>OU343217.1:251541151-251636286 GCA_910596185.1 Chrysanthemum makinoi | reverse complement strand
AATGCAAACTTTGCTCGCTTTTCATCCATTTTAAAACATTTGTGACGAAACATATAAAATGTAATTTTGGGATATTTTCAAGATTTTTATTTAATGAGAGCATTTTAAGTGTTTTGCAGTTCAGATTTAACCAAAAATGATGAGTATTTACACACTCATCAGCCTGTAAGTTCACTTCATTCATAGTTACATCTCTACCCTCATATCCTTGACTCTCCAACTGAGTGTCACTAGAGTCGATAATGTCCTCCTGAGTTGCAGAGTGCTTCCCTTCGGCTCCACTTGGCTCTTGTGCAGACGATGATTCAACATTTCGTCTCTTGAGCTCATATTGAGTAGTAGTCTTTGGAGTTGGAGTGGATATTGTTAACAACATTTATGCAGCTTGCTCTACTTCTTCACCTGCCTTCCCCTTTCCTTTTCCTTCAGCAACATGAGTGGTGTGACGCGGCACTAATTCAGGTTCATGTATTGTAAAACCCTTCCTAGGTTGTCTCTCAATCACCTCTAGACTCTGCAAGTTGGCTTCAATGCCCTGTTGGAGTGCCGCATCATCTTCATCCCTCAGTGTCATCTCAGTCTCGGGTTCCTTGGACCCTTTTCCTCTCCCTCTCTTCTTTTGTCTTTGTGAGGGTGAATCTACAGATTTGGATCTTTCTTGTCGTTTCTTTGGGAGATTGGCATAAGATGATTTTGAGGATGTTTTGGTTGTCTTAGTTGGTGTGGTTTTGGGTGTCTTATCAACAGTAGAGTTTGATGCCTTTTTTGAGATACCTTTTGTAGTAGTCAGCTTTGATCATTTTATCCGTGATAAGAGCATTAGGAATTGCCTTTCCAAAGATCTCTTTATCTGTTCCTTTAGCCACAAACTTCAAATTGCTGAGAAGATGTTCATTGCTGGCTTCATGAAGAGCTGAATCACTTCTTGGATTAAACTGATGCATTGCCTGCAGATGCTTGATAATGAGCTTTGAGAACCTGATGCTGGGGATCACCCTTTTATCTTTGGTTTTCTTTCCCTTGATATTCTTTAAAGCATTTTGTTTGTCGGTAATGAAGGTGTCCATTGATAAAGTGAATTCAGCCCAGATACGTTCTGCATAATAAATGTTTGCTCCATTACCACTCCCCACATAATTTGTAGAATCGAGGCCCTTACTATCTCATACCCAGATGTCTTACCCGTTAGACAAAGATTGAGAATTGTAATGATTGCCCTCCAGGGTTGATACATCTCGTTTGTGATGATTCCAGATATCTTCGTGACCTCACCTGGATAGCCCAATTCAGCGACAAAGTCTATCAACTCTTCAGCGGATGGTGGAGAGGTGAATGGATTAGCAGGGTCTCTTGGTGTGATTTGAAGAGCTTCTGTGGAGTTTGATAGACTCCTTGGACCGTTTAGAGCATCTAGAGTTTAACAATAACAATGATAATAAACTTGGTATGCAGCGGAATAAAACAAATCAAAGTTATTGACACAAGGTTTTTCACATCATCTCTAATGATATTAATAACGTGTTATCTAAACTATAACAAGGATCAAAGACTTGATCTTGGAGATTAACTAAACTACTCTAGTCTAGGCGTTTATACTCTACGCCCTAGACACACACACACACCTTTAATTGTCTACATTATGGAAGACTTAATTATGAAACCTATACCCCATGTCCTCTTTATATACTAGAGGATTAGGGTTTACAAGATACTACGAAGGACTAAATAATAAATATTCTTTTGCAAGTAAGTCCTTCCATCTTTTTGTAGATTTCATCTTTGTTACTTTAGGTCCTTCTTGTTTCATTCTTTTTGTCTTATCAACTCAAAAGTATAATTCCCAACAATCTTCCCCTAGTTAATAATGGCAAAACCATTCTTGAACGAACTTCCGTAGACGAAGTAGAGAAATTCAGATCAGGGATCTCACCATGATTGAAACAATGAACTTCCCCTTACACCATCAAGGATCTTCAAGCTGCAAAACATCAAACCTTCTTCCCCTTTTTGTTATTATCCAATAGTGAACACAAATTATAAGCAACTTCACCTCAATTGATGCTTGTAGATGATTAAGCATTTAACAATAATCTTCCCCTGAAACCCATATGTTAACCATCTTCATGATTCTTCAAATCTGTAAGCTCCTTGTAATGATCACTTGTGAAGAAAACCAAGTATAACGTATTTGATGAAGAAGTAAAATAACCCAAACTTGTGTCTTATGTCTTGTACTATCCTCGTGACGTTGAACTTATACCTCTAACAAATAATATAAGTAGATCACAATCTCTTGACAAAATCCTCGTCTTCAATGAGACACTGAGCACTACAATGTAACTCCTTTAAGTGATAGTTAACTAGGTCTTCATCCATCCACCCCTTGACCTATGAAAACTAGATTTTGCAAGTCTTCGTCAACATCCTTTAAGCACGAACAAGTTACTTTTAAATGTTGTAAGCCATTTAAAAATATAATAAGAACACGCATCCAAGAAATCCCACTTCACCTTCAAATAAGTGATAAATAACCCTCTTCGTAATCAATTCTTCAATAAAACCAAAAACGAGCCTTTTAAATCCTTTAAGAACAAATTCCAAAACCATATCTTGTGTGTGTCGTCCAAAATTACATATGTGTATCATCCAACATACGAGAACCAAAGAGCATCTTGTCTTCCCCTCACTTCTGTAACTTATGCTCATAAAACATTCAATCCAATCAGTATTAGAACTTACAACAAGCAATATTAAGAATGGATGTAACATCAGTAGGTACTCCAAATCCATAAACCCTCGAATATGATTGTACAATTATTGAATCAGGTCCACCAGTTATTTAACCAAAGTGATCAAATAATAAATATACTGATCCATGGTTCTTCACAACATAATATTGAAAACCACGTTAAACAATTTGAACCCCACGATGTTGAGAAATTAATAATATTGTTGTTTAATATTGAAACAATCATGTAGCAACAGTATTAACTACCCACGTTTAATGCATCACCGACCAATCAGTACAAGGTTAACTTTAAAAAAAATTGGTGACCATGCAATCTTGCTTTATCATTACTTCAATTTGTTTACCATCTTTATTTTATGTGTCTTTTGGAAGGAACCAGCAACAAATATGAAAGTCCTTCATGCTTCATCTTTGTCAAAAGAAATTCTAAGCACAACCCAACTTGCTCAATCTTCAATAACCGAACACCAAACAACTTGATTGAAGTCGACCATATGCTTCTCTTTGACTTTCAAGAAAACCGATACCAATACCTTGTCGATCACAAACACGATTGACAATATCACTTCCTTAACAAGTTTTCGACCATCATTCAATAAAACAACTTTACCGTGAACAAAATCATCACACAATCAAGTAACCTGTTGCACCTTTGATGTTGGTAAACCAAACAGAAAGTTGACCATCTGCTCCTATCACTAAACGATCACCAAAGTCTTGATTGATAGTAGTAAGTATATGCTAGCAGTAGAAACGTAAAGGTATCAGTACTAACATGACATCGAGCAGTACAAACTTTTAATGAATGTGCGAGCAGTAGAAACAACTTTGGACGAAGCAATTGTTCTTCTTATTCGTTTAAGTGTCATAATATAGCACAGCAACTAATCAAAACGATTATCCATCAAGAAAATATTATAAGGAAAGTCAAAGTAGTCATGCTTGAAGGTCTCCACCAATCATACGAGGTATCAAACTGAATGCATGCACTGACCTATTGACACGTTTAATGAATATTCTAATATGATGATAATCTAAAATCGCATGCAATAGTTTTGACCAAAATCAACACAAAAGTGAATATATTTTATACAAGCACTCACCGACCAATTTATAATCAAATCAGTAGCTTTGAAGTTAGCCATGCCCACGCAAGAAGTATCCAATTAATTATAACCGACCCATAAACAAGCACGAGGTATTTGATCAATCATACATGAAAGCACCACATGAAAAATCAGCTCCTTAACCATTAATGATCAATCATTGACAAATGATGAAGTAATAATAGAATTGTATAAGCACAAACCCTAAAAATTCGAAACTTTACCCTTTTTTTGCAGCCATATTCGACACTGAATAACTTTTGATTGCGAGCTCGAATTGACGATCCCTCTAGTGAAACGTTAGATGGATATATAGAGAACGTCCACCAAAAATTTCGTCATGATCTAACGATTAACGAAAAAGTTATCGCCTCTTGAAAACAGTGCTGCAGAAACCTCACGAAAATTGTTCAGTTTCGATTTTTTCTTCCTTCTTCGCCAAGAAAACCTTGTGAATCCCTAGGTAACGAGCTCCCCAAGCTCTGATACCAATTATGGAGTTTGATAGACTCCTTGTACCGTTTAGAGCATCTAGATTTTAACAATAACAATGATGATAAACTTGGTACGTAGCAGAATAAAACAAATCAAAGTTATTGACACAAGGTCTTTCACATCATCTCCACTTATATTAATAACGTGTTATCTAAACTATAACAAGGATCAAAGACTTGATCTTGGAGATTAACTAAACTACTCTAGTCTAGGCGTTTATACTCTACGCCCTAGACACACACACACACCTTTAATTGTCTACATTATGGAAGACTTAATTATGAAACCTATACCCCATGTCCTCTTTATATACTAGAGGATTAGGGTTTACAAGATACTACGAAGGACTAAATAATAAATCTTCTTTTGCAAGCAAGTCCTTCCATCTTTTTGTAGATTTCATCTTTGTCACTTTAGGTCCTTCTTGTTTCATTCTTTTTGTCTTATCAACTCAAACGTATAATTCCCAACAGCTTCCCTGAGAGTGTCTGCAGAGATGTCATACCACTTATCTTCAAGTTGACAAGTGTATACAGCAGTGATCTTGTCCCATTGGACTGTGTTCCAGAACTGTTACAAATTGGATTTCACAAACACACTAAACCACAATCACAAGTGGTGCACAAGATGGTTTTTAGAGAGAGAAAGTTAGAGGTTTAGGGAACTTAGTGAGAGAAAGAAAATTCTTATTATGAGCTCCAACTCTCTACCTTGGGAGGTAGAGAGTATTTATAGTCTTACAATAAAACGCCACACAACGGGCTGTGGATCGGCATACAGTGGGTAAAGACCCGTCCGTCCTCCACGGTGTTACTTAACTAAATACTACTTTACATTAAATAACTACGACTACGAGCTTTCTAACGAATATATATACTTGAGGTGACCGACTCTTTAATACCTGGAATTTCTAATTCCTAACAATCTCCCCTAAGGGAGGTCACCTCAAACACACATTTAAACTTACATTGAATAAACGATATTACATTATAAATTGTTCTTGCACTATTGATGTAGTACTTTGCTCTGTAGCTCGTAGTCATTGATTCTTCACATTGCATGTTTGGTTAGTCCAAGTGGAGGTATTTTACTGATCCACGTGATAATGAGATTTGAGCCAGATTGAGATCATCACCACATTAAATCTCTCGACTCTTCTTTGTGGTGTTGATATTATGATGTTGTGACATTTGGACCAACATGCTCACATTCTGGATCATGATTTCTTCTTATCAAAGTAGCGTAAGCTTTCGTTGATTCATGATATTGGCGCAGCGTAGCGAAGCATGGAGTGATAATATCAGAGTCATTGATGCACTAATCATGATTTCTTTAGACATGAATGTGTAGTGTGAGCATGCGGCTATGGATTGACCGCTCCATTATGATCACTTAAACGCTAGCGCCTGCATACAACAGCAGCAATAAAGCGCACGAGAGTGTCTTTGTCCACTTTCGTCGAATTGAGGTACACACGCCCACGGTTCCCGTTGATCAGTACAAGTACTGCCTGTGATTAGGTATAATTCCGAAGAATTTCCTTGACAGGGTTTCACAGCTGCTCTAGCCGTTCTCAAACCGGAACGTCTCAAAGAAGACAACACGGAGTGAGTGAACCAGCGAATTGGGATTCACTAATTGATGAAAAGAGATTTGAAAAATAATCATGTATCGCTTAATAGAAATTGTTTTTGCAATACAACGAAGGTTTTAATGAAAATCAATTATCAATCATAAACACCTTTTGATTTGAAATATCCGTACACGGTCGATGTGCTAAAGAAAAGAGTTTTTAAGCACAACGGCCGGTTTTTCAAAGGTATCCGTCAATCCATAACCTGAACCAGGATTGATTCAAAATATTGAATCACCCCATCATTTATGTTCAGTTGTCACATGGTTGATCTATAGAATAGATCTCACATGTCACCCACCAGGAGCTTGTTTGATGTTGGCTCCAGAAGGCTTTCCATCTTCATTGTGAATATGATAACATATCACTCAGATGTTCTGGCAATACCACAAGGATACTACGAAGGACTCAAGATATATCTCTCTTCCACATTGTGTGAAACAGAGAGTCTTCATGGAACGTGTCCTAAGGAGATTTATTGATGATCTCGTGGCTCTAGACTCAATTTTTGCATATTTTGGTTCCTATGTCTGAGAGAGAGGAGAGTCTCCTTCTTCAATATCAACAATCTCTAAGAGAAACTCGATAGATTATGCGGATCCCCAGAATGAAACAAGCCCTTTTAAGAGGAATTTGAGTGGTTTGGAAAGTTGAAGTGCAGTCACCGGTCCATGACGTCTTGTCTTCAATACCGATGTTACCTTAGTAACCACCAGTAGCATGTATTGAACCCTATGCCCTAGGTTGAATAAATGGAGGGCTATTTCTTTTCACCCTTTTCACATTCAATTCTTTTTCATTCTTCAACCCCTTCAGTGCTTACCGAGACTTCATAACTAGAACCTTGTTGGGTTTATTCCAGTACTAGCTCAGTCTCAGTCCGCACTCTTCCCATATCTCATTTTTCTCCTTTTATCGTCATACCTAAGAACTCTACACTAACTAGTGGATAGTCCCTGGGTAGATCCCTCCGGTTCTGGAGGATCATGGGAACGAATACCTAACCTTATCATCCTTATATCACCATACATAAAGTAAAGTTGGTCGGTCTATTTGGTATTGTTCGTCTGCCATTGGAACCAATTGAAAACCATTTGAAAACTAATCCAGATGCTTGTGATATTTTATCAAAGAATTTTGCACCTGAATTGTTTTTGATATTTTTAGAAAGAGAGCTCCCCCTCAACATGTGCATCAAGTGTTTGAAATCATTTTGCACACGGAGGCAAGAGAAAGAATTAACTTCTTTGAATTCCATTTTCTAAAAGATATCAACATCACTTCCCTAATCAAATCAAGTAGATAAAGCATTCTGAGGAAGGATGAGGTTTTCACAAGTTTGCTCCCCCTCAATATGTGCATAGATGTTTGAGAATGTTTTGCACATATTAGGAAAAGACTGCACATTGAGATAAATTGATCACGTTTCAAATATTTGTGGTTTAAGATAGATGCTCCCCCTCAACGTGTGCATGGAAAATTTGAAATCGTTTGTCACTTGCGGGGAGGCAAACATACTAATCACTTATGAAACCATCTATCGAATTATCAGTTTAAATCCAATTTAAATCACAAATTCTCCCCCGATCACAATTATCAAATCATTGAGATTTGTGATCTCTATAGATTTAAATTGATTTTGAAAGCTTTTAAGGAGAATTGTGACTAGTTTATGAAAACGTTTTAACTGATAAGGATCGAATTTTGAGACTTTAAACTCCATTGATTAAACATGCATGATTATCTTTTGAAAACATAATAGTAACCAAGGTCTTGTACCATTGTTTGAAAATACACTTTTGATTTAATTTGAAAATCATTCTCCCCCTCAATCAATGACATAAGTTGTTGATTGAGAGATAGATATTTTTACCACTGTTATATACAGATGATTTTCAAAAATTGAGTCCGAGTAATTTTTCAAAGCAATTAGTTTTCATTAGATAGTAGGTGATTGTTTTATAGAATCAGAGCATGAGATTTGAAAACCAATTTAAAGCATGGCTCTGTTCTTTCATTGAAGAGCGGGTTATTGCCTGAAATGACAATAAACCATTTTTTTTCCCCAAATTTTTTTTTTTTTTTTTTTTTAACATTCGAACAACATCTAAAGTCCCGTGTCATTCTTTGAATGATAGCATAAAGACCGTAGATAGTATCGAATTGAGAAAAACATGATAAAAAGACAATATTTTTTGGAATTTTCAAGTTTTTTTTTTTTTTTTTTTTTTTATAATTTTGTATTTTGTTTTTCGAAAAAAATATTTACAAGAGATAGATGAAGAAAGACCTTTACTCCTCGTCTTCCTCCTGAAGACGTTTGAGTGTTTCTGGTTGAAGGCTTTTCAAGCCAAGTCGTGGAAGAATAAACTCAAAACGTTCTCTTGGAAGAGCTTTGGTGAAGATGTCTGCTAACTGGTATTCAGACCTCACAAAATAGAGTTCCACCACACATTTTTCCACTTGTTCCCTGATGAAATGATGTCGAATGTCGATATGCTTTGCTCTTGAGTGTTGAACATTGTTGCATGAGAGAGCAATAGCACTTTTCTTATCATCACAGACAGAGGGATTTTGTTGAATTCAAAGCCATAGTCAGATAATTGGGATCTCATCCAAAGGATTTGAGTACAACAAGATGACATGGCTATGTATTCTGCCTCTGTAGAGGAAATAGAAGTACTCATTTGCTTCTTTGAGGACCAGCTCACAAGCTTATCGCCCAAAAATTGAGCTCCTCGGGGACGTACTTCGACGAGTATCTTGACACCCCGCATGATCTGTGATCTGCATATCTGTTAGTGACATACCGGTGTCCCTCGGGTACCAAAGTCCCATGTTGATGGTTCCTTGGAGATACCGAAAGACCCGTTTAATCGCTTTGCTTTTGGCGTGCTTAGCCGGTATCTAGCACACATGCATACAACGAACAGAATATCATGTCTCTGGTCGTGAGGTACATCGAGGATCCGATCATGCTACGATATTTCGTTTGGTCTACCATGATCCCCGAGTGGTCCTCATCCGTTTTGTACGCTCAATCATGGGAGTGTCAACAGGGTCACTAGAATCAAATCCAAATTTCTTTAGAATCTCATTTGCATATTTAGATTGATTTATAAAAATGCCTCTGGGACTTTGTGAAATTTGTAATCCCAAGAAAAATGACATTTGTCCCATCATTGACATTTGAAATTTGGAACCCATTTCTTTTGAAAAACGATCACATTCATTGGGGTCTGTCGAGGCAAAGATGATATCATCAACATAAATTTGAACGTGAATTAAATGTTTGCTTGACTTCGGTGAACAAGTAGGATCAACTGCTCCTTTTTGAATCCGGTAGATAGAAGAAACTTTGATAGCGTATCATACCATGCCCTTGGAGCTTGCTTTAAACCGTAAGGAGATTTCTTCAAACGATATACGCGGAGTAGGATGCTCTGGATTCACAAAGCCTTCAGTTGGCTGACGTAGAGCGACTTCTTTAAGATCTCCGTTCAGAAATGCCGTCTTTACATCCATCTGATAGACTACCATGTTCTTACTTGCAGCATTAGCCAAGAATATTCGGATTGCCTCGATTCGAGCCACTGGAGCAAATGACTCTTCAAAGTCTATGCCCTCCTCTTGACGGTATCCTTTAGTAACCAATCGAGCCTTGTTCTTTAACACATCACCATGCTCATCAAGTTTCACTTTGAAGATCCATTTTAGAGCAATGATCATAGCATAATCTGGAGCAGGTAGTAATTCCCATACATCGAGACGATCAAATTCATGAATTTCTTCTTACATGGCATTGAACCAGCTGTCTTCATTCATGGCGGTCTTAACATCTTTTGGTTCGATCTTAGAGAGTACGGAGTTGAAGAAGCACCATAAGGCATCGGTTGCAAGTTGCTTCCGTGTGGATACTGGACGAGAGGGATTTCCAATGATGTTGTCTAATGGATGATCGTGAGTCCATTTTCTGAGGTGTTCATGTGGCTGTTGTTGAGGGACTGATGTAGCAGAGTCGATGTCTCCTGTAGAAGATGGTTCGTGATGATGATTCAGAGCAAATATATTTTAAATGGAGCATCTTCGGAGTAGCAAAGGGATTGACTTCATCCGTGAATCGAAGCATTTCCATGATGTACACTTGATGATTGAAGATTTGTTGATGAACCAGATTGGTCACCGCAGCGCTTCTTGGCTTAATGACATAGAAGTTGAAGGGTTAATTTCATTGACAGGGATAGAAGCAGCCTCTGTTGATTGGATTGACATATCATTGTTACTTGGCTCAAATTGTTCATCAAACATTGGCTCAAACAGTTTCTCTAAATCATCTTCTGAGGGGGGGGTACATATGGAGTTGCTGATGAGGAGTTTGGTACAAGAAATGAACCAATGGGACTGTTTTGAAGTGCGGGTTCAGAACTGGAATGTCAAGGAGCCATTTGACCGGTCAGCTCATCAAACGTGACGTGAATTGTTTCCATGATATTTCGGGTTCTCTTGTTGTAGATTCGGTAACCTTTACTATTAGGTGCATAGCCTACAAACACTCCAATGTCCGCTTTAGCTCTCAATTTTCCTAAATCTTGACCATCATTAGTTGGATAACATAAAGCACCGAACACACGAAGGAATGAAAGATCAGGCTTTCTGTTGTGGACAAGTTCATATGGAGTTTTTCCATGAGCATTGTGAATTAGGGATCGATTTTTGGTGTAGCATGCAGTGGCGATGGCTTCACCCCAGAGAAACATTGGAACCTTTGAGTAAATCAGCATTGTCCTTGCGGCTTCCACAAGAGTTCAATTTCGTCTTTCAACTACACCGTTCTGTTGAGGAGTTCGAGGAACACTTCTTTGATGACTGATTCCAATACTTTCATAAAACTCACTAAGTTGTTTGTTAACAAACTCAGTTCCATTATCTGTTCGAATGATTCTGACTGTTTTGTTAAGACGAACCTGCAGCTGTTTGATGAGTTTGATGATGATATCTGGAGTTTCATCCTTTGACCTTAGGAACTTTACCTAGGTGAATCTAGAGAAATCATCAACCACAACTAACATATATTTCTTTCCAAAGAAATTCTGCACTCTCATGGGTCCACATAAGTCCATGTGAATTGTATGAAGAACTTCTGAGACTGAGTTTGTAGGTTTGGATTTATGGGCATACTTCTTGCTTTTTCCCAATTGGCATGCTGAACAAAGATGATCCTTTTCATACTTAAGTCTAGGTAAACCTACAACTAAGTCCTTTCTAGAGAGATCATTGATGGTGCCGAAGTTCAAGTGATTGAGACGACGATGCCATAACCATGACTTTGTTTTTGAAGCCTTTGACAACAAGCAAATTGGAAAAGACTTCATCATATCTTCGATAGAGATGGTGTATAGGTTTGAACCACGTGTTCCTCTTAAAAGTTCCTTACCATCAAGTTCTCTAATGAAACATGTATATTTTCTGAAGGCTACTTCTAGATCAGAATCATAGAATTGACCAACAGAGAACAGGTTATGACCAAGACCTTCCACATAATATACCCTGGAGATAACACTTTTACCAATAACATAATCTCCATAACCCTTAATTGCACCGAAATGATCATTCCTGAATCTAACTGTCCCGATGAATTTGCTCACGAAGTTCATGAGCCGCGACCGGTCTCCAGTCATATGCTTGGAACAGCTTGAGTCCAGGTACCACAGAACGATTTGAACGATCTGCAGTTGAACACAGACAAGAATGGATAACTGGATAACTCTCTGATTAAACCGGGAAATCGATTCTTTCTCGGGATTTTACTGAATCAAGAGAAAACTGTATTAAGAAATCACCCAAGTCGCTAGAAAACCTTGAACCAAGTCACTAAGTGCCAAGTCGCTATAATCCCAAGTCGCTAAGTAACAACTCGCTAAGCTCCAAGTCGCTAGCAAAATTTTGACAGCAAGTCGCTAAGAACTAAGTCGCTAATTTGTCAAGTCGCTAAATAGCAACTCGCTAACACCAAATCACTAACAATATAAAGTACAAGTCGCTAACTTACACCAAGTCGCTACCTGTAGTGGAGAATCCACTAAGTGTACTTTTTGTCGGCTTGTCTCAATAGACAAGTCGCTAACCCAACTCGCTAATTCCTTTAACAACAACTCGCTACCAAATTGCAAAGCAAGTCGCTACCAAGAAAACTTATCCGTGGCTCAAGTCGCTAGCATGAAAAACACATAAACACCACTTTTCAATCCAAAAACAATCCAACCACGATGATTCAAGCCTTCTAAATCAAAAACTAAACACTTGTGATGATTCTAAACACAAAAGTACAATCAAAATCCAAACTTTAACACCAGAAATCAACCAAATGATGCAAAAACCACTAAACTTTTTCAAACTCAAAAACCACCTAAAAACCACTAGAAATCCAAAGATATGTAAGAGATGATCTAACCTGGGCTCTTGATACCAATTGTTACAAATTGGATTTCACAAACACACTAAACCACAATCACAAGTGGCGCACAAGATGGTTTTTAGAGAGAGAAAGTTAGAGGTTTAGGGAACTTAGTGAGAGAAAGAAAATTCTTATTATGAGCTCCAACTCTCTACCTTGGGAGGTAGAGAGTATTTATAGTCTTACAATAAAACGCCACACAACGGGCTGTGGATCAGGCATACAGTGGGTAAAGACCCGTCCGTCCTCCACGGTGTTACTTAACTAAATACTACTTTACATTAAATAACTACGACTACGAGCTTTCTAACGAATATATATACTTGAGGTGACCGACTCTTTAATACCTGGAATTTCTAATTCCTAACAAGAACTGTTGTAGGTAGATAGGCGAAATTGTGCAACGTAACGTCAGAGAACCAAAGAAATTGGTGTTCTTTAGTATATCAATTGCAATTCTGTAGATGTGATTCGGTTGGTTTCTGTCCACGTCTACAAAGCAGTTGCTTCTAGCAATAGCAACCAGTCTTCATAAGGGAGAATTTGTTCATTTGTAAGTGTGCTAGGTGGAACAACAGTAGCTTGGTTGCCAGGAGTAGTGATGTCAGCCATTTTATTTCTGTAATACACACATCCACAACGAAAGATATTTGGAAATTTGGTATGTTAGATGAGAAATACAGAATGACCACATAAGGTATTTGATGATGAAGGTCAAGGCATCAAGATTCTAAAACATGGTCAAAGCATGGCATGCACACAACTAGAAACATGGTATCTATGAGAGAAAGACACATTGAACATCATCACAACATGTACAACACATTGTATTGACAGTCAATGATGATCAAGTCAAATGAGCTAAGTCATAGAAAGTAAGTAAGCAACACTCATGACATAGGATATACAATATATTGAATAGATTTGGTGAAATGAACAGGTCACATAATACACATCATACTTAGCTTATGACAACCTCAAAGGGACAAGACACATAGAAAACAAGTCATACAAGCAAGAACCACTTAAGTCAAAACGCACCAGATCAAACCGCATAGAATCAAACCTTACTGGGTCAAACCGCATAGGGTCAAACCGCATAGGGTCAAATTGCTCTAGAACAAGTCGCATGAGGTCAAACAGCATGGATCAAAACTCATAGGTCAAAATGCATATGTCAAACCGCATATATCAAACCGCATAGGTCAAGACACATATGACAAACCGCATTATAACAAACCGCATAGGTCAAAGCGCATAAATCAAAACGCATAGGTCAAACCGCATAGATCAAACCGCATAGGTCAAGACGTATATGACAAACGGCATGATATCAAACCGCATAGATCAAGACGCATATGACAAACCGCATTACAACAAACCGCATAGGTTAAAACGCATAGGTCAAAATGCATAGGTCAAACCGCATAGATCAAACTGTATAGGTCAAACCGCATAGGTTAAGACGCACATTGACAACCCGCTTTCAAGACTGTTAGACATGACAACTCGCTTTCAAGCATTATTCCTATTATCAACTCGCATACAGGCAGTTTCTAATCAAAACGCACTCAAGCACATATTAGACCAAACCGCATCCAAGCATATGACCACAAAACGCTCATAAGAACTATCTAGCATCCCAGAAATGCTTTTAAGAGCATCATTACTAACCCCTAAACCTCAAGCACTCTATAATTTAAGCAACAACATGGGCAGAATCTAAGCATAACAACACATCTTACATGATCAAAAGCATAACAAGTCAAACCAAAACCCACCCATATCAATTCTTTCGACAAAGAACATAGCAAATTATCAATCAATCACACAAATCGTGGGGTATCCAATTCAAAGGGAAAAACCTATAATGTCTACACCTATAGATACAGATCATCAATACCATCAACAAAATCCCTAAACCCAGTAAACTACGTGAGAGAGTGACAAACCTAAAATGTAGGATTCGAAAGATTATGACACAGAAATGTTGCACAGATGAATGATAGTAAGATATGTGATCAAGATTATGAGATTGATTAATTAAACCAGTCATTAGATTTACAACATACCACGATTGAAACCAGTTATATCAAACCGCAGTGATGAATGTGAAGAGATACAAAAAGTGAGAGTTTGACTGAAATTGAATAAAGTTTGACCAAGATAACTCGCTTCCCATTTATACCAACAACACTCGAGTTTCAAAGTTTGACATAATTGGTCCTTGTGGTTATCAATTCGCATAAAAAATCTTTGATTTGTAAAACCGCCTATAAAACTATTAATTAGACAAATCACACTTAAAACACATAACTATTATTATTTGGCAGATTCGACTCCTTAATTATCATTCATCATTCATTGAGACCTTTAATTTTCCTAAAAGTGCATATAACTCATGATCAATTCATACTATAGCTTTACAGACCATTGCAAGATCATATAGAGCAACACATATACACAGGAAAACAAGATGACACAAATTACAAGAATATCTAGGAACCAATTAGCAGATAGCAATTGATAACCTACATATAGCACATAATTATCACAAGAAACCATATAGGGCACAAGGGAAAATACCAGGATTTTATGTAATTAGCTGAGACAATTTGACAGAAATTCATAAATATAGATCATTAATTCTCCCCCTCAATCAATGACACGATATAGAATAAGCATGAGTAGTCATTTATTGAATTTGAACCATTTATGCACCCATAAGTCCCATTGATTTTAAAGATCTAAATGTTGAAGAACTGTAGGCATGTTTTAAAATACGTTTGAACTTCTGTTCGAACTTCATCTAAAGACTCGTGTCATTACTGAATGACATTTCTAAGACCGTAGATGTTATCAATACCAGAAAGTTTTTATGGGTTTTTGAAAGTTTTTGAAATGAAATAAAATATTTTGAAATGAATTAATTAAATTTAAAATATATTTTTTTTAAACAAAGTGAAAAACTGTATAGAATGTGTCAAGATTGGAATTACTCTCAAGTGTTAAGGTACGAGTCTTGAGCTAAGATGATCAGGAATCATAGTACGTGCTTATCAATTGACATGCTGAAGCTCCTGAATGAGGAGGCTTCATTTCTTTTGGAATCCATGTCATGAGATATTTGATTGAATTGAGCATTGTACCTGCAAAGGAATGAGGAGTACCTGCACTAATAGCACATGAAGATGTGCATTTAAATGGGTTAGTAGCAACAGTATCTAGACCTTTGGATAACTCACAATCAGCCTTAGTGTTGCCATTGGTGGTCCGTATTCTAATGGGAATCCATTTGAATCCAACATTCTTAAACATTCTACCAGTCGGTATCCACTTAAGGCAAGATCTAGGAGAGTTAGATTTCTTAGGCACAGTGGAAGATGTAACCTTTTTCCTATTCCTAATTTTTGAATCTTTGTTGTTAAATTGTTTCTTATGAGAGGGGTTAACATTTTGAGACTTCTTTAGTGCACTAGATGATCTTCTTATATTCTTGGTCTTAAGAGTTTGATCTTTAACCTGAGCATTATCTTTCATTTTGTTGGAATTAGGTAGTGAAGTGACTGGATTTGACAAAACTTTGTTCTCATCAACTTGGGAGGCAAGCCTTGACTTTAAAGGTTTAGATCTTTATGATATAAATGCAGTAGGCTACCTAACTACAGACCGTTCTCTTGTGAAATGAGAAACTGGCTTTCCCAAGTTTGATGACCTTGTAAACTTAGTGTTCACACTTTTCCCTATGGTTTTTCTAAGCTCATTTTTTAAGGCGACTATCGTAAAACTCCTAACCTGAAGTTGAGCTTTGAGTTCATCGATATTTGCAATCAAAGAGTTTGTTTGTTCTATTGACTTAGATCTAGCTTCTTTGTCAGGGACACATTGTTCTATGTGAAGCTTTCTCAAAGACGCATTCTCCTTTAATAATTTGGCTACACACAAAGCTAATTCATCATTCCTTATTTTAATGGCATCAATAACCTCTAAATCAAGATTATTCGTAACCAAATTACTTACTTTATGCATATCAAAGATATGATTCTTAAAATTACAGATGGTTGAGTTTTTGTCCTGAAGGTAAGCTTTTAAATCGTTTATCTCAAAAAATTCACGAAATTCAGGAAATTCTGGATTTTTGCATGGTTTTACAGTTTGAAAACTTTCTTCTTTTCTTTGTATTGCAATTTCAAGTGAAATGCAATGTTTTTCAGGTTTTAAGAATTTGTTTGAAAGTTCATCAAAAATTTTCTTATCAACCACATCTTTAGTATTGAGACACTTTATCTTTGACTCCGCCTCAGAGTTAGAACATTTATCAAGATCATGTTCTGTAATGTAATCAGTTTGCACATGGGTATTTTCAGATGCATCATTTATGACATTTACCAATAATTTAGCACCTGATGCATGTTCATTCACCATTCTGTTTTCTGCATCCACTTTTTGTGTGACAGGAGTTTCTGAACATCTTATTGCATCAATCTTTGTAGTTTCTGACATTCTGACTTCAGCAACACCATATCCTTCAACTGATACATTACCCGACTCATCACAGCTATCTCTCGACTGCACCCGACACTCATTCACTTTATCATCTTTCTGTGTAGCTTCCTCAATGTACTTTTCCACATTATCCATGAGATGGATAAATGTCTCAATGAACATGTTAATTTCCATTCCAGTGTATTTTGTGAAAGACATTTCAGTCATGTGATGATCATAATCTGATGTGTATTCCCTATTGATGAATGGCTGAAATTGTTTTTGAATCACCTGAAGTGCAGCACTAGAACAATTTTCTTGAACCTTTTCTCTGTCAAGTTGTTGTTCCAATTGTTCTAAGTTCAATAGTAATGTTCCCGTGAACATTGATAATTCTTGACGGAAAAGAGCAATAAATGTTCGTTCCATTCTCTTAGGAAGAAGTAACATGAGGTATGAATGAAGTTGTTGGTAAGGTTCAATGCAACTTTCCTTTTCCATGGAATTTTGTAACCTAAACTGGTGCAATTCTCTCTCTTCAGACTCTGAACACGAAGATCTCATATCCTTATTGATTGATTCAATCATCTTTAACTGTTCAGTGTAGCAAACATTTTCATTGTTGTCCACAGCATCATACAATTTAAGTACGTCTGAAATCACTGGATCAGGAGTGTAAGACATGATGTTTTTGTGAATTTGAACATGTTATGATAACAGTTGGATCGATTCAATGATTAGTGATTGTATGTTAAAAGAGTTATTGGTATGATTGGATTAGGTAGTTGATGTTAAGTTATGATTTGATTATGTTTAAATCAGATGCAAATATCAATTCTTGACAAATCGCAGACCCATTAATCCTCAAAGATGACAAACCGCAAGAACAGCAAACCGCTTAACACAAACCGCTTCTGTCAAACCACTTTTGTCAAACCGCTTCTGTCAAACCGCTTCTGTCAAACAGCTTCACTCAAACTGCTGGATTACCAAGACGCTTGACACAAAACACAGATGGACAAACAGCTTAAATCAAATCGCTTAACTCAGACCGCTTTTTACTTTTGTCCTTTTTCCTAACAAACCGCTTATGTCAAACCGCTTCCAAGAATTCTATACGAGACACAAACCGCTTCAATGAAAAAGTACACTTTTTCACATAAAATCACCTAAAAATCACCCTTTTTTAACGTTTTTGCTTGGTTTCTTTTGCACAACTTGATCCTAGAAGGTTATATCTATCTTAAAAACACTTACTTTAACATCAAAAACATGAAAATCAAATGAAGTCACTTATGAGTCCAAAAACCTTCTAAAACCAAACTTTTTGATCTAAACCATCAAGATGAATGCACATACAGCCAAGCTAATCAAACCATGAGCTTTGATACCAATTGTAAGTAATTGAATATCATAACACTACAAGTAATCAAGTCATAGATCGTGTGCTATTCTAGAGAGAGAAATAATGATGGGATGTTCTAGAGAGATAAAATCAAAAGAAAGGTTAGATTACCAAATAAACATCCAACCCTCTCCCTTGTGGGGAGAGGGCTATTTATACATATGTTTACGCCCTCCTTCGAGCTGTGGATCAGGCATACTGTGGGTAAAGACCCTTCCTTCTTCCCCGGTGTTACTTATACTACTTGTAAACTAACTAATATAACGTTATGTCTACAAGCAATAATATGCTAGACTATTGTTGGGGTGACCGACTCTTCAACATGGATTTTCCAAATCTTAATAAAATCCTCAAAATCATTAGAGAATGTGACTTAACTATCAACCATCCATTCATTCAACTTAGTCATTCTCTTAAAGGATGTTCCAAATATTAATTGAGTGAGGCTTCCATCAATAAATTCTCCTAAATCTTCTAAGACCATGAATTCAACCAAATAGGCAAAACTTCAAACAAACACATGCAAGTGAGTGACCGAATCAACAACATTGTCCCCTTGATAGGCTAATTCATTCACCTTAATTTTATTATATAGATTCCTTGAGATTAAGTTTAAAGGTAAGAATGAATGCAAGTAAGCATCAAAACTTTCAAATCCTATTTTACAAGGGAATTGCATGTTGAAGGGGCCATCAAGCTCAATTCTACACCTAGGTTCAAAACATTGGGAGGGGTCTTCTTCCATTTCAAAACTAACTTCATCGATGACCTCCCCGTTATCAAGTGCCTCTCCATAATCAAATTCATCATCGGAATCCGAATCGTAGAAAGGACTATGTTGGTGCCAATTTATTTCACTATACCTTAGGTGATTTTCAAAGTGGTGAACGGGTGAAAGGTTTTGTGGGATTGCGTTTTCCATTGCGGGATTGGGAGCGGGTAGTGCTGTAGGATCGATATATTTATTGTGTTGATGATTCGGGTGGTCTTGGATGATCAAAATACATGTTTGCCATATTTAGAGAGAGAAAGATAGAGAGGGTGTTCTTGCTAGAGACTTGGTTTACACAAAGGAAAGGTTAGATTGAATGAGAAGCACCACCCCTTCCATGGATGGAAGGGGTATTTATAGTTACAGAACTACACGACCTCCTATCGGCCTGTGAATCAGGTATATAGTGGGTAAAGACCCGTCCTTCCTCCACGGTGTTACACTAAACTAAACTACGCTACAAACTAACTAATTAACTACTGAATAACATAAATAACGACACGTCTACGAGCTAACATATGCTAGACCATAACTGGGGTGACCGACACTTTAATATGGAATTTCCAATTCCTAACAATCTCCCCCTAAGGGAGGTCACCCCATGAAATACATTTTGCATCCTAGCATTCTATCTTTGACTTCGTTCTTGAGCTCGTAGACTTTAATTCTTCAATGTCCACATTCTTTGTGCTTTTGTAGTGACTCTTCATACTCCGATTATTTTGTACTTTCAGTGGAGGTTTTTGAACTGATCCACATCTTTGATGATCTTTGAGCTTTCTTTGAGATCATCAGCCACAGTAAATCTCTGGATCACCCTTAGTTGTGTTGCCATCATGTGAATTTGTGACTTTTGGACCGACATGCTCACACTTTCAGGATCATGACATCTTTCTATCAAAGTAGCGGAAGCTTTACTGGTTCATGATATTTGCAGCAGCGTAGCAGAAGCATAGTATAAAAATATCAGAGCCAGGTTATGTAGATATGCACCAATCATGATTTCTTCAATTAAGTGTGGATGCAGTGAGCATGCGGCTTTGGATTGACTTCTCAATTCTGATCAGCGCAACCGTCCAAATGTACCTGCAAACAACAGTTAGCAATAAAACACACGAAAATGTCTTTGATCACTTTCGTTGAATTGAGGTACACGGCCCACGGTTCCCCGTTGATTAGTACAAGTACTGCCTGTGATCAGGTATAATTTCGAAGAATCTCCTTGACAGGGTTTCGCAGGTGTTCTAGCCGTTCTCAAACCGGAACGTCTCAAAGAAGACAACACGGAGTGAGTGAACCAGTGAATTGAGATTCACTGATTGATGAAAAATTGATTTGAAAACAATCGCGTATTGCTTAAAGAAAGAGTTTTGCAATACGACGAAGGTGTTATGAGAAATATCAATTTTCAATCAAAAATACCTTTTGTATTTGAAAAAGAATACGCATTCGATGTGCAAAAGAAAAGAAGAGATTTGCACATCAAACGGTTTTTCCAAAAGTATTTTTTCAATCAGATATATTTTTTGAATTTGAAACCATGAATACACATTCGATGTGCTAGAGAAAAGAAGATTTTCACATCGAACGGTTTTTCCAAAAGTATTCGTCAATTCATTTCCTGGACCAAGGTTGATTCACGAGTGAATCGCCCCATCGTTTCTATCCAGTTGTCACAAGTTTGATCTTTTGGAAAGATCTCACATGTCACCCACCAAGAGCTTGTTTGATGTTGGCTCTAGAAGGATTTCCATCTTCATTGTGAATATTTTACATATCACTCGGATGTTCTGGCAATACCACAAGGATAATGCGTAGGACTCTCAATATATTCTTACTTTCCACATTGTGTGAAACAGCAAGTCTTCATTAATTTAGTGTCCTAATGAGATATTGTGGATGATCTCTTGTCTCTAGACTCAATTGTGCACATTTGGTTCCTATACCGGAGACTAGGGAGAGGGTCTCCTTCTTCAATATCAACAATCTCTAAGAGAAAGTCGATAGATTATGTCGGTTCCACGTGAGAATGAAACAAGTCCTTTTAAGAGGAACTCGAGTAGTTTGGGAAGTTTAGTGCAGTGCGTCACTGGGTCCATGACGTCTTGTCTTTAATACCAGTGTTACCTAAGTAAACACCAGTAGCATATGTATTGAACCCGGTTTCTGCCCTAAGGTTGAATTATTAGAGGGCTATTTCTTTTCACCCTTTTCACATTCCATTTCTTTTTCATTCTTCAACCCCTTCAGTGCTTACCAAGACTTCATAACTAGAACCTTGTTGGGTTTATTCCAGTACTAGCCTTGTCTCAGTCCGCACTCTTCCCATATCTCACGTTTCTCTTTTTTTCATCATACCTAAGGACTCTACACTATCTAGTGGATTGTCACTAGGTAGATCCCTCTGGCTCTGGCGGGATCGTGGGAACGAATACCTAACCTAACCATCCTTATAACTCCATGCATAAAGTAAAATGGTCGGTCTTTTGGTACAGTTCCTTCTTTCATGAAACCAATTGAAAAATCATTTGGAAAAACAATCAAGGTACTTGTGATACGAGATCAAAGCATTTTGTACCTTAATAGTTTTGATCATTTAGAAAACCTCCCCCTCAACATGTGCATATGATTTTATAAATTGTTTAGCACATGGATGCAAGAGTTCTTTTGAAATAAATTCTTGATCACAATTTCCATGGAAAAAGCCATTTGATTTTCTTGGTAAATTCTCCCCCTCAATATGTGCATAGGATATTTGAAATCATTTTATCACATAGAGGCAAGAGTTCATTGTAGTACTTTCACGATCACATAGCCATTAAGAAACCATTTGCTCCCCCTCAATATGTGCTTCGAGATTCGAAAGCGTTTAGCACATATGAGAGAGCAGCCTGCACATTTTCATCAAATCGATCATCATTTATCAAATTTCATTATTAAATCACAAATTCTCCCCCGATCAAAAATATCAAACCCTTTGAGATTTTGGATCCCAAGTGATTTAATACGGTTTAGAAAACATGGGAGAATATGTGGCCTGGTTTAAATACTCATTATGTTTTTGGATAAATCCTCCTCCTCAACATGTGCATTGTGTATTTCAAATCGTTTGGCACATGGAGGCAGGAGTGCCTTTGAAGGACTAAAACCAATTCCATTTAAACAGATAAGAGATTTAAATCACTATCTCTCCCCCGATCAAAAATTTCAAACCAGTTGAGATTTTGGATCCTGATTGATTTAAATCATTTAGAAAATTTTGGGGAAAGACGTGGCAAGATTTGATTTTGAAAAATGACAGATAAGGACCATTTTAAGACATTAAAGATTGTTAGTGTCAGGTATGATTGTTTTAAGAGATCTTTAAGTAAAATAAAACAATTTCACAATCAAAAAAGAACAGAAAAAAATTTATTTTAAAAGACCTTGATTCAAAAGAAAAATCATACCATGACATAACATTAAATCTTTAGATCACCACTTTTTAACATACAAACCGGAACTTTTGTGAAGAAATATCGTTTGAAAATATTTTAAATTAAATCACTCTCCCCCTCAATCGATGACCGTAGTCGTTGATTGAGTGACTTAAGTTTTGATAAAATGAAGTCCGGTGATTTTCAAAATTAGTCCAATATATTTTCAAAACAATATTTTTACATTTTCAAAACAATTTAATCAAATTTTCAAAATTGTTTAAAAATGGTATCCTGCACAAAGATACATTAGTGGTTGAGAAGCTTTTGTTGTTGTTGTTGAGGGTTGGAAGAAAAACCGTCTGCAAATGCAGTGAGACTTCTTACGTTGCATTATAATGCCAACTGAGGTCAAATTAAGCTTCGTTTCTTCAATCACTTAGAAGAAAACCATCTGCTGATGCAGTGACACCTCTTGCGTTGCATTTATGCCAACTCTCCATTGAAGTCCAATTAAGCTCCGTTTCTTCATTTGTCAACCCACGATATAGTTACCCTTTCCTTTCGGCATCCAATCATCTTCAATTGTGGGATCCGGATCGGGAACATTCTTTTAAACCATGATACATGTATATGTTAGTAGACACAAACAGATATATGGTGGTCGACATCACCCAAACAGCAATCGACTAATAAAAGTCAATTCAACATATCAATCAGATCATAAAAGGTATGGGAATTATATGTTTATCAATCTATAATCATATAAACCTAACAATCACATCCTAGAAGCCTAGTCCTTCAACATAGGCAATTATATTTTTAAGATAAGCACGTAGGATTATTAAGAAAGCCTGTTAGATGATATAAATTTGAAAACATTCTCCCCCTCAATCAATGACTCATTTTCTTTGAAAAGTTTAAAAGCGCTGAAGTCATTGATTGAGTTTTCAATTTTTACGAAAACTCTGAAACTGATTGATTTAATAGCAACTCATTTTCCACCATTTTGTTAAAACAAATATTTTTCTGATGAATTTTAGAAAGAAAAATATTTGAGTAGGAACAGCAGTCCTTCGACATGCTTTCCTCATTTTGTTTTAGGATAAGTGCACGAAATATTTGAAAATTGGTTTAGCATAGCACTTTTCTTTCTTTGAAGAACGGGTTGCTATCTGAAATAATAGCAAACCATAGCTTTAAGCACGGGTTACAGTCTGAAATAACTGCAAGCCATTTTTTGAAGCCCGGGTTACAGTCTGAAATAACTGTAAGCAATATTTTTAGACATGTTTTGGAAAAAGAATATTTACACCTCCTGCTCGAACTTCATCTATGATCCCGTGCCATTATTGAATGACATTTCTAAGACCGCAGATGTTATCGATACCAGAAGACATGTCTTAGAAAACATATTTTTGGTATTTTTCAAATTTTCTTATTTTTATGGGTTTTTGATGGTTTTATATTTTTCTATTTTCTTTTTGTTGGTTTTATATTTTTGTATTTTGATTTTCTGATAAGTATATACAAAGATAGAGAAGATGATATAGTTAAAGAAGATGATGATACGAGTACCGAGATAAGGATATCGAGCAGCACGTCGTAGAAGATAGAAGTCATCAACTCTTAAACATTCACCACCAAAGCTTCCAGGGCTCTTGAATCGAAGAAAGAAATTGAACCATCTGAAAGTGAGACTTTGGTAGCTTCCCCCCAAACCGAAGATCCTTTAGCTGAGCAGATTCAAAGCTTTCTTTCAAGCTTCCCTTAGCCAGGTGCACAGAGAAGCACACCATTATCATAAATCCCGCTGCTCCTTTCAAGAATAATCACCGTGATTCTTCGTTCGAGGTTATATCATCCAATAGAAGAACAACAACGTATCATCCCACATTTGAATACCTCTTCTCAAATTCTTTTTCCACTGAAGTCTGAAGCAATCCATTCCGAAAGGTGTCAAGAGACCACTTCCCCCACGTAGTTGACTTGATGCAGTCAGTCTCTTAGACTAGAGCTCACGAACCCGAATACACATACCCGAAGACAAAGAAACTTATACCATCGAAGTAGCAGATTAAGTCCAATAGCCAAAGAATAACCCCGATGTATACTTTTCTCTCCCCCTGAAGAAAGTGTATGAAGCTCAAGAACCCGAAGTACCCGAATGCCCAAAGAGAGAATAACCGATAACATTGAAGAAGCAGGCCAAATCACTAATTATCTCTGCGGGTTACAATCTCTGCGGATGTCAACACCGGAATAAGTGATTATATCTCTGAACCACTGATTAAGCCCTCAAGTGAGACAGCTGAGCGCCCCCAATGTACACAATTCTCTCTCCCCTGATGATTGCGATAACATCGAAATCATCACACACTTGTGTACCTCTTTTTATCTTCAAAAACTTTCTCTTACATCACTTCCCCCACGTCGTTGGAATAATAACACTAAAAGCCTTGATGAGTAAAACCTTGAGTTTCTCTGCGGTCATGACATTTGTTTTCCCGGGATATCTTCAATCACTTAGAAGTATTAAGCTCATCAAGTTTACTCGCCATGAGTCAAACCTTGAGTTTCTCTGCGGTAATAACATTTGTCTTCCCGGGATGTCTTCAGTTACTTAGAAGTATTAAGTTCATCAAGTTTACTCGCTTTGTGTTTAGATGTGTGTCTCCTTCCCCCTTACTGGTTTTGACACTTCAGAATCAGCAACATATTTTAAGCCCAAATACTTGAAATCTTTTTGAGAAGAACATCATTAGTTCAGATGTATCTGTGAGAATCAACTTGCTGAAGAATGTGAGCAAGTCTAATTGGGGATTAAATCTGACATTTCACCCTCCCCCAATTAGTGCTCTCCCCTAAACCGATAATCTTTTTGTTAAATGCCCAGATTAAGAAGAAGTCTTTAGATCATTAAAT
This sequence comes from Chrysanthemum makinoi, assembly GCA_910596185.1. NCBI lineage: Eukaryota > Viridiplantae > Streptophyta > Magnoliopsida > Asterales > Asteraceae > Chrysanthemum > Chrysanthemum makinoi. Next base: position 251,610,846 of record OU343217.1, on the reverse strand, counting down.
GCAACTCGTCTTTGGTCTTCTAACATATAGCAAGAAATGTAGAACAAACTGTAGACTCGACCTTCTTCAAGATTGTCCGAATGGGGAATAGAGTGTTAACATCTTCAACTCACACCAAAAAGCATCCCACCAAAAAGCATCCCAATTAATTTACATCTTGCAAATCCCCTTAGCTAAAATCCCTCCCAATCAAACAAGAACAGAAAGATGTTCATCAAGGAAATCAGCAATCAGGCCGCAACGAACACACAAGATGGTAACACCAAACTACCAATTACATCAAACAAGAACAGAGAGATTGTTCGGAATCATCATGTTGATGTATACGTGAAGCATTAACCGGAAGCACTTTGTCGATAAACTCATCAATCCAAGTGAAGATGTCAACCAACGGATCTTAGAAGAAACATCATGTAAAGATGACCCGATAAGAAGAAGCTTGGTTCTTACATGAGTTAGGAGCCGTTTGACCATTTATTCTCATAAATCAATCAACCATGCAGTAAACTCATACTTCTTCTCCCCCTCAAGAATTGCATACGGAGTTGTAATTCTTGATTAAATAAGTGAAAATCATCTGAATGTTCTATTCACACTTCTCTCCCGCAAAATCAGCACATGATGCGCCATCTTCATTATAATCGAGCAAGTGGAATGAGAAAACAATCAGTGGTAGCCCGGTTCACTTGATGACTGAAGCGCATGGAAAAAGTATGAAGCATGTTGATGAGAATGGTCATAATAAGAAGATTTCTCTTCTTCAGAAGATAAAGCGCACTGAAGGGTACACTTTTCTTTTCTTTAGAGTACGAGGCATGAACTGATGTGTTCCTACGTCATAATCTCTCTCTTTTCAAACTCTCTTGGCAAAAAATGTAATCAACCCCATTATCATTCAGTAGGCCCTTTGTCGTGACAGCTGATGGAGAAAACCCAATATGATGAATTTGACCCTGAAGTAAGTTAACCCGAACTCGTGACTTAAACTTGCACATATGTAACAAAGAGCAGTGCCGAGACTTCATGCCCATTTGAATCTCTAAGTACTCTATACTCTTCAACCAACCAACCATCAAGTATAAGACGTACATCACCTCTTGAAAATCCACAATTAAATGTGACACTGAGCACTACAACGTAACTCCTTAAAGTGATAGTTATTTTTGTGGCAAAAATAGCCCAATTTCCCCTCGTGGTAAAAGAAAAAAGACTCCCAAGAATAACTAGATTTCCAAGTCTTCGTTTTTTGATAATAAGCTCGAACAAGGATCATGAAGAATCTTCAGCCAACCATCCCCGATACCTTCAGATACTAAGTACACTCGCCCGTGATATTTCACTTCAACCTCAAATAAATAATAGTGAATTAACCCCGTTGTCACATCTTCTGGTTAAAATCTCACATTTAGCCTCCTTTGACGTTTTAAGTGATCTATGATAATGGTTTCATCCCGACCATGGTTAGAAGCACGTAACCCCGTAAAACCATGTAATAACCAAACTGCCATGACGAATATCCAAACACACATCCAATTCATGAAGTACACCCTTGTATCCCTTCTTCGAAGCAGAAATTGTTGCACTAGCATCAAAAAGATCCATAATTACACTTTCCCTTTCTCCAGGATGGCTCCATCATCACGGGATTTTACAATTCTAAAGTTTAAACCGAGAAATAGTTTCTTTCACGGGATTTTACAAAACCAAGAACAAACTGTAAGATAGATCCGGAAATGCACTTTACTATTACCCGGATGTTTCCATTGTCACGGGATTTTACAAGTCTCTGATTTAAACCGAGAAATAGGTTCTTTCGCGGGATTTTACAAAATCAAGACAAAACCGTAAACAATGTCAGCTTGAATGTGTTATGACAACTTTGGTTTCGGTGAATATCTGTTTTAGGGGAACATGCAGCGGTTCATCAGCGGTTCATCATCCAACATCAACATTAACATCCAATAAACACTTTGGTAAACACATCTTCCACATGTTCTGACGGCTATTGCTGTGACTACATGGAGAAGTAAATCCGATATACCAAACTTGATTATGAAGTAGAATTCCCCAGATTTGTCAAATTAAACTTGTACTAATCCGTGTGAAGAAGAAACGGTGTACCCAATGTACAAAACCTCTTGATATTCTCAACTGAGTGAGACACCGAAGTGATAGCTACGTTATGGGTTAAGTGAGAAAGAATCACAAACGCAACTAAAGAGCCAAGTCTTTATCACCCTCTATAAACGCTCAAACAAGTCATCTTCGCGGAAAGGTAGAAAGAAAGAAGACGAAAATAAGTAAACGCGTCCGGGAAAAACCTCTCTTCAAATCCAAATAAGAAATACCTTCCAAACAACCTCGTAGTCAACGTTTTCAAATAAACTCTTGAAGCCGTGACATAATATTCTTTGTGAAAATGGCTAAACCAAAGTACGACACTCATCATCACACCAAATCTCATCATCAAGTCTCATTATCTCAATAAGTTACAATAAATCCAAATCTCACAATTTCGATCCAATATAGAGAAGCTCAACTGCAACTTTGAACCCATTCTAAAATAATAACTCAGTCTCAGATCTATTTAGGCTTCAGAAGACCTCATGTCCATATATGTTCATAACGAGATCCAATAATTAGCTCAAGCTAAAAAATAGATCATGGCCCAGAATTAAATCAAAATTCAACAAATCAGATTAATCCAAATTACTCATAAACCCACACTTCACTTTGTCCATACCAATCTTCTCGAAAATACATGACTCATATCAAACTTCGCCAAGTCCATTCCAAATTATCTGCCCACCGAGAAGAAAATTGTTCCAACAAAGTGATCCAAGTACACGTACTCCCAAAATACCACTCAAATCCGATCAAAAAGCAAATGTCCAATGCATAATCATGGTATACCAGTAACGTAAGTGAACTTATATAATTATTACGGAACACAATATTCAGTCCACGTGAAATCCATGATACACATTTGGTCCAAGTACACGTTAGCCACATGAGATACATACCAGCCCACGAGAACATTGAATAGATAAGGTCCAATAAACAAATTACCATCAACCCATTCTAGGCCCACGAAGACAAACTGGTATTCAAGTGTTCGGGGTTATAAAACACATCATAACCTAATTTTTCTCACAATGCAACCCCTAAACACAGACAAATCCGCCCCCATCTCAAACTGTCTCAAACCCTAAACTCAGACAAAGAAAAATACGCCTCCTTTTTACAGCTTCTCACAATATTCTTCATCTCAACCTTATCAAAGAACCTTTGTTCTTTTGAGCTAGCCACAGGGATGGCAAGGGCTCGAAATCACAGCCACAGGGATGGCAAGATCTTGTTTCCAATGCCACAGAGATGGTGATAGGGTCTTGGGTTTTGATATGTCGACACGATCTCCAACAAACACAGGTAGGTTTTATCATGTATTTCGTTTTCCTTATAACCGAACAAGTTGGAGGATGAAACCCTTAATGGTTTTGTTCTTTCTTCATTGGGTTCGAATAATGAAAGGAGTAGATACTCATAGATCAGTGATAATTCATGTGTTAAAATGTTATAGAGATGGTTTTAGTCTTGACACACAAATTGAGATCAATCGAAACAGATTATAACAACCACATTGTTATAACTCTTATCTTTTTGTTTTTTGGATATTAGTCAAGAACTTGAGATCAATGATGATAAAAAAATTCGTGATTTAGATCTTTTGAAGGTCTCAAAGTCATTTGATATACACGAATTTAATTCTGAGATCCATTACTTGTTTTGCTTCTGATTGAGTCTTTGAATATGATTGACGGTTGAGATTGTTATTGGTTTTGGATCGAAATATATGAACTGTTTTATATCAATCAAATTTATGTTGGACAAGGACTGATGATGGTGAAATACTGAGGTCGAGTTTGTTTTTGGTATGAGGTATATGTGGTCGTGTCTTGTTGTTTGGTATTTGGAATGGTTGTTGAGGTCTATTTTGTTAAGGTATGCATTCATTCTTCTTCTTCATTTTTTCTTCTCATGTCAAGTCGCTAGCTTAGTTTAGCATCAAGTCGCTAACCAAAGTTTTTACAAACCAAGTTGCTACCCACTTTTTCAAAGCAAATCGCTACGACTTTTTAAATAACAAGTCGCTAGGTCAAAGATTTTTCCAAATCGCTAGCAAAGTTTTTGAGTCAAGTCGCTAGTGGTTTTGTACAACAACTCGCTAGAAGGCAAACATGGACAAGTCGCTAGTTATATTCATTGAATCAGGACATATTGTCAAGTCTCTACGAAGAACTTGACCAAGTTGCTATCAAGAACTTCATTATCAGCAGTTTACAAAACCATTAAAAACCCAGAAAAAAGGCAGCAAAAGGATATCCTTTTAGACCCGTTTTGACCATAAAAAATGACAAGATATTCATATTTTGGACAAAGCTACCCAAACAGAACTTGGACAAGAAACAAACTTGGACACATATTTGAACCAGTTAAGACCACAGACCAAAAGAAGAATACCAAGACATGATAAATTGTTTACCCAAAGAACGTATTCCTACCACAGAAACCATAAATCAACAACACACACAAAAACAGCATCACGAACGCATAAAAAATAGCTCAACAATCATGAGAAAAACGACCCAAATCAACACAACACCATAACCTTGGCTCTGATACCATTTGTAGGATCGATATATTTATTGTGTTGATGATTCGGGTGGTCTTGGATGATCAAAATACATGTTTGTCATATTTAGAGAGAGAAAGATAGAGAGGGTGTTCTTGCTAGAGACTTGGTTTACACAAAGGAAAGGTTAGATTGAATGAGAAGCACCACCCCTTCCATGGATGGAAGGGGTATTTATAGTTACAGAACTACACGACCTCCTATCGGCCTGTGGATCAGGTATACAGTGGGTAAAGACCCTTCCTTCCTCCACGGTGTTACACTAAACTAAACTACGCTACAAACTAACTAATTAACTACTGAATAACATAAATAACGACACGTCTACGAGCTAACATATGCTAGACCATAATTGGGGTGACCGACACTTTAATATGGAATTTCCAATTCCTAACAAGTGCAAAGTTTCTATGACGAAAGATGCGAATCATGTTGAGTGATGGGATTTACAAACAAAGTCACGAAGAAGGGGGATAGACTACAAGGAAGCTAAAAATTGAGAAAAAATCTTACTTGATAGGAATCAAGCAAGGGAACCTAAACGAGATAAAAATCTAACTAGCTATTCTATTCCCCGGCAGTGGCGCCAAAATCTTGATGCGCGTACGAAGCGCGTTCGGGGTCAAAGGAACTTCCTTTTCTTCGAGCAAGTTTTTCAACCACCTAGGTAGTGAACCTAATCGTTGTAGTGTAGTATTGGGTAAGCCTCGGGGATTGATATCGTTCTTTAGGGGAATAGGAATGCTAGCAAGAAATGTATTATGCTAAGTGGGGGTTGAGGATGATTCTTTTTTATCTTTTTTTAGTTTTTTAGAAAGCTAAGGTAAATATCTCGAGGCAATTGGTTTGGGGGGTGTACTTCTACCGATTACTTCTACTATCTAATTATCTAATACTACGGGTAGTTATGTCTATTTGATGTGTGCTCGTATGATTAAAAATGTGTTTACCAAGTTACTATTACTCCCTAGTTATCTTTTATTGGTCGGTTGAATTGTCACACCTTATCTTAATCGCGTTGTATTTCCTAAGGTCGCAAGGTGTGCCTATGCCCTAACTCTTTGAGGTTACCTTTGGGTTTAGCCTACAAAATCCACAAGTCCTTAAACTATTTCATTCATAAAATCACTTTCACAAAGATTACTCAAGCATTAAACACAACGAAGCCTAGTTGTACTCCTAAGCCAAATTACAATTAAGATAAGAGACAACCTAACAAAAATTAATAACTATATTTCATAGATCTAAGCAAACACACAAGAAATTTAGCTATACATTTTAAACAAGCAAGCACACACACAATTAATGGAAGACATAATGATACTTTGGATTAAAACACTTATCTTGATGTGTAAAATAGGGTTTGGGACCCTAAGATACTGTCCCAGTCGGACTACAAACATTTTGGGTTTTTTTCCCAAAAGTCTACCTCCTTAAATGCAGAAAAATTGAATTCTATATATAGACTTACAAGTGCGACGGCGTCACCTTATAGGTGGGACGCCGTCAGCTCACCGTCATTAGGGTTTTCGTCTTGGCCAAGTCATCGATGGGACGGCGTCACCTTAGAGTTGTGACGCCGTCAGTCTTCAAGTGGGACGTCGTCTTGGTTCTGGATCTGGGCCGTCTGAGATAAAAAGTCTGAGTGACGCCCTTCTTCTTCAAAGCCTAACACCGTCAGGTTGTATGAACAAAAATTCCACTGAGCCGTCTGGTGCATGTTTTTATCAAGTCTGTATATAGGGACGGCGTCGCCCTTCGATTGGGATGCCATCAGGTTCAACTTGAGCAGCTTGAGTGGCTTCGATCTTGACTTTGCCATTTTCTTCATGTTTTCACTCCTTTTCATCCAAATGTGATCATTCCAGCATTTTGCTTCTAAGAGACCTAAAAAGTGAAAAAGAATGAAATTAAGCAGTAACATATATAAAAGTGGTTGATTAAGGGCTTAAATGACCCCTTAAAAGTATATGCTTTAAATCCTTATCAATGGTGCATTTTTTCGGTCAAAGGACGAAACTTGTTGGTCAACACAAACCATAAGGACGAACGATGTAGTTTACTCTTTTATATATATAGTTTTTACTATAAATTTTACGCGAGGTTTCGTTTCATTTTCTTATAAGTATGCAGGTTATATTAGACAAGAAGAAGAAGTACATGATGGAAGCACTTATTACTTATTCATTCTTATTGCAGGAGGATTTAACCACAACTTCATACATATCCTACCGAGCTAATCAAGGGAGTACTAGTTCCTTTCTCTTTTATTTACCTTCCGTTATCTTAACTTTGATACTTTCAGGGAATATTAAGGACAATGTTCAGTTTAAGTGTAGGGAGGAAGAATAAAACGGGATCTTAAAAACTATTCACTCATTTGATTTTTGTCTTGTCCATAGTAATATGTGTAATAAACTATGAGAAATATTTGTTAGAGTAATTTTAGCACCAAATTTAAAAAAATTTATGGCATTTATGAGTAAAACTTTAGTCTTAATAAAGCGTCTCATGGATAGGAGTTATATGACTAGCACAAAAATCGTATACCACACAAATTCCACCCTAAAAGTTTGAGGTTCGCCCCTAGATCTTTAGGAATAAAAGCATTCATCTTTAATGCTTAGTGAGTGTACCGGTAGTATAATAGATTCTAAAACTTGTTTTGTGATGTATTCCAAGATCGCTAGTGAGACTACACTCGTGTAGTTAGGATTAACTAAATGATAAGAGGCATTAGGATAACCCTTGTTTTAAACCTATAATTTAATTACGTCATCCACATCGGTTGAGTAATTTTCCCCACACCCTTGCGATGTACTCATCTTTAGTACACGATACCTCTAGTTAAACCCTCAGAGCATATCCTTTTCGCGGTTCTCGTGATATTTCGGTTTCCGGAATATCAATGAAGAGCATTGTTTACAATCCACCCCCAAATGTTACACCCAAAACGCCTTAGCCTACCTTGTATGCACTCATCTTTAGTGCATTATTGCAATCATTGTTTAAACCCTTAGTTCAATTATCTAGTTACTTGCATGGTTTCTAACTCGAGTCATATCATTTGTTTATAGTTTTGGGATGATTGGGACTCATGGGTTAAAGTAGTATTTTATGGAGTAACGGGAAAGAACGATAAATTCAATTTTTCTTTGTCTACGTAATTAAGTACTCCAAGTTTTTTGATCTTTTCAATTCGGGTCAATTAGTGTTAGTGAAATAAAAACTCAAGTATAGGGATGCTCCTATAAATCCCTTTAGTAGATGTTATCCTAGAAGATGGTAGAGTAAAAAGGTATGAAAAAAATGAAAATGATAAAAACATACGGGCTACCATCTTACATATATCTTTATGATTTATGTTTTTAAGTTTATGTTTATGTTTTGTTTCAAATTGTTATTTATTGTTAGTGAGTCGAGTCTTGGCTTAGCAACACCATGTCTTACATGCTTGTAACATAAGATTTTTGACTTGACACCACTAAATATCCCCTTATCCAACAAAACCCTTTATTTCCCTACCCGAAGCCTAACATTATAACCCTTTGTAAATACCTCTTAGATAGTTATTCCTAGGTGCTTACGCCAAAGCGGTGGAGGTTTGATCTATTCTCAAGCCTATGGTAATCTATGCACTATGCCAGGTAGTGAGAGTTTATCTTCCATTTCCTTACATGTTATATTCATATACACCCGAGAGATGAGAGAATCCAAACACCAATTGTGAGGTGCTAGTGTATAATTTCCGTGCTTTTCATGACTATTGTGGTGCTTGTATTTGTTTTAAACTATTTTAAACCAATGCTACATGACCCCTAACTTATAAATTGATTGGCCAAAAGCACATTTGCTTGAGGACAAGCAAATTCCTAGTGTATGGATATTTGATAAGGATTTAAAACATACGTTTTTAGGGGGTCATTTAAGCACTAAATTGACACAATTTATATCCGTTACAGGTTAAAGTTGTTTCTTTTCACATTTTAGGTCTTTCGAAAGCAAAATGTTGGAATCATGAACTTTTGGACGAAAAGGAGCGAAAACATGAAGAAAATGGCAAAGTCAAGAAACAAGGCTGTTTTGCAAGCCTGACGGTGTCCCAACTCAAAGGACAACGTTGTCACTAAAGAGGATTTCCAATTAAAATTCAAGTGACAGCTCAGGTGTGAAATTGGTTCTACAACATGACGGCGTCATGCCTATTTTCTGGAAGGCGTCTCTCTTTGTCTTACACCAGACTTCCAAGACCCAATTCAAGACGACGTCCCTCATGAAGACAGACGGCGTCACACATCTCAACTGGCGCCGTCCCAACGATGACTTGGCCCAAACGAAACCCTAATGACGGCATCACCAGCAAAAGGCGACGTCGTCATATTTGTTAATCTATATATAGAATTCAATTTTTCTACATTTAGTGTGGTAGAATTTTAGAGAGCAAACCCTAGTTCGTGTGTAGTCTGACTTGGATAGTATTTTAGGGTTCCAAACCCTTCTTTACACCAAAAGATAAGTTTGTTAATCTATTATATCACCATGTTTATCCTATGTTCAATTGTTTGTGTGTGTGCATGCTTATTCATTATGAATAGCTAAATTACTATTGTGTTTCCTTAGATCTATGAAACCTAGTTGTTGATTATTGTTAGGTTGTCTCTTGTTTTAATTGGTAGACGCTAGAGTAAGGAAAACTGGCTTCTTCTTTAATTGTTGCCAGCTTGAACGTCCTAAATAGCATAAAGCTTGAGAGTGCACTTGAGCCATCGTTGTGTTTATTGCATGAGTTGTAGCTTTAGGATAATAGAGTATTCGAGGGAGATACTACGGTACCTGGAAATCTCGGATAGTCTAGAGGAGAGTTACAATACATAGAACTAGGGAATTAGGCACCCCCTATGACCACATGGAATACAATGCACCAATTAAGATGAGGATGTGACAATTCAACCAACCAATAAAAGATAACTATAGAGTAAGAACATCTAAGTAAACACAATTTTAATCATCATAAGAACACACCAATCAATACATAGCTTATCTTTTCCTTTTCATTAGTATAATTAGTTATTAGTTTAAAGAATTAGTAGTTAAAATTGGTAGAAGTACCACCCCCCACTCCTATACCCCAAGATATTTACCTGTTTTCTAAAAAATACAAAAAGCTAAAAAAAAATCACCTCAACCTTACCTTCACCTTCTTGGCATACATCTCAACTAGAATCTCTATTCCTCTAGAGAACGATCAACCCCCTAGGCTTACCCATATTACACTGCAACAATTAGGTACACTACCTAGTGGGTTGTAAAGCTTGCTCACGGAAAAGGAAGTCTTTCTACCCCGAACCCGCTATCAAGTTTTTGGCGCCATTGCCGGGGAATAGAATAGCTAGTTAGTTTTCTATCTCGATTAGGTCTACTCGCTTGATTCCTATCAAGTGAGCTTTTTTCTTTTTTTTAGTTTTCTTTTAGTCTATCCCTTCTTTGTGTTTTTGTTCGTAACCTTGTCACATTTCATTATGGGTGACAATCCACCACATCATCCACTACCACCACCCAATCAACCACCACTCGATCCGCCAAAAGGCCGTACTCTTTGTAAATACTCTAGACCGAGCCATCAAGGCTATAGGAACACTATTGAGCTTCCTCTTCAAGCTCAAACTATGGCCCTGCAATCCGACACCATCTGGTTGGTGCACAATGGATGTGCATTCCATGGACTTCGTTTCGGAGATCCTAATCAGTATCTCAAGGATTTCCTTAAAATCATTGACTCCATTGACCTTGATGCTACCACTCGGGAGACCATGTGATTGCGTCTCTTCTAATTCTCTCTACGAGACCAAGCTAGTAATTGGCTTGAGCGACTTCCCGCATGATCCATCTCAAGTTGGGATGATCTTACCACCCGTTTCCTCGCCCAATTTTTCCCACCGAGGAGAACCACCAAGCTAAGGAATGACATCTTGATGTTCCAACAACGTCAAGGCGAAACCCTTTATGATGCGTAGACTCGGTTCAAGGACTTACTCCACAAAATCCCTCACCATGGCATTGATCTTTGGCTTCAAGTCCAAATATTTTATGATCATGTCAATTTCCTTACAAAATGATCCATTGACCGAGCGGCCGGTGGAAGACTTAGCAATCTCAATGCGAAAGAGTATGGAATATCATTGAAGAGCTCGTCGGTCAGTCTTATGAAAATTAGAGTGATTCTCATGAGACCCCTAATAGCACGGTTAAGGCCATATCGGTACCTTTTAGTTCTTCTAACATCACCGAAGAAAAAAATTTGTGCTCTTGAAGAACGGATCGAATATTTAGTCAAAAGACAAAAGAATGTTCCTGGACCAACTCCTCGATCACCGGTCAACTTCACTACCTCAACCGATAACCCAACACCCTTCTCTAAATCGCCTAGTCGCAAGAGAAACCCCGCTTCCCTAAAACTCTTTCATTCTTCCTCACCACTACCACTTTCACCGAGCTTCAAAACACAAATGAGAGAATACATGGCGGCTCATTCGGAAAGATTAGTAGAGTGTTCTAATCAAAAGTGTGATCGTGCAAATCATATTTTCTTATAAAAAGGATAAATTATTTGGACCCCAAAAAAATAAGTGATACCCCCTCATTTATTTATTTATGAGTAAAATGCAAAAAATATTCCTAAACATTTTCATTTTGGCAAGAAATGTCCTTGAACGAAAAATTATGCATGTTGTGTCCCTAACGTTTGGTTTTTTGCGAGAAATTCCCTTGAGCCATTAAATCCCTCATTTTTGCTAACGCTCGTTAATATTTTCCCTTAGTGGCCATGTGAAATGATTGATTTACCCTCACCTACTGAGGACATTTTTTGCACTTTACTATTGATTTTATTTTGAGTTCCAATCACTACCACCCTCTACTACCACACAACCATCACCACCACCCTCCACCACCACACAACCATCACCACCACCCTCCACCATGACATAATCATCACCATCAAATCCCTTCTTTTGTAATCTAGATAGTTCTAGTTCTCGATCGATGTCCTCTTTCATTGATAAAAACTCACCATCTGTGGTTCATCAGCTAGTAGGCCCAGGTATTTTCTTTAATATTTGCTTCTTATAATGTTCCATTAACTAAAAATTGATGATTCCATTTAGAGTGGAAAATTTGAGTTTATGACTGACTTATGAATGGGTCAATTTCGATTAAATTGTAATCTCAAAGGGGTCAAATAAAAATTAGTTTAAAAAGGGGATGGTAACTGACACCGAACGGGTCAAAAGGGTTGAGAGTCTCTTGAAGTGTATTTTTCACTTTTTTCAATATTTATATTATTGTCAATTTATTTATATTTAATCCATTGAATATATATAAGAACATTTCTTATAAATGGACAAAACGTGCCCAACTTCAATCCAACTAACTTGCTTTAACAATCTCTACTTACGTTTTTTTTTAACAAAATATATGGACAATTTTTTGAGAGTTTTCAATAGCCATTCACCAACTGGTAGTCCTGAAAGACCAATAACAACTGATATTTATGCATTCTCAGAGTCTGTTAAATCTAAGCTTTTTGTTGCTTCAGCCAAGTAATGAAAAATTTGATAGTTTTCTTATGCAGCCTAACCACAATTTCTAAGCTTTGATTTATCCTTTTTTTAGAGTTCTGAGATGATTTGATACCTTTGGTTGGTATAAGGAATCAATCTCAAAAAGCACTATAGGTTTAAAGGCGAAATTACTTGCTAAAGATAGTCTAGTTAAAGAACTATGCAGAGGCGTTCATCGAGAAATGAGTGCAGGCATTGCTGGAGTTGCTAGAATGTTTAAATGGTTTGATCCTACTTTAAAAAGAACTGCTCCTTCATCAAATACTGATGGTCTGACAAAAATTTTCAAAGGAAAAATCTCACAAGATAATGTGCTAGCTTCCCCTCCTAATGAACATTCTGCTGATACTGCTAGGAACGTGAGTTCGAATGTAGAAACTAGAACGTGAGTTCGAATGTAGAAACTATGAATCACTAAATTTCTTCAGGGTTTCGGATGGGCGGATATGTTCAGGCTAGCCACATCATTTTTTCACTGATTACTATTGCATTTTTTTTTTAAATAAAAAATTTCAAAAAAAATGTCAATCTTTTTTAGTAGAGATGAAAATTTTGACATATTTAACATTAAATGATCAATGTTGGCTATGCTTACATCTAAAATGGGTCAGATGGATTAAGTGAAAGGTATTAACTAAAAAGAACACTAGTCACCTGTTCAAATGGGTCGAACTGCCTTTGAACTGTATTAAAATTCAGTATCTTTAGAAAATCTCTTACTCATTTCCAGACCTCGCTGCAATTGTGGATAGATCTCGAGTAATTCTGTCATGTAAAGTCCCACAAATCGTTATTAAAATATATTTGCCATTCTGTCATTCTGACCTTTTTATCACCTTTTTGGAACCCAAAAGCACCAGGAACATCAGTAGTTCCAGCAGCAAAGCCTGCACCTAAGCCTGTTGGACATGTTTTGACAGTCTTGTAACCGGTTAATGTTACTTCAATTTTTGTGAAGTTCAAGTAAATATGGCGGTAGTCTATTTTTCCAATTAATTTTTCGTTAGCTGAGGTGAATAATTAACTAAATGCTTGAAAACCATGTTTTTACTCAACATTCAAATTAGATGACTATGTATACATGTGATAATTTTTGTAATGGTTTAGATTTTTTTGTAAAATACAAAAGAGAGGGTTTGATAGTGGTGGTTATGTGGTGGTAGAGGCTAGTGGTGGTGGAGGGTGGTGGTGATGGTTGTGTAGTGGTAGAGGGTGGTGGTGATGGGAACTCAAAATAAAATCAATAGTAAATTGCAAAAATGTTATTGCAAAAAATATCTTTGTAGTAGACGAGGTTAAATTAGTCATTTTACATGACCAGTATGGGAAAATTTTAACGAGCGTTAGCAAAAATGAGGGATTTAACGGCTCAAGGGCATTTCTCGCAAAAAACCAAACGTTAGGGACACAACATGCATAATTTTTTGTTCAAGGACATTTCTCGCAAAAATGAGAAAATTTAAGAACCATTTTTCCACGTTACTCTTTATTAGTTTTAGACTAAAATACACCGTTCGTCCCTAATCTTGTACACGCTCATCACGATTGGACAAAAGTTGGTCTTTTCATCGTCAGAGGTCCAAAATATGGCTTTTTTAACGCCAAATTAAACAAGTCCCTTGACCACTAATGCCAAAGTCAATGTCTGACTTTTGTTATGTAGTCGAGGGTATTTTAATCCATACACATTTATACTTTGTCTTCAAGAGTGTGAACCCAAATCTAATGCAACATCAACAAATATTTACAAGTCAAAGTCAAATTCAAAGGTTCTTGTCTTTATCCATATCCCTTCCATAAACGTTGCAAGATCGATTTACTTTAACTAAATTGGCTTTGATTTGACCCACTTTTTTCGAAGTGATGGTATCCGCTAGTTTCTTCAACTCATACTCCATCGCCTGGAAAATAACGCGAAGTTGTCAAACAAATAACTTATAAGATAAACTATATAATCAACAAACCAACCAGAAAAAATAAGCTCCAAAAAGGATTCAACATGTCCCAAACAAAGCATAGAAAAACATTACGGGGTATTTCAGTCTAGTCACGAACTTACATTGGGCGCCTGTAACATATTGGTTTTCATAAACACATCACAAATCAATAACAAGGGGCGTATATTATGAGTTCCAGAGAGAGAAAGTAAAGAGAGTTGGGAACTTAGTGAGAAAAAGAAAAATGATATTGAAAGCTCTAACCCTTTGCCTTGCAAGGCAAAGGGTATTTATAGTCACAAGCTTAGACGCCCTCCTTCGGGTTGTGGATCAGGCATACAGTGGGTAAAGACCCGTATGTCCTCCACGGTGTTACTTAATAAACTACTAACTAACACTAAACAACTACGACTACGAGCTTTCTAACGAATACATATACTTGAGGTGACCGACTCTTTAACAACCGGATTTTCTAAATCCTAACAATCTCCCCCTAAGGGAGGTCACCTCAAAATACATTGATTACAAACAGATATTACATTTTTGGATGTTCTTGGATTCTTGATTAAGTTCTTTGCTTTGTAGCTCGTAGTCTTTGATTCTTCATGTTCTGCATGTTTTTGTTAATTCAAGTGGAGGTTTTTAACTGATCCACATAATGATGAGTTTTGAGCCAGCTTTGAGATCATCAACCACCAGAAATCTCTGACTCTTCCTTTGTAGTGTTTCCATCATGTGACGTTGTGACTTTTGGAGCGACATGCTCACATTCTGGATCATGATATCTTCTCATCAGAGTTGCGGAAGCTTTTGTTGATTCATGACATTTGCAGCAGCGTAGCAGAAGCATGGAGTGAAAATATCAGAGTCGTTGATGTAGATTTGTACTTATCATTATTTCTTTAGATATGAATGTAATGTGTGAGCATGCGGCTATGGATTGACGCCTCAATTTTGATCAGCTGCAACCGTCGGGTGTTCCTGCAGACAACAGTTAGCAATAAAAGTGCACGAAAGTGTCTTTGATCACTTTCGTTGAATTGAGGTACACGGCCCACGGTTCCCTGTTGATCAGTACAAGTACTGCATGTGATCAGGTAGAATTTCGAAGAATCTCCTTGACAGGGTTTTGCAGCTGCTCTAGCCGTTCTCAAACCGGAACATCTCAAAGAAGACAACACGGAGTGAGTGAATCAGCAAATTGAGATATACTGATTGATTAAAAAATTATTTGAAAAAAATCGTGTATTGCTTATCAGAAAGAGTTTTTGCAATACAACGAAGGTTTTATAAGAGAAATCAATTTTCAATCATAAATACCTTTTTTATTTTGAAAATGTAATACACGGTCAATGTGCTATAGAAAATGTTTTTGAGCACAATGACTGGTTTTTCAAAGGTATCCGTCAATCCATTTCCTGAACCAGGATTGATTCATTATGTGAATCGCTCAATCGTTTCTGTTCAGTTGTCACATGGTCGATCTATTATATAGATCTCACATGCCACCCACCAAGAGCTTGTTTGATGTTGGCTCTAGAAGGCTTTCCATCTTCATTGTGAATATGATTGCATATCACTCAGATGTTCTAGCAATTACCACAAGGATAATGCGTAGGACTCTTAAGATATATTCTCACTTTCCACATTGTGTGAAACAGTGAGTCTTCATTGATTGTGTCCTAATGAGATTTATTGATGATCTCGTGGCTCTAGACTCTATAGTGCACATTTGGTTCCTATGCCGGAGACTAGGGAGAGGGTCTCCTTCAATATCAACAATCTCTAAGAGAAAGTCAATAGATTATGTAGGTTCCCCGTGAGAATGAAACTAGCCCTTTTAAGAGGAACTTGAGTAGCTTGGGAAGTTGTAGTGCAGTGCGTCACTGGGTCCATGACGTCTTGTCTTCAATACCCGTGTTACCTTGGTAACCACCAGTAGCATATGAATTGAACCCGGTTTCTGCCGTAAGGTTGAAATAATGGAGGGCTATTTCTTTTCACCCTTTTCTCATTCATTTCTTTTTCATTCTTCAACCCCTTCAGTGCTTACCGAGATTTCATAGCTAAAACCTTATTGGGTTTATTCCAGTTCTAGCTCTATCTCAGTCCGCACTCTTCCCATTTCTCACTTTTCTCCTTTTTTCATTATTCCTAAGGACTTCTATACTAGCTAGTTGATTGTCCCTGGGTAGATCCCTCCGGCTCTGGCGGGATCGTGGGAACGAATACCTAACCTAACCATCCTTATATCTCCATGCATACAGTAAATTTGGTCGGTCTTTTTGGTATTGTTCTTCTGCCATCGAAACCAATTGAAAACCATTTAAAATTCAATCCAGGTACTTGTGATACACGATCAAAGCATTTTGTACCTGAATTTTTTTTAGCACATGGAGGCAAGAGGACTTAGAAATCTCAGATTAAGAATGAAGAATTCAATTCTTTGATCAACATTTTCTAAAAATATCAACATCACTTTCCCGATCAAAATTAGTATTTTAAATACTTTGTTAAAGATATTTTGGGAAAGGATGTGGTTTTCTAAAAAAATTGCTCCCCCTCAATATGTGCATCGAGATTCAAAAGAGTTTTGCACATATTAGTGGGAAAATGCAATTTGAGACAAATCATTCACATTTTAATCCCTTGTGCATGGTTTAAGATAAATGCTCCCCCTTAACATATGCATGGAAAATTTGAAATCGTTTGGCATATGTAGGGAGGAGATCTTGTTGTCATATTTCTAAACCATTTATCGAATTATCAGTTTAAATCCAATTTAAATCACAAATTCTCCCATGATCACAATTTTCAAATCCTTTGAGATTTGTGATCTCAATTGATTTAAATTGATTTTGAAAGATTTTGAGGAGAATTGTGACTTGCTTTTAAAATTTTTAACTGATAAGGATCAAATTCAAAGACTTTAAACTCCAATAATTAAACATGCTTAAGTATCTTATGAAAACACAATATTAGCCTTGGTCTGGATCCAATTGTACAAAAACATTGTTCCTTTTGTTTATCCAATGTTAGGCCTTGCTCGATTACGTGCCAATTGTTTGAAAAATAACTTTTTGATTTGATTGAAATCATCCTCCCCCTCAATCAATGACATATGTTGTTGATTGAGAGTTATAGATTTTGACAACTGATATGTCCCGATGATTTTCAAAAATATATTCCGAGTTATTTTCAAATCAATTTTGTTTTCATTAGATGACAAATATTTTTCAGAAGAATATTTAGAAGGAAAAATATTTGTGAATGAAACATTTGTCTTTTTGGCAACAAATATTTGATTTTAGAATCAGAGCATGAGGTTTCAAAAATTAGATTAAGCATGGCTCTGTTCTTTCTTTTAAAATGGGTTACTGTCTGAAATGACAATAAACCATCATTTTTCTCCATCCCATTTTTTTTTATAAAAGGTTTATGTACATCCGAACTTCATCTATAGACTCGTGCCATTCTTTGAGTGACAAATCAAAGTCCGTAGATGTTATCGAATAATAGAAATAGATGGGGAAAAATAATATTTTTGGGCTTTTTCAAAGATTTTCTGATTTTTATGGATTTTTGAAATTTTATATTTTTCTATTTTCTTTTTGTGGGTTTTATAATTTTGTATTTTGCTTTTTGAATAAATATGTACAAGGGTTAGATGAAGAAGAGCCTTTATTCCTCGTCTTCCTCTTGAAGACGTTTGAGTGTTTCCGGTTGTAGACTCTTAAGTCCAAGTCGTGGAAGAATAAAATCAAAACGTTCTCTTGGAAGAGCTTTAGTGAAGATGTCTGCCAGTTGATATTCAGTTCTCACAAAATATAGTTCCACCACACCTTTCTCCACTTGCTCCCTGATGAAGTGATGTCGAATGTCGATATGCTTTGCTCTTAAATGTTGAACGTTGTTGCATGAGAAAGCAATGGCACTTTTGTTATCACAATACAGAGGGATTTTGTTGAATTCAAAGCCATAGTCAGATAATTGGGATCTCATCCATAGGATTTGAGCTCAACAAGATGACATGGCTATGTATTCTGCCTCTGTAGAGGATATAGACGTACTCATTTGTTTCTTTGAAGACCAGACACAAGCTTTTCTCCTAAGAATTGAGCACCACCAGATGTGCTTCGACGTGTATCTTGACACCCTATATGGTCTGCATCTGCATATGCTGTTAGTGACATATTGGTGTCCTTCGGATACCAAAGTCCCATATTAATGGTTCCTCGGAGATACCGAAAGACCCGGTTAACCGCTTCAAGGTGCTTTTTGGTAGGCTTAGCACGGTATCTAGCACACATGCATACAAGCAGAATATCAGTCTACTAGGCTGTGAGGTACATCAGGGATCCAATCATACTTCGATATTTCGTTTGATCAACAATGATCCCTGAGTGCTCCTCATCCAGTTTTGTGCGCTCCACCATGGGAGTGTCAACAGGGTCACAAGTATCAAATCCAAATTTCTTTAAAATTTTATTAGCATATTTAGATTGATTGATAAAAATGCCTCAGGGACTTTGTGAAATTTGTAAACCTAAGAAAAATGACATTTGTCCCATAGAAATTTGAAACTTGGAGCTGTTAGGATTTAGAAAATCCAGTCATTAAAGTGTCGGTCACCTCAAGTATATGTAATCGTTAGAAAGCTCGTAGTCGTAGATTATTTAATGTTAAGTAGTATTTAGTTAAGTAACACCGTGGAGGACGGACGGGTCTTTATCCACTGTATGCCTGATCCACAGCCCGTAGGTGGCGATTTATGTAAGAACTATAAATACTCTCTACCTCCCAAGGTAGAGAGTTGGAGCTCATAATAATACTTTCATTTTCTCTCACTAAGTTCCCAAACCTATAACTCTTTCTCTCTCTAAAACCTCTTGTATACGCCTCTTTGATCATTGGTTTAGTGTGTTTGTGAAATCCTATACTCTTCAATTGGTATCAGAGCCAAGTTTGATCATCTCTCTTACATGTCCTTGGATTTCTAGTGGTTTTAGGTGGCTTTTGAGTTGAAAAAGTTTAGTGGTTTTTGCATCATTTGGATCATTTCTTATGTTAAAGTTTGAATTTTGGGTGTACTTTTGTGTTTAGAATCATTGTAAGTGCTTGGGTTTTGATTTGCTAAGCTTGAATCACTGTGGTTGAGCTTGTTTTGGATTGAAAAGTGTGTTTTTGAAGTTTTCTTGCTAGCGACTTGGTTCTCGTTGTGATTTTCATCGTAGCGACTTGCTTGATAAAGTTAGCGAGTTACGTTGTTAGTTGTTAGCGAGTTGAGCCTAGCGACTTGTCTGTTGAGACAAGCCGACAAATAGTACAAGTTAGTGGATTCTCCACTATGGCTAGCGACTTGGTGAGGTTAGCGACTTGCTCCAGGAATTGTTAGCGAGTTGTAGTGCGAATTGTTAGCGACTTGATACTAGCGACTTGGATCTTAGCGAGTTGTTCTTTAGCAACTTAACTGTGTCTAGCGACTTGGTGCTTAGCGACTTGGTGCTTAGCGACTTGGTGTTAGCGACTTGGACCTTAGCGAGTTGCTCTTTAGCGACTTGACTGTGTAGCGACTTGGTGCTTTAGCGACTTGTATCTAGCAACTTGGTCTTAGCGACTTGGTTCAATGACTCGTAGCAACTTGGTTGATTTTGTTTATATCGGTTTTCTCTTGATTTAGTAAAATCCCGTGAAAGAATCTATTTCCCGGTTTAATCATAGAGTTATAAAATCCGTGTAATCTGTTAACATGTCTACCAACATATCTACAATCATCACCAATTGAGGATGTTCAAGCGGTGGTTCGATACTAGATCCACCCATGCTTACAGCGACTCGACTCTTGGGCTCAACGAATCAGATTGTATTGTCTTGGAAAGGAAAATGGGGTCAACATTCTCAAATCCATTGATGAAGGACCGTATCAGATTGAGACTACAAGAGACATAATTGATACAGCTGCAAATGGAACCATGATCTTTGGATTGGATAGACCAAAGACGTATGATGAGCTCAATGATAAGGAGAAAAAGAGATTCGATCTTTGATATCGGGGCCTCAAACATCATATACAGGGTCTTCCAAAAGACATCTACAAGCTTATCAATCACAACACTGAAGCCAAGGCTGTTTGGGATAATGTCAAGATGCTACTCTCGGGTTCTGAATTAACTAAAGAAGATAGAGAATCACAACTGTATGATGAGTTTGAGCACTTCAAGATGAAACCAGATGAGAGCATCTATGAGTACTACGTGAGATTCCATAAGCTTGTGAATGATATGAGGAACATCAAAATGACCATGCCAAACATTCAGCTAAATTCAAAGTTTGTAAACAACATGAATCCCGAGTGGCACAAATTTGTCACCTCTGTGAAGCTAACCAAATGACTAAAGAATACAAACTATAAGCAATTGTATGCCTTCCTTCTTCAGAATGAGAGGCATGCTATGTTTGAAAAAAAGGATTCTGGATCAGTTCAAAACCAATCAGGGAGAAACAAGCTCACCAAATGACTCTACAACTTTCTACACCAATGTTGGTATTACCACCAAAGCATCTCAAGTCATACCCATGGGTAATGGTCATTACAAGCTCATCCCGATCCGCATATAAGCCTCCGACTCAAACACACTCATGGAAAACTTCATCAATCAACTGTCTCTCATGGTGAGTCAAAACATGAACTCTCTCCCACACACCAACAATAACCTCAGAACGACATCCAATCCACACAATCAAGCTATTATCGAGAGATGGGAAGGTTGTGGTGCAACCCGATTCAAGAAAGGCGGTATGAACAGGGAAGAGGTGGAGTTGGTAGAGGATATGTAGCAAATCAAAATCGTGGAAGGAATTCAAATCAAGGACAACCAAAGCCAGTCAAATGCTACAAGCTGTGGTGGTGGGGACACATTGCTAGAGGCGCACATCTCCAAAGCGTCCACGAATGCGGAACACTGAGACAAGATGTTGCCGTGCAAGCTCGGGATAATGGTGCGGCTTTGGATGAAGAGGAGTTGTTGTTTCTTGCTGAGGGCAATGCCAAGACATATGATGCAGATGTGGATGAGCGGCCAATTGGGAAATAGGTCACAATCATCGAGAATGCCTTTCAAGTCGACTGTGATGCATACGACTCGACATCGATGATGAACCTCTTTGCCTGAAACAATTTTCATGGCTAGTATTTCTCCAATGGTCTCCTAAGGTCTCATCATCACAGCAAAATTTGGTCCATCCAAAGACAAAATCATCTCAGAGGTATTAAAACTATATGATGATGTTGATGAGCAAAAGATGTATAATAAAGTACAATCTCTTGAAACTTATGAATCAGATATTGATGATGGGGGTAATAGCAATATTGTCCCATATGATCAATATGTGAAGCAAAGTGAAAGTGAGGTTGTACCAAGTAATGCATCTTCTGCAGTCAATGATGACTATGCTTTTGATGAATACACTGCGTGTGCCCCTGATGATTCTATTATCTCTGAACTGAATGCATATAAAGAATAAGTTGATATTTATGAACAACGTACTAAGTTTGAGTTAACCACCCGTGAGCAGGAAATGGATGACCAAATGCGTACAATTATTCGAAAAAAGTAATTTTGGAGAAGAAGTATTAAAACAAGAGTTAAACTCCTTACAAGAAAAGTTTTCTAAAACTGCTAAGCAAAAACAAGAACTTCAAGAAAATGTTAAAATGCTTAAGCAAGAATTCAATGCTAAGGAATCAAAACTTTTGAATGATTTCTCTAATCTAAAAACTTTGAAAAACAAGCTTGAAAATAAGTTGTACGTAAAAGGGAATACCATTCATTTGCTCACTTGATCACTAAGCATAGAGTCTTAAGCGATAAGCATAGCATTCCCCTTGTTGTGGAACCTAATCCTGAGGTTGTTAGCCTTAATAGTTTTTATTAGAAGTGATGGTCATTCACGTTTAGGAACTTTGTAACGCGTGTTAGATATCGTGATAGAATAGTCAACGGGCTCGTGGATTGGGCTAAGCTAATTGGGCATAAGTTATGTTAAGCTAGCCTTGTCTAGTTCGTGAAACCCAAGCCCAATCCAAGTCCATCTCAAGGCCCATGGCCAAGCCTTAGGGCATCATCCTCTCTTACTATAAATACCCCTCAAGTATGTCATTTGAGGGGTGTGCTTGAGTGTGTGTGTGTGTTTTCCTTTGAAGCAATATACAACTTATTGTTTCATCTTTCTTCTCTCTACCTCTCTACACATATACACGAATTCATTCAAGTCACCAAGTTCTTTCTTAATCTTTCCTTACTTCTAAGCATAACGTTTGTGTTTGTGTTGTTTGTGTTAACGTGGTATTTGTGTTGGGTTTGTGATAAGGTTGATATATCTTTGGTCCTAACAATTGGTATCAATCGCCTAACAATGGTTTAGGAGTGTTTGTGTTTGTTTTGAAGGGTTACGCGTAAAAGGCTCTCGTTATACGGTTTTTGTCAAGCTTAAAGCTTTAATTTTTGCACTTTAAAATTCAAGATTCTTGTGGTTTAAGGTTTATTTGGTGCTAAAGTTTCAGTTTTTTGCAAAAAGTTCGTAGCTTTACGTGTTTTTCTTCATTTTAAGCTCGTTATTTGGTTTTGGTCATTTCTACTCATAACTTTTTAAGGCACTTTGGGTGAAAAAGGTCAACATTTTTGGGTTATTCGAGTGTTTTTAAGGCTATACGGGCAAAAGAAATCATTTGAATCGTTGGAAATTTCTTACGCGTAGAAGTCAAAAGTCAAAACCCTAGTTTTCTACTCGTAACTTTTCTAAGCACTTTGGGTGAAAAAGGTTAACATTTTTGTGTTATTCGAGTGTTTTTAAGGATATCTGTGCAAGCGAATTTGTTTGAATCGTTGGAAATTTTTACGAGTAAGTCAAAACCCTAGTTCTACTCGTAAGAAAGTCAACTACTCATAAGTTTTCTACTCGTAACTATTTGGTGAAGAATCTTCGGCTATAAGCATCGTTACTCGGTGCTTCCTCACTTGGATAAGTGTGTGGAACACGACTTGTGGATATCTCTTACGCGTAACGGTGTAAAGGATTTTGGTTCTTAACCATAGTTTACGCATAAGCTAAAAGCTTACGAGTAACTCTACGCATAACTTCAAAATTACGCGTAAGGTTTACGAGTAACTTTTTGTCTACGCATAAGCTTAAGGTTACGCGTAAGATACTTTCTACGCATAAGGTTTCTACGCATAAGGTTTCTACGCTTAAGGTTTCTACGCTTAAGGTTTCTACGCATAAGGTTTCTACGCATAAGCTTCCTACGCATAAGCACCGAGATCCTACCTAAGCCTCGTCTACTGTAACTCGTGTTTCTCGCCTAAGCTCTTCATTTTTTCAAAAAAAAAAAAAACAAAAAAAAAAAAAAAAAATTTAATTGGCGGGAAAACTTGAGTAAAATTTAAATTTTTGAGGAGACTAAACGTTCAATTTTTACGAGATTCAAATTTTGGTTTAACTGTGAAAATTTTGGTCAAAAATTCAAATTTTTGGGCCTAAATTCAAATTTTTCGCGTCAAATTTGGCGTCAAAATTGTCATAACTCAAATTTTTCATACGACCTTAGAATTGATTTTTATAGTGAATTTCAAATTTTGGTAGAAAATTTTTGAACCAAGGTTCTGATGCGACTTTCGAGAAAACACCTCAACGAGCTTAATCTTCATCAACCACAACTCCTTTATCGTTGAATCGATCCTACATCAACTTTATCGGATCATACCTTCATCAATGGCAACTCAACAAGACATTCATGCGGTAGGTGCGAAAACCGACCTCCTATGTTGGCAAAAGGTGGTTATCTTCAATGGACAAGTCGTATGCTCCGCTACATCAAGACCAAACCTAATGGCAAACTCATGATTAAATCCATTCGGGATGGACCCTTCAAGCCTCGACAAGTTAATGTCCACGGAAATGCGGATGCAACACCTCCCATCCCACCATCCTCTCATCTTCAAAGAATCGAATACTGAAGAGGATCGAAACAAGTCGATCACGAGATGACATGGCAATTCATATTGTCCAAGCTGGGTTTACCAATAGACATCTTTGCTGCGGTAGACGCGGTTGTGGCTGCTTTCGATATGTGGGAGCGTGTTGAGGCGACTATGTTATGGAGCGAAATTGGTAAACAAGACATGGAGAACAAGCGCTAAGCGAATGGGAAAAGTTTACATCTACACGGGAGAATCCATTGAATCCTAC
The DNA here is from genome assembly GCA_910596185.1 of Chrysanthemum makinoi. Taxonomy (NCBI): domain Eukaryota; kingdom Viridiplantae; phylum Streptophyta; class Magnoliopsida; order Asterales; family Asteraceae; genus Chrysanthemum; species Chrysanthemum makinoi. The sequence goes on along the minus strand of OU343217.1, from coordinate 251,586,349 downwards.
TATGGAAGGTTTTGCACTTTGATGAATGAGCTTATCAGAAACAAGTTGGCACCGAACAATCGTTCAAAACATCAAGTTCTGAATAATCTTCGAGGAAGAATGGGGCGATATGTCACTATTGTCAACCAAAAAGACTTACATCGGGTGAACTTTGATCAAGCTGAATGATTTTTCGAAACTAAACCAAGTGAAGCGAATGAAGTCAGGCAAGAAAGATTAGCAAAGAATCATGATTCATTGGCACTCATTGCAAAGACTCAAACTACGGTGAATACACAACAACAAGCTTCATCATCTTCCAACAACAACAACTTGCGGCAATACATTCCACAGCCACAACAACAATTCTATCGGATCAACAATACCGGGAACAAGGAATCGCGATCATGAAGCTGACCATGTAGAAGCGACCTTACAGCGAGATATTTTCTTTATTGGATAAAGCATTTAACATCGCATCGGTAATCATGCGGTTCGTATCGGGGTATCGGTCAATTGACATGTTGGAAATCGATGGGGACGGAATGTTGGGAATAGAGCGTGGGTAATCGAGAATGGAAATGTTGCGGCTCATCGTTGGGAATTATGGAAATGTGAATCGGGGAATCGGATGCAATATGCGAAGCGGTTTGATGGACATCAAGGGGTGGTGTGAATCGAATATGGGATATCAAAATGGGAATAAGCGTTTTATGACTTACGTTGAGAATGCTACCTCCAACCTCAAAGACAAGATTCAGGGATCTAGTGTCAACCGACTTACGAAGCGAAAAGATCCGGTACATGTTGATGTTAGCGTAAAAGAAGAGTTGGGAATTGAGTTGACTGCTGAGGAAATCAAATTCAAGTACCCAAAATGGGAAGATAAAGCAAACGATAATGCAACCTCGGTCATACAATCAATCAACAGGACACAACATCAAGCGGTACTTATGACACAACTCTGTCTCACGACACATATTCACTCGATGAGGTACCAAATTAGTTTACTCATGAGAAGCCACATTACGTGTCTCCCAAACCTTATTATGACACATATGTGGGAGAGCAAGTTAATAGCAATGTTAACTCTGAAACTCCATATATGAATCCTAATGGAGGTCAAATCTGAGAATGGTGCTAATGATGAGGAAACACGTGCTTATTTTGAATCATTAGTTAATCAATGTGGCATTGAAGTTGAGAAAGTTAGAACGGTCAATGTGAGAAGTTAAGCGAATAAAAATTGACGTGAGCTTGAGAGTTACAAGAACACGCCAAAGCCTATGAATTTCATACAAACAAAATGTCGAAATTAGAAATTGGTTATCGAGATTACGTTTTAAGAGAAAAGATTTGCAACTCAAGTATGACACACTTGATGTGAATCAGAATTTGAAAATCAAATCTTTAAACAAGGAAATTTCTGATCTAAATGACCAACTTTCTAAACAAAAAGCACATTTTTCGATCTTGAAAAAAGAAAAAGTTGATTCTTGATTTTGCAAGCGAGAAGATTCTCTTCTTGATGAAATTCTGGATAAAAATGAAACTATCAAAAATTTGGATAATTTGCTTCAAGCGGGTCATTCGCTAAAACAAACAAGATGCTTTCTAATCAAGAAAATCCGATTTTTCACACTTCACATAAAATGGCTCTTGGTAACTCACCTTCTTCGTTCCTCAAGAAAGCTCGAAATCTCGGAATGTGTTGAGCGATGGACAACCTTTGCATGAACCCATAATTGTTCGTGATTCTCTTGAAGCGTTGGAACTATCTGAGGAGAGTAGATCAAAAATGAAACAAAAGAATCCGGATCTTAAACCGATTGATTATAACAAATGGAACAAAATTAATGGAATTACTTTTGTTAATCAAAAAGAACAATCAACGTTTTCCACCACACTAAGTGTTTCAAACAAAGTGTCAACACCGTTTCAAAACCGGTTTCAAAACCAATTGTAGTTTCCAAATCTCTTTCGAAAATCGAACAAATGTCTTCAAACAATCCTTTTAACACAAGTGATACTAGAAGCATTTTAGATGACGTTAAAACTAGCATTGGGTATCTTCAAAGAGCTGTCAAGTCTAAAACCAATATTACAACTAACATCACGGTTTACTCGTCATGATGTGAACGAAGAGTTTTTAAAACCCAAATTGAACCTCCGTTAAGCGCCATCGGTCTGAGGGTAATTCATGTTGAACAAGCACTTTTGAAAGAAGCAGTGACTTTGTCAAGGACCATAAATCCTGGTAAAGCAAGCTAATGAAAGTTTTGAACACATCAAAGTTTTGGAAAATTTGAATGAGTCTCTCTTGAAGATGTTATGACTCGATATTATGTCTATCATTTTGCAAACATATTACATTTGAAGATCATGAAAGACTCGATCGAGACCTCCATAATTATTTCAAAGTATGAAAAAGCTCTTGAAAAACTTGAAAAAGAAAGCGTGTCCTATTTTAAACAACTTGATCGAAAAACCGAGGAATGCAAGTATGACAAGCGTCGTATGAGCGTGCCTACAAGGACATGCAAGAGCAAAATGATCTTTTGAGAGTTCAGTTGGAAAGTCTAAAAGGAAAGGCTGTGGATACTAAGTTTGTAAAACCATTGGTGAGAGAGAACAAATGTTCCCAAACCGGTTTCAAACAAAATGTCTATTTCTCGGCCTCCTCCAAAAGTCAATGAGAAAAATGATTTGTCAAAAAGCAGTCACCCACAGTCCTGCCTATTAAAAAGAGAATTATCAAAGCTTTTGAAAAACTGTTTTGAGAATGAAAAAGTGTTTACAGCTGGCATCTCTAGGAATATTACACGGAATGTGACCAAAAATCTGTTAAAGAATGGGTTCTAACGACATGGTCAACAATCACTATCTAGAAGAAGCTAGGAAAAAGCCGGACTTCGAAAAGACGGAATTCTAGGTGCAACATCTAGGGTGATGAATTCTACAAGATTTCAAGGCACTGCTAGTAGTAGTAAACCATTACCTAGGAACACTCTACAAAAGACTAGGGATTGGCTTGCATCTAAGAGTAGTTGTGCAAAAGAAAATGCTATGCCCTTAGAAAACATCACTAGGAATTCTAAGTCTTTTTAGAACAAGAATCAATTTCCAAAAGACTGTAGTGACAAAGTTAAAGGCTGTTTGTTTTAAACAAGAATATTGAATTTATGCGTACTACATGTAAAAATGTATCTTTTGACTAATCATGATGCATGTGCCTTACAATATCTCAAGAAAGATAATTTTCGTGCCAAGGCACAATCCACTAAGACACCAAATAGAAACAAGCTCGTTGATAAAATGTCAAACAAGCGAAACCTAATAGGTGGATCTCTTGGGCGTAGTTTTCCAAAAATGAGTCTTCACATCGATAAGAAAACAACTCCTAGATCTTACCTTAGGTGGAAACCCGCGGAAAAGTTTTCAAAGACAATAGGTCTTAGATGGATTCCCACGGGAAAGATTTTGATACTTGCACCAACACGGATAATAGTGACAATCATTGGATAAGGAAGTCGATCCACTACAACCGTTGATAGTGATCACCCTCGCCGTGAGGAAACATATACTTCTAACACTGTTATTTGTGAAAATTCTTCTTACGTGGATGCGGTACTTGTAAAAGTGTTGAAGGTTCATATACCCCATGTGGTGAAGAAGAACTTTATGCCAATTTCGCATGTGGAAATCCTTTTCTAGTTCCACTCTTAACTCCACTTTTACTTGGCCAAACTTAATCTTCTTTCTTCAAATCTTCTTTGTAAATATTTTTGAAAAAAAACAAAATACAAAATTTGAAAACCAACAAAAGCAAAATATAAAAATATAAAACTTTCAAAAATACAAAAACATTATAAAATCAAAAATCCAAAATATTCTTCTCACGACATATCTCTTGTATAATCGATATTCTCATGCGTTTCTAGAAATGTCATTCAACAATGACACGGGCATGTACAGATGCTTGAGCGAGAGTTCTTTAAATGTTTTCTAAAACATGTCGTTTCTTAAAATTTCTTCAAAATAATGGCTTTCAGTATACTTGATGGAAGCCGGACTTCAAAATAATGGCTTCGACACATCGGTTCAGGACCAGCTTCAAAGAAAGGAAAGTGCTTAACCAAATTAAAGGTTTTAAATATTTTTCAAGCACTATTCCTAAAAACATAATGGCTTGTAAGTATTTGAGCTTGCAACCCGATCTTTAAAGAAAGGAAAGTGCTACAAAATCGATTTTCATATATATTGAGCACTTATCCTAAAACAAATGAAGATAATTTTTCTCTAAATATCTTCAAAAGATTTTCAAAGTCTTCTTTTCATCTTATTACCATTGATTAGAAATTTTTCAAAATCTCTCACATTTGGTACCAAGATAACTCCCTCTAAACCCTAAATTGATTCTAAATTTTACGTATGAAAAATATGCTTTTCGTTAAGGGGAGTATAAAACCAAAATTGTTCCAAAATTCATGCTAAATCAGTTTCTCTCCAAATTCTTTCCGAAAAACATATCTTTTAATCATTTTGTTTCAAAAACATCATAGATATGCTATTTTGAGGAGAAATGTGATTAAAATGTGATCAAAATGTTTTATGATCATTTGTTTGAATCACAAAAGAGCTCGACTCGATCGTAACCAATGAATTGACGAAATCAAAGTCGGAAATGTACCATTTAGAAACTTTCTATGGACTTGACCAAGGCGGTAATAATTTCAAGCTAGTTCTCTAGTGATGTAAACGTGTCTCGAATCGGTCTAGTTCATTTAAAGTCGATCAATTCAAGAAGTGCAAACTCTACCCTCTGTAATGCTTGTTTCATTTAAAACTCATAAGCACATGTGAAGGGAGTGTTTAAAAATATAAAACTCTCGGAGTGTTTCAAACATGTTTTCTATCATAAACACTCTGAGAGATTTTCAAGAAAAATGGTTTTATGGCAACAATAGGGCAGTCATGGAGTTATAAGGTGACTAAGGATAGGAAATCCGTCCTATGATCCGCCAGAGCAGGAGGGATCTACCCAAGGACAATACCCATAGTTAGTATTAGAAGTCCTTAGGTATGATTGAAAAAAGGAGTAATGTGAGAAAGGAGAAAGAAGGGGTTGAAGAATTAAAAGAAATGTAAAGAAAGGGTGAAAAGAAATAGCCCTCCATAATCAACCTTAGAGGCGGCAGGGTTCAATTCATCACTCTTGGTTGTCACTAAGATGACAGTGGTATTGAAGACAAAGGCGTCATGGACCCAGTGACGCCGCACCTAAACCTTCTAGCCACTCAATTCCTCTCTAAAGGATTTGTTTCATTCTCACTGGGAACCCTGCATAATCTATCGGCTTTCTCTTAGAGATTGTTGATATTGAAGAAGGAGACCCTCTCCCTAGTCTCCGCAGGAAAACCAAAATGCACTAATTGAGTCTAGAGCCACGAGATTCATCAAAAGATCTCATAGGAACACATGACATGACATCGCTTGTTGTTCATCATTAAGGACACGAGTGATATATTATAGAGTCCCTCGAGATCTTAGCAATCGCGAACATTTATGAGAAGTTTCACATCGTGATCTTCAATGATTGAATGGAAATTCTGCCGGTCAACATCAACGCCACGACGGCGGTCACTTCGGTAATTCTCCGTGGATTACGCAGTGTGTCTCAAGCGGTCTACGGTCGTGGGGTGATGCTTCGGTGTACCTGACTCATCGAACTGTAGGTATACTTGGGGTATATCGTGTTATCTCACTTGTGGGACTCGGTTAGAGCGGCCTCTGTAAGAATTAGAGCGTGTTTTCACATTATGATGTTAACACCCTCAAATTCAAACTTGTAAGTGCTTAGGAATCCGCTTATTACTAACTCGCTTTTATGTTTTCTTCTTATGGAAGCTCCGGGGCGGATGGATCGTGCAGACTCGCCACATGCTCATACCAACAACACATGAAAGTTCTCATCACAATCAAAGGCTACTCAAAGTTAAAGATGATTCTTCGTCAATGTCAAAGAATCTACAAAGTGTAAAGACTCGAGAACTTCATAATTGGTAATTCAAAGTCAAATAGAAGTGTGAGCATGGTGGAGAATGACGTGGCGACACCTAACCAACGGTTGACAATGGCGAACAACACATTAACCGATCACAAAGCATGAAGGAACAAAGAATCAAGACTATTCTATATCTACTCACAAAGTTCAAGCTCAAAAAGATTAAAGACCTATTCAAGTGGAGCATCTTTTGAATGACCACCCCTTAGGGGAGATTGTTAGCCTTAATAGTTTTATTAGAAGTGATGGTCATTCACGTTTAGGAACTTTGTAACGCGTGTTAGATATCGTGATAGAATAGTCAGCGGGCTGGAAATGGATTGGGCTAAGCTAAATGGGCATAAGTTATGTTAAGCTAGCCTTGTCTAGTTCGTGAAACCCAAGCCCAATCCAAGTCCATCTCAAGGCCCATGGCCAAGCCTTAGGGCATCATCCTCTCTTACTATAAATACCCCTCAAGTATGTCATTTGAGGGGTGTGCTTGAGTGTGTGTGTGTGTTTTCCTTTGAAGCAATATACAACTTATTGTTTCATCTTTCTTCTCTCTACCTCTCTACACATATACACGAATTCATTCAAGTCACCAAGTTCTTTCCTTACTTCTAAGCATAACGTTTGTGTTTGTTTCACGTGGGTTAACGTGTATTCGTGTTGGGTTTGCTTGGTAAAGTGATAAGGTTGATAGATATAAGGTCTTACAGTAATCTATGATGGCAATGAGATTCTTAAACCTAGACAGAAACCTAGTTGCGTTGAGTGCACTGAGGAAGATAGAAAATTAGATGATGCATCTAGGGAGAAAATGAATAAGAATCTTGAAGATCCTGAATGTAAAGAGAATAACATAACGATCAAACCCCATGATTACAAAAAGGAAAATTGGATTTCCTTGAACAAGTTTAAGCCTGAAACATTGTTAACACGAACAAGTGTTACGGAAAAGGATTTAGATAAGCAAAAGCGAGAATCTTGTTGTAACAAACCCTCCCTTAGGAAAATGCCTTGCGAATGTGTATCCTCGACACACCAATGCATTTAGTTCCTAGAACTATTGCCACTAAGAGCAAGACCTTAATCGGTCAATATGTAATTTTTCAATTATTTGTTGATTTTGAGAAAACTTGTAAGAAAAAGGATCACACCCATGGGATAAGCTGAAGGGAAAGGGGTTTTGAGAAACTAAAAAATGCTATTTAACGAGGTCATGCCTTTCTTTAAACAATTAAAAGGTCAATTTGAGAGTCTTAAAAGGGGATGGACTTAGATATTAAAGAAATGGAAAAGGATTTTGATGCAATGATTGTTGAGGTTAGTGACTATGAGCGCGAATTAAAATATAACGAGATTGGGAGGAAGAACTTGCATACCTTGAATGAGAATCTTATTTCTGAATGTATTGCTTAAGATGTGTTTTACATCGCTTTACTAATTATTCCATTAATGCTTCTCAATTTCATGAATTATCATTTGCTCAGAAAGTCTCTCATGATCGTGTCATTGAGCTTGAAAAACTAACTCTAAATTGCATGATAAAGTTGAACAGGATGATCATGATAACTTGGTGAAACAGTTTTTTAAATTGGAAGTTGAGCATCTTGCTTTGCAATTAAAATATCAACATCTAAAAGAAAATGTTAAAACCTCAAATATCAAGACATCCTTGGATGCTCCTGAATTTGATGCAGGTTTTGAAATTAGCAAACGTGATGAACAGATTCGAGCTCATTGTAACACGATCAAAAATTGAGAACCCAAATTTCACAATTAAAGGGTGAAAAGAACAATGTGACAAGCTCTCAAATGCCTCCTCCTTAGATTCTCGAGTTCTCAAACGTTTCATCTTCAAAACTTGATTAATGTTTTACAAAAGGAAAATGAGAGTTTTCTAGAAGAAATGAAAAGGTCAAACAACACTTTAAAGAGTTATATGATTCAATGAAAGTCACTCGTGACAAGAACAAAGAAAAAATAACGTCTTTACAAAAAGAAATTGAGAATCTAATGATTCAGGAAAAAGGGAAACTGCCACTTGTTTTTAATGAGAATGTTGCATCAAAGTCATCCTCAGATCGCAAATATACTTGTCAGGATTAAATACATTCCTCCTCATCTTAGGAATAATGAACTTGTGTTTCAAGACTAGAATGTCTCCGTGAGATTGTGGAAGAGGATTTCATAAATAAGCCTCTAGATAGAGAAATTAGGTTTGCTTGCATTCAGGCCAAACGATCTCATGAGGTGCTAGAATGTTTAATTGCAACATGTCCTAAATCCTTAGGTGCGAAAGGAAAAGCTGTGGTGCCTTGTTCTATGCCTAGTGCCAAGCATTCAAATCATTCTATGCCGAGTTTTAAGAAAGTGAACACTAATGTGCCTTCAAGTAGTTGGATCCCCGCACATCTAGTTCGGGAATGCAAAAGTAGATCAACCAACTAATGTTCCCATAATTCCTCTACAGAGTACCCGGTGACATTAAAGCAAGCGGTCAAAGCCTCCAGGCAATACCAAGCAAGATAGGACCTCGCAAGCTAAGAATGTGCATTAGAAGAGAGTAGAAGATCACCCTAGGAATATTAAGTTTGAGTTGAATATAACGAATCGTGTTGATTCTAGTATTAGCTATAAGCGCACTTGTAATTAATTCAATTCGCTACTATTTGCAAACCATGTAATGATGACTGCTTGATTTCTGTTACTAATCATAAATGTGGTATGAATGTTTTGTCTAATCTTTGTCAAATGCCGATAAAACTGTTAATGTTAAAATTCAAGCTAAGAAGGCTAAAAAGCAAAGGCGAAAGAAAGTTAGAAAACAGTGGAAACCCACGGAAGGAAATTTAGTAATATAGGTTATCAATGGATACCTCTTTGGCCAGTAAGATTAATGAGCTTTGCCTTAAAGTTGCTAAATCAATGCCCACTAGAAAATGGATGCCTATTGGTAAAACTATTCCCTTAAGAAGTGAACATACTTTGTATAGGTCAAATACGGACACCAAGCCTTTGCATCTATTTCTAATGAGTCCATTGTTTCTACCTCGATGTGGGTGTTCCAATCACTATTACTAACCAAGTGGAACCCATTCTTGCATGGGGATCCCAATTATCGATTATCCATTCTTATGCGTGTTCAATGCGGTCGTTCAAATCGATTACGTGGTACTGGACTCAGTGTTCCAAGCATATGGCGGAAACGGTCGCGGCTCATGAACCGTGAGTAAATTCATCGGGATGTTAGATTGGGAAGCGATCATTTGGTGCAATTATGGGTTATGGAGATTATGTTGTTGGTGATAGTGTTATCTCTAGGGTATATTACGTAGAAGGTCTTGGTCATAACTTATTCTCTGTCGGTCAATTCTGTGATTTTGATCTAGAAGTAGCCTTCAGAAAACATACTTGCTTCGTTAGAGAACTTGATGGTAAAGAACTTTTAAGAGGAACCCGTGGTTCAAATCTATACACCATCTCTATCGAAGATATGATGAAGTCTTCTCCAATTTGCTTGTTGTCAAAGGCTTCGAAAATAAAGTCATGGTTATGGCATCGTCGTCTCAATCACTTGAACTTAGGCACCATCAATGATCTCTCTAGAAAGGACTTAGTTGTAGGTTTACCTAGACTAAAGTATGAAAAGGATCATCTTTGTTCAGCATGCCAATTGGGAAAAAGCAAGAAGTATGCCCACAAACCCAAACCTACAAACTCAATTACATAAGTTCTTCATACAATTCATATGGATTTATGTGGACCCATGAGAGTGCAGAATATCTTTGGGAAGAAATATGTGTTAGTTGTGGTTGATGATTACTATCGATTCACCTGGGTTAAGTTCTTAAGGACAAAGGATGAAACTCGGATATCATCATCAAACTTATCAAACAACAGAGTTCGACTTAACAAAACTGTCGGAATCATCCGAACGGACAATGGGCGAGTTTGTTAAAAAACAACTTAGTGAGTTTTATGAAAGTGTTGGAATCAGTCATCAAAGAAGTGTTCCACGAACTCCTCAACAGAACGGTGTAGTTGAAAGACTAAATCGAACTCTTGTGGAAGCCGCAAGAACAATGCTGATTTACTCAAAGGTTCCAATGTTTCTCGTTTGAAGCCATTGCACCGCATGCTACACTCAAAATCGATCCCTAATTCACCCTGCTCATGGAAAAACTCCATATGAACTTGTCCACAATAGAAAACCTAATCTCTCATTCCTTCGTGTGTTTGGTGCATTGTGTTATCCAACTAATGAGGGCCAAGATTTAGGCAAACTTAAAGCTAAAGCGGACATTGGAGTTTTGTAGGATATGCACCAAACAGAAAAGGATACCGAATCTACAACAAAAGAGCCCGAAGTATAATGGAAAAAATTCACGTTACGTTTGATGAGTCGACCGGTCCAATGGCTCCGGACAAACCGTTACGGACCCGCATCTCAACTTTCATCAAGTAGTCTTATCAGTTACTCTCATTTCAAATCCTCACCAGCAACTCCTTATGTACCTCCATCAGAAGATGATTTAAAGAAATTGTTTGATCCAATGTTTGATGAACACTATGAGCCAAATGCTAATAAATTGTCAATTCCATCATCGAGGTCGCTCCCCTGTCAATGAAGTCAACCCTTCGTTTCAATATCATTAAGCTAGAAGCGCCTGGCGATCACTCTGTCTCATCAACAAATCATCAATCATCGAATGTACATCATGGAATTGTTTCTGGCACCCATGATGAAGTTAATACCTTTGCTACTCCTGAAGATGCACCATTTGAAAACATATTTGCTCTGAATCATCATCGAACCATCTTCATCGAGAAATCGACTCTTCTACGGTTCCTCAACAACAACCACACGAACACCTTAGAAAATGGACACATGATCATCCATTGGACAACATCATTGGAAAACCCTCTCGTCCGGTATCCACACGGAAACAACTTGCAACCGATGCCTTATGGTGCTTCTTCAACTCCATACTCTCTAAGGTCGAACCAAAAGACGTTAAAACTGCCATGAATGAAGACAACTGGTTCAATGCCATGCAAGAAGAAATTCATGAGTTTGATCGACTTGATGTATGGGAATTAGTACCTGCTCCAGAGTGTGCTATGATCATTGCTCTTAAGTGGATCTTCAAAGTGAAACTTGATGAGCATGGTGATGTTTTAAAGAACAAGGCTCGATTGGTTGCAAAAGGAGGGTATTGACTTTGAAGAGTCATTTGCTCCAGTTGCTCGTGTCGAGGCAATCAGAATCTTCTTGGCTAATGCTGCAAGTAAGAACATGGTGGTTTATCGATGGATGTAAAGCGGCATTTCTTAACGAAGATCTTAAAGTAGTGATATCGTCGCCAACACGAAGGCTTTATGAATCCAGAACATCCTACTCACGTCTATCGTTTGAAGAAGGCTCTTTATGGTTTAAATCAAACTCCAAGGGCATGGTATGATACGCTATCAAAGTTTCTTCTATCTACTGGATTCAGAAAGGAGCAGATTGATCCGACATTGTTCACCGAAAGTCGAGGCAAACATTTAATTCAATTTCAAATATATGTTGATGATATTATATTTGCCTCGGTGATCCCAATGAATGTGATCGTTTTCAAATGAAATGGGTTCCAAATTTCAAATGTCAATGATGGGACAAATGTCATTTTTCTTGGGATTACAAATTTCACAAAGTCCCGAGGCATTTTTATAAATCAATCTAAGTATGCAAATGAGATTTTAAAGAAATTTGGATTTGATTCTAGTGACCATGTTGACACTCCCATGATGCATAAACCGATGAGGACCACTCGGGATCATGGTAGACCAAACAAAATATCGTAGTATGATTGGATCCCGATGTACCTCACGGCCGTTGACCGGACATCTGTTCGCTATTTGCATGTGTGCTAGATATCGGCTAAGCCTACCAAAAGCACCTTGAAGCGGTTAAACGGGTCTTTCGGTATCTCCAAGGAACCATCAATATGGGACTTTGGTACCGAAGGACACGGTATGTCACTAACGACCTATGCAGTCTTGATCATGCAGGATGTCAAGATACACGTCGAAGTACGTCTGGAGGTGCTCAGTTTCTGGGTGATAAGCTTGTGAGCTGGTCTTTAAAGAAGCAAATGAGTACTTCTATTTCCTCTACAAAGGCTGAATACATAGCCATGTCATCTTGTTGTGCTCAAATCCTATGGATGAGATCCCAATTATCTGACTATGGCTTTGAATTCAACAAAATCCCTCTATACTGTGATAATAAAAGTGCTATTGATCTCTCATGCAACAACGTTCAACACTCAAGAGCAAAACACATTCACATTCGACATCATTTCATCAGGGAGCAAGTAGAAAACGGTGTGGTGGAACTTAATTTTGTGAGGACTGGAATACCGTTGCGAGGACATCTTCACCAAAGCTCTTCCTAGAGAACGTTTTGAGTTTATCCTCCCACGACTTGGTCTAAAGAGTCTTCAAACGGAAACACTTAAACGTCTTCAAGAGGAAGAAGAGGAGTAAAAGGTCTTTCTTCATCCATATCTTGTAAATATTTATTCGAAAAGCAAAATACAAAATTTCAAAACCTTCAAAAAAACGCAAATAGAAAAATATAAAACTTTCAAAAAATCCATAAAAATCGAAAAATCTTGAAAAATTTCAAAAATATTATCATTTTGTCATGTCTTTTTCGATTCGAAAATATCTACGTCTTTGTGTTGTCATTCAAATAATGACACGGACTTTAGATATTGTTGAATGTTTCAAAAATATATATATATATATACGTATATATATATACGTATATATATATATATACGTATATATATATATATAAAATTCAAAGTAACTCGTTTTCAAAGAAAGAACAGAGCCATGCTTTATCTAGTTTTTCAAATCTCATGCTCTGATTCTATAAACAATTACTTACTATCTAATGAAAACTAATTGCTTTGTTAAATAACTCGAACTCTATTGTTGAAAATCATCTGGTCTTAACTGTTGTCAAAATATCTATCTCTCAATCAACAACTTGTGTCATTGATTGAGGGGGAGAATGATTTCAATTAAATCAAAAGGTTGTTCGACATACAATTGTTTTCAAAAGATAATCTTGCATGTTTAATCAATGGAGTGTAAAGTCTCAAAATCCGATCCTTATCAGTTCAAATGTTCTCATAATCAAGTCACAATTCTCCTCGAAAGCTTTCAAAATCAATTTAAATCTACAGAGATCACAAATCTCAAATGATTTGAAAATTGTGATCGGGGGAGAATTTGTGATTTAAATTGGATTTAAACTGACAATTTGATAAATGGTTTCATAAATGTTTAGCAAAGTTTGTCCTCCCCATGTGCCAAACGATTTCAAATTTTCCATGCACATGTTGAGGGGGAGCATCTATTTTAAACCACAAAGAATTGAAATGTGATTGATTTGTATCTAAGTGCAGATTCCTTCTAATATGTGCAAAACTCTTTCAAATCTCGAGGCACATATTGAGGGGGAGCAAATTTATGAAAACCTCATCCTTCCCCAATATGCTTTATCTACTTGATTTAATCAGGGAAGTGATGATGATATCTTTTAGAAAATGGTAATCAAAGAAGTTAATTCTTCCTCTTGCCTCCGTGTGCTAAAACGATTTCAAATACATGATGCACATGTTGAGGGGGAGCTCTTTTTTCTAAAAAAATCAAAAACAATTCAAGTACAAAATGCTTTGATAATATATCACAAGTATCGGGATTGATTTTAAAATGGTTTTCAATTGGTTCCAATGGCGGTATGAACAATACCAAATAGACCGACCAAATTTACTTTATGTATGGTGATATAAGGATGATAAGGTTAGGTATTTGTTCCCATGATCCGCCAGAGCCGGAGGGATCTACCCAGAGACAATCCACTAGATAGTGTAGAAGTCCTTAGGTATGATGAAAAAAAGGAGAAATGTAAGATATGGGAAGAGTCGGATGAGACGAGCTAGTACTTGAATAAACCCAACAAGGTTCTAGTAATGAAGTCTCGGTAAGCACTGAAGGGGTTGAAGAATGAAAAAGAAATGAAATGAGAAAAGGGTGAAAAGAAATAGCCCTCCATTAATTCAACCTTAGGGCAGAATCCGGGTTCAATTCATATGCTCTTGGTGGTTACCAAGGTAACATCGGTATTGAAGACAAGACGTCATGGACCCAAGCATGACGCTACAACTTCTCAAGCTACTCAAGTTCCTCTTAAAAGGACTTGTTTCATTCTCACAGGGAACCGACATTATCTATTGACTTTCTCTTAGAGTTTGTTGATATTGAAGAAGGAGACCCTCTCCCTAGTCTCCGGCATAAGAACCAAATGTGCACTATTGAGTCTAGAGCCACGAGATCATCAAATAAATCTCTTTAGGACACTATCATTGAAGACTCTCTGTTTCACACAATGTGGAAAGAGAGATTTTATCTTATGAGTCCTACGCATTATCCTTGTGGTATTGCCAGAACATCTGAGTGATATGCTTACATATTCACAATGAAGATGGAAAGCCTTCTGGAGCCAACATCAAACAAGCTCCTGGTGGGTGGCATGTGAAATCTATTCAATAGATCAACCATGTGACAACCGAACAGTAAACAATGGGGAGATTCAATTTTGAATCAATCCGGTTCGAGTTATGGATTGACGGATACCTTTGAAAAACCGGTCGTTGTGCTTAAAAATTCTTTTCTTTAGCACATCGATTGTGTACTAATATTTCAAAATAAAAGGTGTTTATGATTGATAATTGATTTTCATTAAAACCTTCATTGTATTACAAAAACAATTTCTATTGTGCGATACACGATTGTTTTTCAAATCTCTTTTCATCAATCAGTGAATCTCAATTCACTGGTTCACTCACTTCGTGTTGTCTTCTTTGAGACATTCCGGTTTGAGAATAGCTAGAGCAAACGCATGAAACCCCTGTCAAGGAAATTCTTCGAATTATACGATCACGTGTAAGCAAGATTTTTATCTTGATCAACGGGAACCGTGGGCCATGTACCTCAATTCAATGAAAGTGATCAAAGACACTTTCTTTCACTTTATTGTTTGTATGCGTGTATGCTCGAAGCGCTTTGTACCGGTGTAATGACGCGGTCAATCCATCGCCGCATGCTCACACATCACATTCATTTCTAAAGAAATCATTATTAGTGCATCAATGACTCTGATATTTTCACTCCATGCTTCGCTACTGCCGCCAATATCATGAATCAACGAAGCTTCGCTACTCGATGAGAAGAAATAATGATCCAGAATGTGAGCATGTCGGTCCAAAAGTCACAACATCACATAATACCAACACCACAAAGGATGAGCTAGAGATTTATGATAGCGATGATCTCAAAGTGGCTCAAAACTCATTATCACGTGGATCAGTTAAAGACCTCCACTTTGATTCACCAAACATGCAAAATGAAGAATCGATGACTACGAGCTTCAGAGCAAAGAACTTTAACAAGAATCCAAGAACAATTTTAATGTAATATCTGTTTGTATTCAATGTATTTTTGAGGTGACCTCCCTTAGGGGAGATTGTTAGGATTTAGAAAATCCAATCATTAAAGTGTCGGTCACCTCAAGTATATGTAATCGTTAGAAAGCTCGTAGTCATATATTATTTAATGTTAAGTAGTATTTAGTTAAGTAACACCGTGGAGGACGGACGGTCTTTACCCATGTATGCACGATCCAGCCGTAGGTGGCGATTTATGTAAGAACTATAAATACTCTCTACCTCCCAAGGTAGAGAGTTGGAGCTCATAATAATACTTTCATTTTCTCTCACTAAGTTCCCAAACCTCTAACTCTTTCTCTCTCTAAAACCTCATGTATACGCCTCTTTGATCATTGGTTTAGTGTGTTTGTGAAATCCTATATTCTTCAGGAGCCCATTTCCTTTGAAAAACGGTCACATTCATTAGGGTCGGTCGAGGCAAAAATAATATCATCAACATAGATTTGAACATGAATTAAGTGTTTTCCTGACTTTCTAGTGAACAATGTGGGATCAACTGCTCCTTTGCTGAATCCGTTGGTTAAGAGAAACTTTGATAGTGTGTCATACCATGCCCTTGGAGCTTGTTTCAAGCCATAAAGAGCCTTCTTTAAGCGATAGACATGAGTAGGACGTTCTAGATCCACAAAACCTTCAGGCTGACTAACATAAACGATTTCTTTCAAATCTCCATTAAGAAAGCGTCTTCACATCCATTTGATAAACCACCATGTTCTTACTTGAAGCATTAGCCAAGAAGATTCTGATTGCCTCGATACGTGCAACTAGAGCAAATGATTCCTCAAAGTCAATACCTTCCTCTTGACGATATCCTTTTGCAACAAGTCTTGCCTTGTTCTTTAATACATCACCATGATCATCAAGTTTTACTTTGAAGATCCATTTGAGAGCAATGATCATAGCACAGTCAGGAGCTGGTACCAATTCTCAAACAATAAGTCAATCAAACTCATGAATTTCTTCTTGCATCGCATTGAACCAGCTGTCCTCAGACGTTTCAGTCTTGACATCTTTTGGTTCGACCTGTGATAGTATGGAATTGAAGAAGCACCATAAGGCATCTGTAGAAAGTTGTTTACGGGTGAATACCGGACGAGAAGGATTCCCAATGATGTTGTCCAATGGATGATCGTGTGTCCATTTTCTGAAATGCTCGTGTGGTTGTGGTTGAGGCTGAACCGGTAGCGTAATGGGGTCCTCGATGAAGATGGCTCAGATGATGGATCAGGGGAAAAAAATGTTTTCAAACGGAGCATCTTCTGGAGTGGAAAAAGGGTTTTCTTCATCAGATTAGGCAGTAACATTACCATGATGTACACTTGAAGATTGAGGATTTGAGGATGATGATGAGTGATCTGCAGCAGGCGCTTCTTGAGATAACGACACAGAAATGGATAGATTATCTGTGTTAACTGGATTAGGAGCCGCCTCTAATGATGGTGTAGAATGGATATTCAAACATTGGATCAAACAGTTTCTTCAAATCTTCTTCAGAAGGAGGTACATATGGAACTCTGAGATGAGGATTCGCAAGAGAAGAACTGATAGGACTAGATAAATGTTGAGATGCGGGTCCTGATCTAGATTGTCCAGGAGCCTTTTGCTCAGATAGCTCATCGAACGTAACGTGAATAGTTTCCATGATATCTCGGGTTCTTTTGTTGTAGATTCGGTAACCCTTCCGGTTTGGTGCATAACCCACAAAAACTCCAATGTCCGCCTTAGCTCTTAATTTTCCTAAATCTTGACCGTCATTCGTTGGATAGCATAAAGCACCGAACACACGAAGGAAAGAGAGATCAGGTTTTCGATTGTGGACTAGTTCGTATGGAGTTTTTCCATGAGTGGTGTGGATAAGGGAACGGTTTGAGTATTAAGCGGTGGCAATGGCTTGCCCAAGAAACATTGAAACCTTTGAGTAGATCAAAGATAGTTCTTGCGGCTTCCACAAGAGTCCGATTTCGTCTTTCAACTACAGCTTCGTTGAGAGACGTTGAACACTTCTTTGATGGCTGATTCCAATGCTTTCATAAAACTGACTTAGTTCTTTGTTAACAAACTCAGTTCCATTGTCTGTTCGAATAATTCTGACAGTTTTATTAAGTCGAACCTGTAGCTATTTAATAAGCTTGATGATGATATCTGGAGTTTCATCCTTTGACCTTATAAACTTAACCCAAGTAAATCGAGAGTAGTCATCAACAACGACCAACACTTATTTCTTCCCGTTAATAGTTTGCACTCTCATGGGTCCGCACAAATCCATATGAAGAGTATGAAGAACTTCCATAACTGAGTTTGCAGGTTTGGGTTTGTGGACATATTTCTTGCTTTTTCCCAATTGGCATGCAGAATAAAGACGATCATTTTCATATTTTAATCTGGGCAAGCCTCTTACGAGGTCCTTTCTAGATAAATCGTTTATGGTGCCGAAGTTCAAGTGATTGAGACGACAATGCCATAACCATGACTTTGTTTTCGAAGCCTTTGATAACAAGCAGATTGGAGAAGATCTCATCATATCTTCGATAGAGATGGTGTACAAGTTAGTTCCACGTGTTCCCTTTAAAAGCTCAACACCATCTAATTCTCTAACAAAGAAAGTATGTTTTCTGAAGGCTACTTCTAGATCAGAATCACATAATTGACCAACAGAAAACAAATTATGACCAAGACCTTCAACATAATACACCCTAGAAATTACACTGTCACCAACAACATAATCTCCATATCCCATAATTGCACCAAAATGGTTGTTTCCGAATCTAACAGTCCCAATGAATTTACTCACGAAGTTCATGAGCCGAGAGCGATCTCCAGTCATATGCTTGGAACAGCCTGAGTCCAGGTACCATAGAACGATTTGAACGACCTGCAGTTGAACACAGACAAGTATGGATGACTGGACAATTGGGATCCCCATGTGAGAATAGGTTCCACTTGGTTAGTAAATGAGATTGGAACACCCACATCAGAAGAAGAATCAATGAACTCATTAGTGGTAGATGCAGAATCATAAGTAACAATAGATCTATTCAAAGTGTGTTCACTTCTTAAAGGTATCATTCTCCCAGTGGGCATCCATTTTCTAATGGGCATTGATCTAGACAATTTGGGGCACATTTCATTTAGATTGAATTTATGACCAGTAGGTATCCATTGATAACCTACATTGCTAAATTTTCTTTCTGTTGGTTTCCAATGTTTTCTAACATTCCTCCATCTTGGTCTACTGCTATTCTTAACCCGTTTGCCATTATTAGCAATTTTGTCTGGATGTATAACAGTATTTATCAAATCATTCGCAACACATTCATGATTCAAGCTAGAAACCAAACATTCATTACAAGATTTGCAAATAGTAGCAGAATTCGAATTAATTACAAAGACGCTTATGGCTAATACTAGAATCAACATGATTCGTTTTATTCAACACAAACTTATTGTTCCTAGGGTGTCTTCTACTCTCTTCCATTGAACATTCTTAGCTTGCGAGGTCCTATCTTGCTTTGTATTGCACGAGGCTTTGACCCGCTTGCTTTTGTGTCACTGATTACTCCTGTAGAGGGAATGATGGGAACATTAGTTGGTTTTGCCACTTTTTGCATTCCTGATCTAGAAGTGCTAGGATCGGAAGTACTTGCAGGCACATCAAAGTTCATATGCTTGACTTTCGGCACAATACAAGGCATATCAAGGGTCGCATGCTTAACACTAGGCATAGAGCATGGTATAGCGACTTTCTCTTTCCTACAAAAGGATTTAGGGCATGTTGCTCTTAACACATTCTAAAAGATCCTGAGATCGTTTGGCGTATAAGCATGCATACCTAACTTCTCTGTCAAGTGGTTTATTTATGCTATCCTCTTCGACAATCTCACGGAGACATTCTAGACTATCCTTAAGGTGCGAAAAATATTCTTGACACACAAGTTCGTTATTTCTAAGATGAGGAGGAATATACTTTACAGTTACAGCATACTTAGAATCCGCAGATGCCTTTGATACAAAATTCCCATCACAGACAAGTGACATTTTCCCTTTTACCTGACTCTTCAGATTCTCAATTTCCTTTTGTAAAGACGTTATTTTTTCATTGTTCTTGTCACGAGTGACTTTCATTGAATCATATAACTCTTTGAAGTGTTGTTTAACCTTTTCATTTTCTTGTTGTAAAACATTAATGATGTTTTGAAGATGAAAGTTTTGAGAATACCGAGAATCTAAAGGAGGAGGCATTTGGGAGCCATTCACATTTTTCTTTTCACCCTTCAATTGTGAAATTTGGGTTTTCAATCTTCTGATCCTGTTATAATGAGCTCGAATTTGTTCATCACGTTTGCTTATTTCAAAAACTGCATCAAACTCAGGAGCATCCAAAGATGTCTTGACATTTGAGGTTTTAACATTTTCTTTTAGATGTTGATACTTTAATTGCAAAGCAAGATGTTCAACTTTCAATTTAGAAAATTGTTTTACCAAGTTATCATGATCATCATGTTCAATTTTCTCATGCAGTTTAGAATTTGTGTTTTCAAGCTAAATAACACGATCGTGGGAAACTTTCAGAGCAACAGATAATTCATGAAATTGAGAAACAGTAATAGAATAATTTGTAACAGTGTAAAACACATCTTGAGCAATACATCCAGAAATCAAGTTCTCATTTAAGGTATGCAGATTCTTCCTTTCAATTTCATTACATTTCAATTCACGTTCATAATCACTGACCTCAATTTCCATTTCATTAAACATTCTTTTCATGTCTTTCACTTCAGTGTCTATTGCCTTTTGAAGAGACACAAATTGTTCTTTTAGTTGTTTAAAGAAAGGCATGACTTCTGTCAAATAACATTCTTTCGTTTGTTCAAAACCCCTTTCCCCTTCTGTAATCCATGTTAGTGTGATTCTCTTCTTACATGTTTTTTCAAAGTCACCAAATAGTTGATAAACTACATATAAGCTGACTAAACTAGAAATCCAAGAACACGAAGGATGAGTGATCAAACCATGGCTCTTGATACCATTTGTAACATATTGGTTTTCATAAACACATCACAAATCAATAACAAAGGGCATATATTATGAGTTCTAGAGAGAGAAAATAAAGAGAGTTAGGAACTTAGTGAGACAAAAAAAAATGATATTGAAAGCTCCAACCTTTTGCCTTGCAAGGCAAAGGGTATTTATAGTTACAAGCCTAGACACCCTCCTTCGGGCTGTGGATCAGGCATACAGTGGGTAAAGACCCGTCCGTCCTCCACGATGTTACTTAATAAACTACTAACTAACACTAAACAACTACGACTACGAGCTTTCTAACGAATACATATACTTAAGGTGACCGACTCTTTAACAACCGGATTTTCTAAATCCTAACAGCGCCAAATATGGGAGATAAAACCTTGTTATACATGTTATACCAAGCTCAATTTCTTTTAACTTTTTCGATTATGTATGAGAAACGGTTTTACACTTTTACTAATAGTGGTCGTCCTAATGATGATTGATGTCGTTAACTAAAATGGATTATGGGCTAAGTTTTATTTCTTTTGATTACTGATCATTCTTTCTTGTCCATTATTTCTTTTTTATATATACAAATCAGTTATATTACTCATTTCAATATAACTGATGATTGATAACGTCTATCTGGGTACACACTAACACACTACGCTTTGGCAGATGCTTGATAGATAGTCAAATTTTATCAGCAAACTATGTCTATTCAAACTTTCATGTGTTTAAGGAATGGAGGGAGTATTTTATTAGTATAGTAAATACTAAATAGCTTAGTAAATACTAAATAGCTTATATGGTTGGCTAATTTGTAACATGATGATAAGAAAGAAAAGTTAAAATCTGACCCACCAAAAATACATTTTATAAGGACTGTCCTTTTTTGTGGGCCTAAGTCTTTTACGTATTCTTTTTCTCTTATCACGTGCCCTGTCTATTAAGCATAGAAAACCCCTATATGGTTTTATGGATTAAAAAACTTTTGTATTTATGTCGTCAACAATGGAACACTCGATGTATAAGAAAAAACTGTGTTTTTGGTCATTGCTACTCGAAAAAAGTGGGTCAAATCAAAGCCAATCTATATCTATACTATATAAAATGGAAAAATGGTCAAAGTGGAAAAAGTGAAAAATGTTGAAAGTTGAATGTTGAAAACATGATCAATGGAAAGAGAAATAAATAATATAATTAATACTCTTATTAAAACACTCCATTACTTAAAAGTTAATAATTTATTCATATTGCACCCAATTAAAGCACATCTACCAAATTAAAAACAACCAATTGAAACCGATAACCGGGTTGACTTGAAAACGACACCTGGTTGACCATTGAAACCGATACGGGTTGACCGGACGCTTCAAACCCTGGTGACGCAATTTGACATTTTTTTGGCCCAACCTATCGGTTTGACTTCGGTTTAAATCGACTGCTTTTTTTTATCGAACGGTTCAACCGGTTGAACCACCCTAATGTGAAATCGGTTTCAAATTTGACAAAATTATATGAGAAATGATGAAGTAGTTGCTAACCCAGTGACAATTTTTTGAAAGGAGAGCCATGTAATGTAATAGCTTTTTGGTTTATTTTCTTTGACACATGTAATTTGTCATTTGTATGATGTTATTTTTAAAAATGTTGCTCTTGCACCATTTAGAGACTAAATATATGAATCAATCGTTTAAAAGTTAATATATATTGTATAGTCCTTTGTCCAGTGTATCAATAATGTTATGTAAGTTTATTAAAATCACACAAAATAAATAGTATTGTTATCTTTAGCGATAATTATTTGTACCTCAAACTAAAAGCTTTGAACAATGCATAAATATCTATACAAATTGATAGTACAAAATAATCTTATATGGTGATATCCAATTTGCAAAGTTACAATTTTAAAAGCCACACATCAAATGATAAACGCTATACTGAAAAAGCGGTACCATGTTGGCTATACCTCTAAACTACTATATAATATTGCCAACTACATATACGTTCTTTTTGTAATGCTTGAATCTATTATTACTAAAAATCTTAATAACTTAAAACAATCCTATTAGAAATATACTTCACACAGCTTAGACGACTCCCATAATTATTTTAAAAACTATATATGATGCTATGCAAACATCAAATGTAGAAACTAAAAGCGATTCTCTAATGCTACAAAGTTATTGAAAGAAACTTTTCATCTAATCCTTGAAAAACTAGACATCGCTGCAAGGCAGCTCGTACTCGTCTAGTATTAGTTAAAGTAAATCGATCTTGTAACGTTTATGGAAGGGATATGGATAAAAACAAGAACATTCGAGTTTGACTTTGACATGCAAATATTTGTTGATGCTGCATTAGATTTGGGTTCACACTCTTGAAGACAAAGTATAAATGTGTATGGACTAAAATACTCTAGACTATATAACAAAAATCCATTGATTTGGCAGATTGACAGCGAAAGTCAGGACTTGTTAAAGCATTAAAACCCATATTTTGGACCTCTAACATGAAAAGACCACCTTTTGTCCAATCGTGATGTGTGTGTACAAGATTAGAGACGAACAGTGTATTTTAGTCTTACTTTTAATATAATTTTGTTTAAATAAAACTATTGTATAAAATTAAAACTTATATATACTACTTATAATGCATTTAAGCACTTTTCTCCTATTAAATTTTTAAGATTTCCTAATATAGATTTTAAGCAAATACAAGTAAAGAACCATTATTTACAAGTATTTAAACACAAATAAAACTAAAAAAATACTATTGAACACATACAATAAATACACAATTAATTTACCCTTTCACTAAAATATACAACTATTTAACTACAATGTACAACCTAATTAAGCTTACAAAACAAAAATCTAAAATCCATCATCCCAAAACATAAATCTTGATCCAAGTACCATATTAAGATAGCTTAGTTCATTATAAGCTTACATGGCAAACTATTGCTCTATTATTTTAAAAGACCTACCATCATCATGCAAAACCATGACTCGAGATATCTCCCCATTTCCATTAGATGCAAAGCGGGTATAGTGGCAAGTAGCTCATTGTTTCACCGCAGCACCTCGTCAACTCTCAGCCGTCGCCGCACACTTATTACCAGATGCTCGCCGTTTTGGTTCTCGCCCGGGAAGTCACGAAGAAAACGACAAACAACTTTTTAAAACTATTCGTTGCCAAATTTTTAACTTTTGATTTAATTTCTTTTTTTAATTAAACCCCTTTTTGTGTGTTGTGTGTGTTTGAGGTTGAAGCTGAGGAAGACGATTTACTGGTAGTGTTGGTGAGATTCGTAGATGGATATAAAAGTGATAGAGGTTGGTTTATATGTGTGTGTGACTGCACATAAAGAGGCGTGAGATTAGGTTAATTGAATTAGGGTTGTGAAATAAAGTGATTTATATAATTCATTTCATTAAGGGATATGTGATTAGTTGGGCCTAGACTATGTTTTTTACGAAAATGAGAGTTGAGTTGGTGTTGAACTTTGCTAAAATTTGGTTTATTAAATGGTTCTATCCAAATTTTTGACTATTGGTATGCTTACACCAAAAAATAAATGGTAAAAAGGTTGTTTAGGCTTAATTTTTGGTTTATTACTAGACTATTGTTAAGGTTTAAATTTTTTCGTACATTTTTTTCCTTATTATCCGGTTGTTTCGTATTGTAATTTCATTTTAATGAATGATATTTAGAGTAGTTTATATGTTTCGTAATGTATTTTTTTATCAAATGGTATCGTCGAATAACATCACATTGCCAAAAATTTATTGCAGAGATCTGCCGCAAGATCGCTAGCATGCATATAAATATAAAACACTAAGTGAGAAAGAATAGTAAAAAGGAATGTAAGAGTATCTCTATCTTTTTAACCATAACAACACAACACATGGTGAGGTGAATCTCACAACATATAAATTCCATCACACACTACGCTGTGTTCTTGAGTTTTGTCATTAAAGAAAATGGAAGTAAAGTAAAGTAAAACACTTTACTTCTTTTCCGCCACTTTTGGGAGGAAACAAAATCACACAAATCTACACAGATTTCTTTACTTTCCATTTCATTTACTTTTTCCTAAGAAAAACTCAGAACACAATGTGGAAGTAAATATCTTCACTTTACTTCCCTTTCATTTTCTTTTCTTTAATGATCCGACTCGAGAACACAGCGTAAAATCACACGCACACACACATTTACACAACCACCAAATCTCATCGAAAACCCTTCTTATTATTATTACATTATTCATCATCACATCTTCTTAATTCTCAGATCAGGTATACACCTAATTACATCACAATTCATTTATTATTTAATTAATTATCAATTAATTTAATTATTGTTTGTTTTATATAGTGTATTGATTGATTGATGGAGAATTGATGATATAATTGAGATATGCCGGAATTAAGGAATGATGACGATGGTGATGATATGACGACGTCGTATGGATCAGTTTCGGTTAACTCGAATGTTGCGTTTTGGTCGAAACGAAGAGATGATGTTACTTTTAATCAGCTTCAGAAGGTAGTTTGTTAATCTGATTGTTTTTTGATTGTTAGATCTTATGGATGATGTGATATTGATGTTTACGGTTAGTTTTTCTAGATTGTTGTGATTAGTAGATGTTATGCGTCGGTTAAATGTCATATACATAAGTAGTTAGTAGATGTTATGTGTCGGTTCAATGCTAAGTTTCGTATACGTAAGTTGGATGTTGTGGTTTTGTTGTGTATATGTGAATTCGTATTCGTTACTGTTAGGAGTTAAGGTGTTGTGATTAGTGGATGTTTTATTTATCAGTTAAATGTTAAGTTACGTGTATGTAAGTAGGATGTTGTGATTTTGTTGTTTATGTGTGATTTTGTATTAGTTACGTTATTAATTAGTCTGTTATGATTATTAGATGTTATGTGCCAGTTAAATGTTAACTTTCGTATATGTAAGTAGGATTTTTGTGAGTTTGTAGTTTATTTGTGAATTTGTATTCATTACGGTAGTAGTTACGATTTTGTGATTAATAGATGTTATGTTTCAGTTAAATGTTAAGTTTCGTAAGTGGTAAGTAGGATGTTGTGATTTTGTTGTTTATATGTAAACTTATTCATTACATTAGTAGTTAAGATGTTGTGATTAGTAAATGTTGTGTATCTGTTAAATGGTAAGTTACCTAAGTGGTAAGTAGGATGCTGTGATTTTGCTTTTTATGTGTGAATTTGTATTCGTTACGGTTTGGAGTTAAGAGTTGTGATTAATAGACGTTATGTGTCGTTGAGTTTCGTATAGGTAAGTAGGATGTTGTGATGAGTATATGTTACATGTCGGTTGAATGTTGAGTTCTGTATACGTAAGTAGGATGTTGTGATTAGTTGATCTTATGTGTCGGTCAAATGTTAAGTTTCATAGGACACTGTGATTTTGTTGTTTATATGTGAGTTTGTATTCGTTACTGTTAGGAGTGAATCTGGTGTGATTATTAGATGTGTGTGTCTGTTGAATGTTAACTATCATGTACGTAAGTAGATTTTGTGATTCATAAATGTTTAATGTGTTGGTTCAGTGTTAACTTTCATACACGTAAGTTGGATGTTGTGATTAGTAGATGTTTAATGTGTCGGTTCAGTGTTAACTTTCGTATACGTAAGTAGGATGGTATGATCAGTAGATGTTTAATCTGTTGTTTCAGTGTTAACTTTTATATACGTAAATAGGATGTTGTGATTAGTAGATGTTTAAGTGTCGGTTCAGTGTTAACTTTCATATTTGTAAGTAGGATGGTATGATTAGTATATGTTTAATCTGTCAGTTCAGTGTTAACTTTTATATACGTAAGTAGTATGTTGTGATTAGTTGATATTATGTGTTGGTTCAATGTTAACTTTCGTATGCCTAAGTACTTTTTTGTGAGTTTGTTGTTTATGTGTAAATTTGTATTTGTAACTTTAGTATTTAAGATGTGATTAGTAGATGTTATGTCGGGTAAATGTTATGTTTCGTAAGCGGTAAATAGGATGTGATTTTTTGGTGCGAGTTGCTTTGATTAAGTAGGCAATTAAGGAAGAGTAGTAAACGATGTTATTATATGATAGAAGTGGATAGCATTGTTTTTTGTAGCTTGCGGTGTTATATTCGAGTTGTGTTTGGTTAATTGTGTTGTGGAGTTGAGTCGACTTATCTGTGCCATAGATTTCAAGAGGCATAGGTTTACCCAAGGGTCCTTGGATTTGTAAACGTATTTATTTAACAAATATTTGTGCACAAGTTTCACTTGCATTATTTGAAAGTAGATGTAATCGGTAGCACGACATGATCATGTGTTTCCTTTTTTGGAACTACAATGCTAGGAAAAAAAGTTTTTTTTAAGTGATACAACTGGCATTGCAATGTCGAAAGTATTGTGTTGTTATTCTATGGCGTGTATATTGATGATATATCGTAATTAATGGGTTTGTGTTATTTTTGTAGTTCTGGAGCGACTTACCGCTGCAAGCTAGGCAAGAGCTCCTGAGGATTGACAAGCAAAGTCTTTTTGAACAAGCTCGTAAGAATATGTATTGCTCCAGATGCAATGGGTTACTTCTAGAAGGTTTTACGCAGATTGTTATGTATGGAAAGTCATTGCAGCTAGAGGCAACATATGGCCTGGGTTCTGGCAATAGACTTGGAGCCTCAAAATCTCTAAAGGGTGAGGATGCTAGTTTGGCAATTGAGGGCAATGACGATGTTCAAGATCCATCTGTTCACCCTTGGGGTGGTCTAACTACTACCAAGGATGGAACACTTACCCTTCTGGATTGCTATATTTGTGCAAAATATTTAAAGGGGCTCCAAAATGTACATGCCCGATGCCTGTATAGTTGTCATACTGATTACTATTTGTCATATTATTTTTCTGGAGCGGTAATGTTTTTATCTCATATTACGCTCAAATCAGGTCTTTGACAGTGCTAGATCAAGGGAGCGGGAGCGTGAAAAACTTTATCCTGACGCATGTGGAGGAGGAGGTCGTGGATGGATTAGTCAAGGGATGGTGGGGTATGGCAGAGGTCACGGGAGTCGGGAAACATGCGCATTGCATACTGCCAGACTATCTGTTGGCACTTTGGTTGATTTTTGGTCTGCGCTAGGAGAAGAGACCCGCTATTCTCTTTTAAGGATGAAGGAAGAAGATTTTATGGAACGGCTAATGTACAGGTTGGTATTGGTTACAAACTTTATTAGTAACGAATGAAATAACCCTATCATGAACAGGGAAGCATTCATATTTCCTTATACGTGCTGTGTAACTAATGAATGGGCCAGAGATTAACACTTATCAGAATAAGTAAAACTACATCAGATGAATAAGTTCTTCTAACACAAGTATTTAGTTCAGTTAATTGTCATTTCCCTTTATTTGGTGTGCCCATAACAACCTAGTTCAGCTACTTAACTAAACTCCCTGAATTCGTAGTGATCCAACTATGTTTCCTCCAAAAAAAGTAACTCATTTACCTTTTTGTTTACCCTGAATTATGCATGGAATGCATTTTGTTGATCCCTTTGTCTTCATCCATTCGTTGATATGGCTACCTCTATTAAGTGTTCCAAGCGCTAGGTTTCTGTTTCTGATTTGTTAAAAGGAAATGAAAAGAAAGGCTTAGCTGTAATTTATTAATGTTCTTGAGTTGGAAGGAAAATGATGGAAAGGAAAGAAAGCTCATTAATGGCGGTTTTGTCATCATCAGTTTTACTATTGTGTTTTGAATGTGTAAATATTTGGTAATTATAAAGGTATTCATTTAAGACGGTATTGTCATTACATAAATTTGCTACAGTTTTGCTTCACTTTCTTCCCGAAAATGGGAGGAAAGTTTGTAAGAAAAGCTCATTAAATCCCTCCTCTCCCACCTCATGTTCTTTTGTTTCCCTCCGTAAAAAAGAAAATGAGGTTACAAATTTATTACTTTTTCATGACTAGCATTTTCTTTACTCTCATAAATAAAGTAAATAACACGAGTAGTGTAGAAGTGACTGATTGTGTCGTTGCCTTGCTTGGTGCATGTACGTAGAAGTAGTTGAATCTAGTTTTTACTGATGTCTTGTTGGTTTGATTGTGTTGTTGCCTTGCTTGGTGCATTTACGTGGAAGAAGTTGCATCTAGATTTCACTGATGTCTTGTCTTGTTGGTTGCATATTGTTTTTGTATGTAAGAAGCTCTACTTTGAACTTCTGGTAACTCGATATACAGCTAGCGTGTAAACGTTTTATCTGCTTGTGTCGGAATAGATATTTATGTATTGGTTATATTATTAACTTTTATTTTCTAGGGAGTTGCAAATAAAGTGAAGGGTTTTCAAAAAATTGTAAAGCAGGTATGACATCAGACGAACAAAGAATTTTCAGTTTATAAATGCATACACAGTAAATGAACTTTTTTTGGTAATAAAGTTTGCCAGACGAGAGGAACATTGACAAGATAAAATGCATCTGATTGAACCTAGTAGTTGGCTTAAGTTTTGATGATCATTTGCAAAATAACATACTGCTACCACCTTAATTATTGCCTCCTTATTTCACAGGTTTGACAGCAAGAGGTTTTGTAGAGATTGCAGAAAGAATGTTATCCGAGAATTTAAGGAGCTAAAGGAACTTAAGCGCATGAGAAGAGAAGCACGTTGCACGAGCTGGTTCTGTGTGGCTGATACAAGCTTCCAATATGAGGTATTAACATATAAAACTCAATGTATGTGCTTGGTCAGGTCAGGAGGGTTGGATAATGGAATAAACTGGGTTCAGGTCAAAATGGGTAATCTTGTGCCTTTCTGAAATTAGATGGGTAGTTTTGTAGTGTGGGTTAACATAGTTGGAAACGCTTCTTTAAAATATATATATATACAAGTGAGTATCTGTTTTCTGTATTTTGTGCTGCATTTTAATATACATGAAGTTACTTTCAACCCGTTTGATCCCTGTAATCCATTTGACCGTTTTCCTTTTTTACCTATTTGAGCTTCAACATAATTCAAAGCTTCACCTATATGTACGACTATAGAAAATGTAACCCCATTTTTCATTAATACTTCCACGAGTTATTTTTTATCTTGCTATTACCAGCCCTTTTGAATTTATATAATCTCCATTTTCTTTTCACAAAGTAGAGGCATAGAACAGCTGAGTGAGGCGATGTTGTTCTTGCAGGTTACTCTTGACACAATCCAGGCTGATTGGCATCAAAATTATGCCGACTCTACCGGAATATACGAGCATTATGAATGGGCTGTTGGAACTGGGGAAGGGAAATCTGATATATTAGAATTTGAAAATGTGGGATCAAAGGCAAGGGTTAAAGCAAGTGGTCTTGATCTAACTGGTTTGAATTCATGTTATATCACTCTAAGGGCATGGAGAACTGATGGGCGCTGCAATGAAGTTTCGGTCAAAGCTCATGCTTTGAAGGGTCAACATTGTGTTCATGGCAGGCTTGTCGTCGGTGATGGTTTTGTTACAATTTCTAGAGGTGAAAGCATTAGGAGGTTCTTTGAGCATGCAGAAGAGGCAGAGGAAGAAGAGGTAGTTAAGCTTTTGCTTTCTACTAATGGTTATAGTATCTTTCTACTTAAATGATTCTTATTCGTATAGACGGATTTCAGGATGATGATTCCATGGATAAAGATGGGAATGAGCTAGACGGGGAATGCTCGCGTCCCCAAAAACATGCAAAGAGTCCAGAACTTGCTCGAGAGTTTCTTTTAGATGCTGCAACAGTTATTTTTAAGGAACAGGTAAAAGAAGCTAATTATGTGTTTTCTAATATTAGCTTTTGTTTTCTTTTTTGAATGGGTATGCTCCATTATATTTATTAAATCCGCGTACTACCTTGTAGATGCTTCATTAAGTTCTGGAAAATAATATGACTGACTTTGGGAGCTCATTGCGTGTCTGTTCTTAGTGGTGTTTTTATACTGTTAACTTAATTTTTTTATTATGCAGTAACCTACTTCTTGAATTATTCTACTTAACTTTTTATTGCAAGAAAAAAAAAAAGAAAAGAATTCATACTAAGAAAGAATGTAAGCTTCTTGAAAACAGGTGTCGGTTTTCGTTGCATCTACATTTTTTCTTAATCTGTCAAAAGTCTCCTATTTCTTCGAAACGAAATTGTTTTTTTGCAAGGAGTGAAATAATCTGGCTCAAAGAGTCAAAAGCATACAGTGAAAGCAGACAGTTATACTTGTTTTTGCATTTATTTATATAATTCTTGCCATCTGGCAATTATCTATATTAATCTCCTTGTATTTACAGTTCTGTTGATCGACTTTAGTTTTGCCATTACTTTTTATAGGTTGAAAAGGCTTTCAGAGAAGGGACTGCACGGCAAAATGCACATAGCATGTTTGTATCTCTTGCACTAAAATTATTGGAACACCGTGTGATGGTTGCTTGCAAGGACATAATTACTTTGGAAAAACAGGTAAGCACCTTCATTTGGATATGATATCATTTATAAATGGTTTGATTTGTGTGCTGTGCTTTTATCTCAAATGGGTCAAATAAGAAGTTTTGCTAAAAGGGGAACAAGTCAAATAGGTTAAACCTCGCTTGTAATCAACCCCCTAATTTTTTTTGTACAAATATTTTAATTACTATAATCGTGTTTTTGTTTTTATAAGCATATTAAGCCTATTACTTATCTATATAAAAGAAAAAAAAAGTTGAGAAAAGTATGTGCGGGTCAAGCTGACTTGATCCGTTTCAACCCCAACCACCAATAGACTTGTTATCCAATGCCCTCATCTTACCAGCTTATGCTGTATTATGTTGCTTCCTTAACTCTGTTCTTCCTCAGTGTAAACTCCTCGAAGAAGAAGAAAAGGAGAAACGAGATGAAGAAGAACGAAAAGAGCGCAGAAGAGCAAGAGAGAAAGAAAAAAAACTTCGTAGGAAAGAGAGGTTGAGAAGTAAGGAAAAGGAAAAAGAAAAAAATTGTTCTCAGCCTACTCAAATTTCTACTGTTCCCGATGTCAGTAAAGAGGAACTAACAAGTGATAACGATGAAATAATTATCACCAACAACACATATTGTGAAGAGCAAGATGAAGATACTCCCCCGTCCATACATGCATCAGAAGATTATACCGGAGAGGAACAAATATTGGATTATGATGAAAACTCCAATGCAGAATTTAGTTATAGGAAAAACGGGAATCTCTTGTTTGATAATGATCAGTTAAAGCACCCACGCAGGAGACTGAAACCCTGGAAAGATTATCATCTTGATCAATGCACAAAGTGGTCTGATAGGCGACGATTCGAAAGTGGTTCCATCATCAGCAAACCTGGCCCACGGTTCCACAATAATGACGGCTTTGAAGCTTTTCCTAGAAATGGTAACTTTAATGGTGTAAATAAGCCCATAAGAAGGTCAAACGGGTCAAGGTACACCGAGAGATCACATTGTTCTCATAATAATAGAAATAATGGCAGGTATGATTCTTCTGCTTGCAATTGCTACCAACATAATGATTACAGACCCAAAATAAGTAAGCCAGAAAACAAGTACAGTCCTAAGGCGAAAACTATTACTGGAAACAATGGTTCGGGTAGAGATTCACCATATACAAAGAAAGTATGGGAACCTATGGAAACGCAAAAGAGATCTGATCTATCTGCTTGTGTCACTGAATCTGTCAAGCGGGTTGATTCATCAGACGGGACCCATTCGAGTCCTGCCAATCAAAAAGATATTGATTTGAAGGATGCAACCTCATCCTTTAGTGGAACAACAGACTTGTCTTCTAGCAGCAGCAGTAACTCAATTTCTGATAGCTGCTCATCATGTCTTAGTGAAGGTGATGGAAATACTTCATTTTCCTCAAACCCTTAGAATCCTGAGTCATCATCCACATCAGATTCGGAATATGCCAGCCATCATTCTGAAGTGATTAAAGAAACATCACTTTATATTGAGAAGGAATTTCCTGATTGTAGTACCGTCAAAGAAACGTCACTCTGTGTCGAGAATGAATTTCCCGATTGTGGAACCATTAAGGCCGAGAACACAAAAGCAACTGAAAGTGTCCCTGGATCTCAGCCTCAAGGGAACAATATTATTCAACCACCATTGCAAGCTCAGAGTATACATTTTCCGGTGTTTCAAGCTCCTATGGGTTATTATCATCAGGGCCCGGTTCCATGGACCACTGCTCCAACTAATGGGCTGATGCCGTTACTGCATCCAAACCACTATCTATTTGCTAGCCCATTCGGTTATAGTTCAGGTTTCCTTCAGTATGATGCCAGTGGTCTACAACCATTATTCTTAACCACATTAAGCCATGGTCATTGTTAATGTACCAACCTGTTCACTTCAATGGTATTAAAGAACCACAGCAAAGTTAGAATCCACGATACAGAATCGAATATGAAAGAAAATTCTGACAATTTGCAGAACGGATTCTCAACTGGTGCAGGAGGACGCAAAATGGTGACATTGGGTTTTCTCTCTTTCACTTTGGTGGACCCGTTGACGTCTCAAACGGGTTTAATCCCGATGCAGTTGCTTCAGCGTCTCCTCCCAGAAAAGAGGTTGAGATGAACAGTTGTTCGAAAACATCCGATGATAGTTGTGGTGCGAAGGCTATGAATGCTGTGGAAGAATATAACTTATTTGCAGCAAGTAATGGGATAAAATTTTCGTTCTTCTAAATACAATTTTGAGAAGATTTTAAGATTTTGGTTTATATCCAAAACGCGGAATCGTTGAGGTACCCATTTTTTCTTTGGTATGCAATAATCTTGTGAAACAAATTCAACATGTTTTCTTCTTTTTTATTATTATTTCCGGTCCATGAATCAGTTTTGATTGTTTTATACCCTTTGTTGTAGAGTGTCACAGTTTGATGGTATTTGTATTTGAGGCATTTTCTTTTTATATAGTAAAATGATAGACAGGTCATCATCCAATTTTCACACAATGATTTTGTTTTTATAATTTATTTTACCATTTTATTGTGCACTTTGTTGGAGCATGAAAGATGAAAATACTAAAGAAACTTTACCTGACTTTTCTTTTTAAAGCATAAAGTGGTTTGATTTTGTATGGTGATTATATTGTATGTGTGCTTTACGCTGTATGTTAGAGAGTTGTGATGGTTTGAAGCACTAGACGGATTGTTCATCTGGTTTAGTTCATTTTGCTCCTTTGATAGCATCATTTGGTTAGTAGAGAACTGATACATATCAATTGCCTCAATCCGGCTTGTATTTTTGTTCCAAACATATAGACAGTGGTTAACATTAAAGTCATTTAACCAAATGGTCTCTTAACTAATGATGCAGCCCGGAACCGAAGTTGGTGCGCTCAGTTGGAAACTTAGAA
Source organism: Chrysanthemum makinoi (assembly GCA_910596185.1). Taxonomy (NCBI): domain Eukaryota; kingdom Viridiplantae; phylum Streptophyta; class Magnoliopsida; order Asterales; family Asteraceae; genus Chrysanthemum; species Chrysanthemum makinoi. The sequence goes on along the minus strand of OU343217.1, from coordinate 251,552,358 downwards.
TACGTTGTAAGGCACATTGTGGCGTGGTATGGTTCGAAATTGTTGTGAACCAAAATAACTGTATTTGATATGAGATTCCAAGGACACGAAATGCATCTTATGGGTGAAGTGAAATCATCTAACCACCAAGGGAACCATAGATCGAGTTAATTACTTTGTGCCAAATACTTCTTTCCTCGGCTATGAACCCTACACCAGCATTTTGCGAGCATGCTAATATTACTAGCACTTAAGAGAGGATATAACTTTTGACCAAGCAATCCATGGAATTTTTTTGTTTTAGTTTTGAACTTGTATGGTGATATTCATGTCTCAGACTATCATCATAAAAACGAATTTTGATTTTTATAACCAAATAAGGTATTCTAAATAAGTGAAATCAGAAAATATTTTAAAAAAGTAAATCTATTTGTTTGCTAAATGTATTATAAAAAACTATTACTAGAAAATTGTTTGCGTAAAACGCAATCATTATTGTAATGTTTGTTTACCGTAGGGATATTCATCGGTTCGGTTTTAGGGTTAATCGTTTATCTTGTTGTAAAGTTAATTTTTTAGGCATAACCGAAAACGAACCAAACCAAACCGAAAATATATGTGACCGAACCGAACCGAGAACCAAACAAAAGTTCGGTTCGGTTATGGGTCAAAACCGAAAACCGAATTTTGTACTTGAATTACACCATTTATATATTTTTTTAAATTTAATTATATAGATTTTTTGTTTAAAAAAACACTCCTTCAAGCATAAAAAGTATTTTTTATATTAAGATAAAATTTTAATGGTCTCTCTCTCTACAACAACGAGATTTTATAGCGACATATCGTTTAGTGATAAAAAAAGTTTATGGGTTATAAACGAAAAATAATAAAAGATTGAAGATTTCGGGATTAAAGATAATTTTTGAAACCCGGTTCGACCCGGGTGGTTCAACCGACCGTTCGGATCGAAAAACATGTCGATTTAAACCGAGTCAACCCGATGGGTTGGATCGAAAACGAGTCAAATTAAACCGGGTCAACCCGCCTGGTTTTAAGCCTCCCGGGTCAACCCGGTTTTCGATGTGTATTAATAGTTTCTTTTGGAAATATATGTTTTCAACATTTTTTTAGTTCAACTTTTCACTTTTACTTTTTGGTTTTCCTTTATATATAGTATAGCGGATTCAACACGCCGGGCGGTGAAAGCCTGTGGACGATTAACCGATAAATATATCTTGATGAGACCTAATTCCACCGGGTATCGGTTTCAACGAGTCCTCCTGGTTTGTTTTGGATGGCTTATTGTTGCCGGACCCAAGGGCGCACACCGGTTCTGTTTGAACCTTTGGTCGGTCCGATTTTCAAAACTATATATATACCATCAACTTGTTAGCTTGTATGAAGCTTTGTGTGTTTTATCAATTTGTATAATGTGTATAATAACATGTACTTTTCATTTTAGGGTGTTTTAAAAATAACATTAATTAGTGTGTTTAATTATTTTATATTTTGGATTATGTTGTATCTTGTTTAAATTGTACATTGTGAAAATTTTATTGTACTTTTTAATAAAAGGTGTTTTAATTGGTTATTTTTAATTTGGTATTTATGCTTTTAATTGGTTGTACAATGGGAATAAATATTTGTACTTTTAAGTAATGAGATGTTTAATAAAAGTATTAATTACACTATGAATTTCTCACATTTTACTTTTAAAATTTCACTTTTCAAAGTTTGACCATACACTCTTAAAGTTGTTAAAATGATATCCAACTAAAATTTGACAAGTGACACTCTCCTTATAACAAAAATAAATTTTTTATTAACTACAACTAAAATTGTTAACGTTTCGATAGATTTCTTTTTAAAATTTACGAAACCTATGTGATACACTTTGATTCGAAGTGTAATGTGTATTAGGTATATCGGTAATCCAAACTCATGTATCATATGGTTATTAGTTGCTAAAATGTTAATTTGTATTAAAATATTATTTTTTTGTGTATTATTGCTAAAATTGTTATTTATAAATTTTTTAGTGGTTTTTTAGACTAGATCTTATTTTTAAAACTTTAAGTTTGATCTCACATTAACTCTCCTTATATATATATATATATATATATATATATATATATATATATATATATATATATATATAACTTTATTTTTAACCTCACTTTAAATGGAAGCTGAACCATTTATTGACCAATCACAATTTAGTAAATTATTTCTACTTAATTTATTTCATTAAAAATGGTAGGGGCAATAAAGTAACTTATCATATATCACATTAAATCTGATTATTCAAAATTTGCTACAAACATGGAATAAATACGGTTTTTAATTTTATTGTTTATTATTCTCCATATATGTTCTTCATTTGAATCAGTTAATAAGCAAACCCTAACTCAATTAAAACATCATATAAAACATACGATTCTTTCCTGTTTCACAAAGATAAATTATGGTTCGTATGGGTCAAGAACAAGATGCAGATATTGTCACGTATTTAAATGCTAATGATCTTCAAAAACAGAATAACCTAATAATTGTGTTATGAGAACATGAAATCAATATCGATGATGCGCAACATGATCAAGATCGGATAATGGTTTTGTTAAATTGTTTTTTTCTTTATAATTGTTAATTTATTATCATGTTAATCACATTCTTGTATTATGTTATTCTAGGTTTATATAGTTTTTATTAATACAAGCAGTAGGTTTTTCATTAAAACTTTTGGACAATTTAGATTATTGTGCATGCATGTTTGGTTTCTTATAGATGAATGAAGCACACAAAATTGTTTTGATTGTAAGTAATATGTAACTAAAATTATCATATTCATGCATGTTAACTCATTATAGTTTGGATATCTCGTTCAATTGTTATTTTATGTTGTGTTTTAACTGTTAAACTTATGCTGGTTATATGAAAAATATATTTCAAATAGGGTTTATGAACCAATTAATCCTTAGAGATGAATGAAGCATACATAGTACAAGTTTGGCCACTTTTTTTGACATGTGCATACATGTTTGTTTTATTATTTATGAATGAAGTAGTATTACTTGTTATGAACCAGTTAATTGCATTATTTATTTTACAAATCAGTTAAACGAATTTGATTTTTTGACGTGGTATGAATGTATTCATAAGTGAAAGGGATGTACAGATGTTGGTTGACAAAATGATGAAGAGGCAGGAGCATGTCCCTTAAATCTCATTCCATCATAAAAAAAAAAAAATTGACGAGTTGTTCCGTATGTTTTGGGCTGATGAAACAATGAAGTGCAACTATGTTGCATTTGGTGACGTTGTTTCGTTTGATGCTACATTCGATACTAACAAGTAAGTTCCATCAGTATTTATTGTTTCAAATGTAAAGATCATAAACTCGTTATCTAATTCAATATACTGAATATCTAATCTACAGATACAGAATGGTTTTCGTGCCATTTACTGGTATTGACCGCCACAAAAAATTTGTTACATTTGGTGTTGCGTTATTGTGTGACGAAACATATGAATCTTATTGCTGCGATATTTATGACATTGCCTCGAACTGTATTCCCACACCAAATGGACACAGATATTGGGTTCCAGATGTTCCTGTGAATGAGAAGCCAAAAGATGGTGACGTTTTTGCAACTTTTGACGAAGCATAACATGTACAAAGTCATAATAAAGCAACATGTTCAAAAGAAAAGTCCAAGTTAGCAGACGAGTCTGATGCAGAAGACCAGGAAGATGAGGAAGATTAGTTAGATGATGAATATGAAGACATTGATCAAGATATGGAACATGATGAAGATGAGCAACCCGAGTCATCTTGTGAAGATGATGAATATGCTTACAACGAGTAATATGATAGCAATATTCATTTTTAATCTGCATCAAATACAATTACTTTACAATAGTGTTTCTTACATTATCTTTGGATTTATATTGGTTATAATTTTTGAATATTTTCTATATTCATAGAATGTGTATGTGTTTTTTAAATATTCATGAATAATGTTAGCATATCTACAAAACATTAGTTATATAGTATTTTCTAAATAGTGTTCAAACTATTAACCATAGATGGTTAATGAGAAACAAAATTGTTTTTAAGCACATTCTAAATAACCATACTACATAAACATACATGTTCAGGCAAAACATGTATGTTTTTAGTCAAATACTAAATAAACATACTATATAAACATACTTGTTCATGGAAAACATATATGTTTTTCAGCACATACTAAATAAACATACTAAGTTAACAAACATGTCATTAAAAGCACATACTTAAATAAACATACTTGTTCAGACCAAACATGTATGTTTTTAAGCACATTATAAATAAACTTAATAAAATAATAAACATGTTCATGAATCACAATTTTTTTTACAATCTCAGTGAAACTTTGGATATGAACACACATATCTAAAGTCATATCATCATTAAACCAAAACAAATAAATAAAAATAAACATACATGTTTATGGAAACATGCATGTTTATGGAAACATGCATGTTTTCTTCAGACATAGCTATAAAACTAAAGCTTTTAAAACATATATGTTCATTAAAACATATATGTTTATTAAACATACATGTTCATTAAAAACCACATTTCAACTACTGACTTGATTAAAAAGATACCAACATATTCTTATGTGTTTCTCTAATTCTAAATACAAAATCTAGCAAAATGCCCATAAACACAACACAAACTTTAAATACAATGATGTATTTTGGAAGTCGTCATCACTTTCTTCCGCATCTGCATCTATTTCTTCTTCAATTGTGTTCTCTAGGATCACCGGCCCTTTATCCTTTCGCCTTCCACTTCTCCTAACACCTATAACAAATACACACAAAAACATCATTGCTCACTCACACAAAGACTAAAAAATCCAATTTAGGATTAAAAAAACAGGACAATTATCTAAAATACATACGAGTAAATCCAATTTAACATCAAAATAACATGACAATTAACTAAAATACACAATGCTATAACCATGGTCTACACCATAATGGTATCACATACCCTGTTTCCAAACAAATAGTAACTAACACACTATGTTATCACATATGCCAACATCAACAACCTATGTTACTTCTAATTCATATGATTTGTTAATCACGTCCAATCACCCCTGTTACATCTTTTTCATTATCACATTCAAACACCCCTGTTTGATCTTTTTGTTAATCACCCGGTAACTAACACATCCAAACAGACATGTATCACATCCAAACACCCCTGTTTCATTCAAACACCCCTCTTCAAAGACCCAATAACTAACATAACAAATATAAACACCCCTGTTACATCTTTTTGTTTATCTACAACCGAACACCTGTTACTATCCCGTATACACTTTTAAACCCACTTCCAAACACCAATGTAACCCAAAAAACTAGCTTATTAAATAAAAATCATGCTTCTTAAAAAAATAACAACCATATGATAAACACAGTCATCTAACATACAACAAAACTATCAGATTAATCCTTAATTAGTCAATAATAATAATATTAAAAAAAACAACAAAAAATAAATTATATAAAATAATAAACAAAAAAAAAAAAAAATTATACAAAAATAATAACATACTCCTACATTAACATTATTGTTTGCCTAACAAAAGTATAAATAAATAAATAAATAAAGATTCACAGACATGATCGAATCAAACGATTTACAATGAAAAACAAAGATTAATAGATATGCATTAACATTGACCAATCGCAAAAAAAAAAATGAACATTGTTGATTATACCTTCCATTGATGTTATTTTAAAAACCTGATTTGAATGGTTTGGATTATTTCCGCTATATGATGTTATTTGGGGGTTTAAGGTTGTAGGTGAATTTGGTGGTGAAATTATAAATAAAAATGAAAATCGGTTATGATATATTATTATGCAACATGATTTTGTGATGATTATCTGGAGGAAAGTTTGAAAAAAAAATTCGCTTTTGTAGCATGTGTAGTTAATGAGATAGTGTATACAGTAAAATACCATTTCTACCCTTTTTATTAATGTCCAGGAAATGAGGTTTCTTTTAATTACAAAAATGCCATGGTATAATCTGAACCATTGATCAACTTAATCCAAAGGTAGAAAATTGGTTCTCGCAGTTCTCGCAGATAAAAGGGTTCTGAAAATAAATGGACCCTATATATATATATATATATATATATATATTCGGTTTTCGGTTCAGATAGCCAAAACTATATCCAAACAGAAAACCGAATTTTTAGTTCAATTTGATTCAGTTTTATAAATTCAGTTCGATTCACTTTTTTCGATCCGGTTCGCTTCAATTTTCGATGTATTCGGTTTATTACTCGAACTATGAACACCCCTAGTTTACCACCAAACATGGTTACAAGCCCAACAAAATACAAGAAACCTAAACAAATTTTCTATCGACAAAAGAAACTCTAACAACGATTCTAGACATAAAAAGAGCACCCTCCAACTCAATATACTTCTTGATGACGCCATCTCGATTCGAAAAACTTGTAACTAGTCTTTTGTGCTACAATTTATACAATCATGTATCATATTTGTGTATTATTAACTATTAGAGTAAATTGCCAATTTTGTCTCTAAAGTTTTTCATTTTATATAATATACACATTAGCTTATAACAAAATAAAAAAAGCAAAACATATATATTAGTGAGATTTCACTATTTGTTAAACACACCCTTAATTAGTTAAGGATTAAGATCTTCTCATGTTTATTTGAACATGATAGGTACTGTTGTGTTTGTTGTGATTATACATTGCTTTTATAGCAAAACACTTATTTAATTTTAATTTAAATATACAATTGCAACGAGCATAACATTACTTATCATGTTCAAATGAACATGAGAGAATTCAAATGCATTAGTTAATCAAATGTTTAACAAAAAATAAAAAAAAACACATAATAATAAAACAACCATATATGATAAAGTCAATGGAAGTCAGTGGAAAAGTATACATGATCTATGTAAACAAATAAAAACAAATAATAGGAGATGCGACAGAATCAGTAATGCAAAGTCGATCATGAGTTATTATTATTATTATTATTATTATTACTGTATTTTTTTATTATTATAACATCACTTTCATTAGAAACAAAACTATAGGATTACAAGAAATTAGTGGGGAGCCGCGAAACTATCTGAGCCCCCACACTTTTATCAATAGCAAAACTAATCCTTATGAGTAGCAGCACCCGCTCCAATATCTTGAGTTATAGAGAACTTCCGGATCCACTTAAGTAAGGTCACAGATCGCCTCAAGTTCCCCAAAAGAAAATGAGAAAGGGATGAACCCATTTCCAATATCCGCGCATTTAGCTCAGTATTTGGCGCTTACGTTTGCGTCATCAATCACCACCCGACACGGCACAAAATCAATCATACGGTTTTGCGTGGGGAGACAACCGCCAAATCGACATACGTCTTGCACTCCATCCCGAAATAGAGCAAGATATCGCGGCAGCAATACTTGCTCCCTTTCTCCACCCAACTCGGCGTCAACCTCTTTACGAGCCGAGACCCCAGATCGAGAACAGATATCAACCAAAGTATCGCGCACCATGTTGTGCCGGTGTTTAATACCAATAGTACCATCGCACGATACATCATGGTCCCCGTGAAAACCTTGGAGCAAGCCGAACGCGATTCAACGAGAGAAAAGGGGAACGCCTAGCCAATAACATAATATGCACCTGTAGGTTCTGGCATTCATAGTCTGTCCCAGCCCCGATATCGGACCCACCCTAAGCCAGTCTGAAGTGTAGTCATAGTGCCATTTGTCGAGGAGATAGGCAAAATGTGGATTCAACCATTTGGGTAATACGTGTGAAATATATATCTGTCAATTTCTTCATGAGTTTGGTGGCAGCGATCTCATCCGGGTTACTCAGAAGGTCAAACTCCATTTTCGCATTAAAAGTGCTCAAGGCTTCTTCGAAGGAAGGTCCAGGGGTTACAATATCAAATTGTCTGAGGAGCTTAGTCTGTAGTTTGGTATATTGGAGTCTAGACGCAAGGAATGCATAGTTCAAGGCATCCCTAGCGAATATACACAAGCCCTCCAAATACAAATGCGAGGTGGCGGCTCTCCATTGCCACCAAATCAGGCCGAGAAAGCGGTAACAATACGTTCTAGAGAAAGACGCAGGTCGCATCAAATACAACGTGAAAGACGCCAAGACCTATGACAAGCACGAAGCGGAGCAACAACTCACATTGGGGTCCCTAATCTTAGTAACAGCATCCATGAGCTCAATAGTTTTAGCCACCCTTTTAATAACAAGCTCACTACTAAACTCAAGGTCTGTGCTAGTCGGCCCACCCAATAATTTGACACCATGCAGCGGTCTAGCAATATGGGGCGGAAAAACACCTGCAAGCATGGTTGGGGTCTTCCGCATGGGCCAAAAGCCCTCGTTTATCAACATTGAGGTGCAGACCGCGCCGTGGTCCATCCAACATAATAAGATCTAAAGCCTTCCCCACGACCAAGGTATCTCCAATAATAGTCCCATCATCTAGATACCAAGTTTGAAGAGAAAGACTAAAAGAGTCTCTAAACTTACATTTTTTAAACATCACTTAATTAGAAAATTATAGGATTTACAAGAAATTGTTATTATTATTATTATTATTATTATTATTATTATTATTATTATTATTATTATTATTATTATTATTCTTATTATTATTATTATTATAATAAGTGTACTAGTTATAATACCTGTGCACGCACAGGGTTTTGACAAAAAAAAAATTATTATGTATTAATACTAAATATTGTGTCTTTAAAGATAATTGCATATAATAATATAGTTATAAGTTTCGTGCACGCACGAAGTTTACAAATAAATCAAATTTATTTTAACATTTTAATTCAGTATATACACATATAAGAATTTGCCAATGAAAATTGTGATATAAGTACAACTAATACTTATGCATGAGTTTTTCATTATGTATTAATATTCATTAGAATTTGGTAAAATATTTGTAAAATTTTTAGTTAGGTCTCAAGATTTAATTTTATTTAGGACGTAAAGATGTTGCGTTGTTATTTAAATTTCAATTATTGATATTATATTGTACACATGATGCAAGTTTAATAGCACATAATGAGCGTTGACAAAGTTAAAGTATACTATTTTATAATGGCGTTGATATTATGTTCATGTTTTATAAAATATTTTTCAGGATACCTTATATAAATAAAAAATTATGAATCATTGTTATAAGCGTTAAACGCTATTTATTTTTATATTAAAGTAAACCGTGGCTATTTGATAGTTATATTTACGTTTTTAGTAATTTAGCATTATTTAAAATGTAAACCGTGCCCATCGTAGGTTATTTTAAAAAAAGAAATAAATGAGTCGTTATTGAACGTGTAAAAATTGATACTTATAATCTTATGCAAATTTATATGTTGTTATTTTAAAACAACATATATATTGTATTTTTAAGATATAGTATAAAGTATTTGTTTGTAATCAAAGTTATTAAAAAACATGGAGGTTTATAATATTACACTTAACTCTATATAATTTTTAAAAATCAACCACTAAAGTTTTATTAATTACCTCCTCTTTTTTAAGTTTTGTTTTCACAAATTTTGACACCAATATTTTATGTTTTTTATCAACCAAATTTCTCCATCAAATTTATTAAAGTTTGACCAAAATCAATTTAATTTTGACTTTTATTAACCAATCACACCATGATTTTTTACGCGGGCGAAATCGAGCTCTCCTATTGGCCAAATTTTTTTTTCAATGAGAAAGTTTTTCCAAAAACACTCTGATGTAATTAATTTATTATATTAAAGATATTATAGGGCGAGCATTACGGCGTCGTTTACCGAATAGAAAATTGGCCAATAAATAAAAACTCGGCCCAAAATATTCAGCCTGCTTGACCCAAAAATAAGTAACAAAATATTTACAAAAACCACCCTAAGCTATACAACAACATGTGAAAACTATCCGAAACTTTTTATTATTTACGATTTTTTATATAACAAACTTTATTTACCAAATATTTAACAGATATCCAGCGATTTTTTGAATAAAAAAAATACCGCCTAAAAGGTTTTTCAATAACGAACAAAACGAGTCCAATATTGGTATACTTTTGACATGTGTGCGATTTTATAAAAAAGTTGAAGTTTAATATAAATATTTTTATTAAATAAAAAAATTTCAAAATGCACCCTTAACCTATCAAATAACTTTAAAAACTATTCTAAAATTTATTTTAATGACAGAAATATCAAACAAATATCTACCGATTTCTTTAATAAAAAATGTATCGCCGGAAAAGCCTCCGGATTACAAACAAAACGAACCCAATATTGATATACTTTTGATTTTTTCTAAAATAAGAGATACCTAACAATTTCTTTAATAAAAAATACACTTTCGAAAAAGACCACGGATTTCGAACAAAACGAGATATACTTTTAACATGCAAAGTAATCTACCAAGAACCCATGCATAAATCATACGAAAATAAAATTTCGTCTAACAAAAAACGCATATGTCATAAAACCCCTTCAACAACGCGCAGGTGCTATTTTTCTCGTTATTATTGTTACCAAGTAAGTCGTGTAGGTAAATTTTGATCATTCGACTCATTTAATCAAGCTTATTATTTATCTTTTATATAATAAAGGAATTACATCATTTCGGGGTGATTTTGTCAATTCTTTCTTACTGAAAAAACAATTAGGCGATAGAGAACGATTTCGGGCGTAAGCAAAAATCGTGTGATGTGATTGATTAATAAAAGTCAAAATTAAATTGATGTTGGTCAAAGTTTAATAAATTTGGTGGAGAAATTTGGTTGATAAAAAAAACACATAAAAATATAGGTGTCAAATTTGTGAAAACAAAAACTTAAAAAAACATGAGGTAATTAATAAAACTTTAGTTGTTGAATTTTTAAAATTATATAGAGTTAAGTGTAATATTATAAGCCTCCATGTTTTTTAATAACTTTGGATTATAAACAAATAACCCTAATACTTTATACCATTTATACTTTATATCTTAAAAAATACAATGTATATGTTGTTTTAAAATAACAATATATAAATTTTCATAAGATTATAAATATCAATTTTTTTACTATATACGCTTATTATGGACTCATTTATTTCATTTTTAAAAGTTTAACCTATGTG
>OU343217.1:251358451-251541051 GCA_910596185.1 Chrysanthemum makinoi | reverse complement strand
GGTGTTATCAACATGATATCACGTGATATCGTAAATGACACTAAGGTTTACCACCTGAAGCTTATATGAGAGATAGAGAAGCGATTGAACAAGTAAAACACACACACGCACGTATGATAAAGCGGTTTAGTAGAGTGTAGTGAAAAGAAAAACGAACAACCAACCTTCAAATGAAGGTTTACGCAAAATTATTTATAGGCAGGAAGCTAGGGCAACACTCCTAGTTCCTTCCTTTCTCACATGGGCGGGCTAAGCTCATGGGCCTTCTACATAAGCTTAAGGCTAATAACAAACATAAAAGCCATAATAAGCTAACTATTACATATGAGTAACTAACACTTGAATAAGGTTTTGGAGTGATTCCAACAATCTCCTAAAGTGTTATTACATATGAGTAACAAACTCTCAGTGTTGTGGTGATGAAAAGCGGTGAAAGAAGCGTTGATGTAATAGTAGCTGGCGTCTTCATGACATTCTTCTTTCTTGTAAGAAGAATTGCCTTGATAGAACAATCTCCCGGTGTAGAGAGATAGTTTACTTTGAGCGGTTATGCTTTAGCGTCATCTTTAACTTTGTTCTTTGATCATTGTTCTTTTGTGATGAAAGTGATAGTATGTTGTTGTGCTGCATCAATGCCTCGATCCTTATTTTACGCACAGTGTCTCCACGTCATTCTTCAACATGCTCACCGCTCTTTTGACGTTGGAATTGATCTGATGGAGTTCTTTAAGTCTTTAACTGTAGATTCTCTGTATTGTGAAGAATCATTAAGTTGTGTTGCTTTTGGATAGAACTTCCATTAGTATTGATGTTGGTGAGCATGAGAAGAATGCACGATCATTGGCTCGAGCTTCCATAAGAAGAAAAACATTTAAGCGGTTAGTAATAAAGCGGTTCAGCACTTACAAGTTTGAACTACGAGAGTGTTAACAGCATAGTGTGAAAACACAACTCTAATTCTTACAAAAGGCCGTTTCTGAATCGGAGTCCCACAAATTGAGATAACTACGATGTACGAAGTACACCTCTATTGGATGAGTATTTGAGGTACGCAAAAGCATCACCTCCTGACTGAGCCGTTTGAGACCACTAAGCGCCAATCCTTGGGGGGAGTTGCGGCGACCTGTAACATGAAGTACATTTGATGTTGACCACGGCGGGAGTTTCCATTCAATCGCGAGGATACTTAAATGTGAACCTCTCATAAATGTTCTCGGCAGTTGCTAAAAGATATGTGAAGGACTCGATAATGTACCGCCCCGAAATTCTTATTGTTGAATATCAAGTGATGAAATGTCAAGTGTACCTAAGAGATCTTTTGATAAATCTCGTGGCTCTAACTTACCAATAGTGCGTTTTGGTTTTCTGGCGGAGACTAGAGGTCTCACTTCTTCAATACAGCTGATCTCTAAGAAGCCAATAGTTTCACATTAGGGTTCCCAGTGAGATGAAACAAGCTTGTTAAGAAGCTTGAGTGGATAAGAAGGTTTAGTCACATCGTCACTTGGGTCCATAGCGACTTTTAATCTTAATCATTCACTAAGTGACAACGGTATATGAATTGAACCCGTTATGCGCCCTAAGTTGAATAATCTGGAGGGCTATTTCTTTTCACCCTTTTCTTTGCATTTCTTTTAATTCTTCAACTCCTTCTTTCTCTGATTCTCATTTTCTCCTTTTTACAATCCATAACTGGGACTTCTAATACTAACTATTTGTGGTTGTCACAGGGTAGATCCATCCGACTCTGGCGGATCATAGGGATGTTATTCTAACCTTAGTCACCTTATAACTCCATGACTAACCTATGTTGCCATAAAACCCTTGATGTGAAAAATCTCTCCACGTGTTTTATGAATGAAAAACATTTTAGTGCCATTTGTTTGAGATAAGATTTTTGCATAAATACTCCCCTCGCGTATGGCAAAAGTTTTAACGGTTAAAATGCAGTGAGGAAAGAAACGCATACTTTTGAATTGATTCACTCAAGATAGACATTCCCCGCGAGACGATTTAAAACAGCATAGTTAAAGAGTTGCATTGTCGGTTTTGGGTGACAATGGCTCTAATAACTACCTTGAAGGTGTAGACAATCCTCGAAGGTTGTGAGCCGTCGAGTTCATGTCTACGAGTTTCTCGAATGGTACATTCTACTCGAGACAAGTTTGAAAAATTACCCGTCCCGGACAAGTCTTTTGAGTTACTATGATTAAGATCTATTAATTCATAGGTTAAGTCTTACTAGCACAGATTCATTTGCATTGACATAACATATTTCTTATCACGTATTTTCTCCCCTTAAAAAATGGCATATAAAATGTTATTTTTGAAGAAGTTGAGTAAATATGACCATTTAAGTGTTCTTGGGAAGAATGACCATCATTAGAACAATTTTTGAACAAAGTTTTAATTCAAGTACTCCCCTCAGCAGGTGATATAAGCGGTTGAGGTTTTGAAAATCATAAGAGTACTTGTTCTTTTAGACAAAACCTTGAAAAATGAAAGGTTTGATATATTTTACTCAAAAAAGTAAGAAGCTTCGCTCCTTTATAAGGTTGTAGCGAGGCGTGCCACAGGGTCCTTTATTTACAAGTCTGGGTTGGCCACTGTAATGTGTTACTGCACAAGCCATAAACATAATCAATCAAACATCCAAAATTATATGAAGGAAGCAATTCAAGGGGTACCAGGAAGTGCGGTGATATTTCCGGGGTGTGCCCAGAGCGTTGAAAGCGGTTATGTTAATCACAGGTGCAGCCACCGACATAACTCTCCAATGATCGGCGAGATCCTTGAAACAACCCGTTCATCAATCATTGTGATGATCCGTCTCACATCCCTCCTTTCACGAGAATTCCGGCACTTAGGAATGACCAATTTTACATGGTGTATATCAGCTACATGTAAATGCCATTCATCCTAACCCGGCTTCAAAGTATGATCCCGAACTTGTAGGTTAGCTGCATGATTAGCGGTTTCTTTGAAGTTCCTCTGGTAAACAACGCCAGAAGGTTTAGCGATGAGTGTATATTGAGATAGCTGGTTGATATCGGGAAGATCAAGCTTTGGTGGATTGAAGTTGACATGCGATAAGATTCAGGCGGTGGAGATCTTTACACGTTCCTTGATGACAATGCGTCTTATGAAGATGAGAAGTGACTGATAAATTATCGTTGTACTTGAGTTGAGAATTGTCTCATCGCGACCACTGTACTTTGGCAAGGTACATGTCTTCCGATGTCATTGAGAGACAAATTCTCAAAGTTAAACCCGGAGAAGCATAGTCCGTTCATCTTATACGTTTGACTACGATCTTCTTTGGAATGTGTAGTCACTTAGGCAAAGGTCCGCGTGTCATGATGGTACTAGATATCCTTAGAACTATACACTCATGTTGAGACTTACGAACGGCAGCTTCATGTAGTAGATTAAATCGGCGTTACGGCGATGATGAATCCTGCACAATGCATCGATTACGTATGCTTCCATGTTGGAGAACAAGTGATTGGCATGTTCCTCAATGGCTATGCGGTTTGAGTAGGCAATTTCTTTGGGAATGGAAATTAATCAGCGATGCGTATTTCTTGAATCGCCGCCACGGTGTGAAGAAAATCAAAGTCTTTGTTGAAGAAATATCTGAAGGAATCCTTGGTTAAATTTGGTTGTGGTGTTGGTAGAGGTTTGGTCAATCGGTGTAGTATGGAGGGTTGTCCACTTTATGTAGAAGTCAATGTTTGCTTCGGGTTGAAACGATATATTTATTGGAGCATAGCTCAGGCAATGACCAAGGTGATATTCGACCTAAAGGCACTTTCGTACATCTTTAGAAGTTGAAGCTGCATTCTTGATTAAAACTTCAACTCGGTTATCATTTGTTCACATGGAACTTTTTCTTTGGAATTTTTAGCGCTCAATGTAGAAGCGTCTACCAATTCTGACCTTCTTCGAGGGTAGAGTGTTGTTAACAAGAGTAGCAAACCATTCAAATTCCTCTGTTTTTATGAGTCATCTAGCCATGATCTGACGTCGATGCAATCTTCTTCTTCTTGCTTCTTTTAAAGGCCTTGATCGGTGTATTTACATACCCCTCATTGCATGTTAATTCGCATGTGCATTATTATTCATTCGTTATGCATGTACTTTGAGGGTGTTTTGCGTGATTATGTAGGCTTTATCTTAAGAATGAGCTTAAGTTAGCGATATTCACAGTTATCTGAGAAGAAATGAAGAAGTTTTGATGTTGTGCATTGTTTGGTCATAACTTTCTCATCGAACTCGATAGCTTTAAATGAATTCATGATTGTTCAAATAGAGGCATTTTGGGCAAGTCGGTTCGTAGCTTATGCTTGCAAAAGAATTATGGGCTTTCATTTAATATATCAAGCCAAGAAAGAAAATAAGAAAACCGATTATTTTAGGTTAAGTTGGTTTAGCAAAGAAGAAGAAAAAGGCCAATTGGGCCCATTATTTTGATCTTGGGCGTGGAGAAACAAAAGGGTTTATTCCGCCGGGGACCATCTCATTCATATATATTGTGACTAGATACAATCATGAGAAGAAAAAAAGATCCATCTCAATAAGTTGATGACAAAAAGTGAGGCAAGAATTGTTAGTTGCATTTGTTTTCTTTTTAGTATTCTATTCGAATGGTCCTAGGAGAAAAAGAAATCATCGTGATGAATGCAAGGCAACATTAATATTTGATGTCTATCAGCGTGATGCGAACTAAGCCTTTTGTAATCTCATTAAAAGATATATTTGGTTTGATCATGTTTACGGATTATAATTTATTGTCAAACATTAATTCATATGATTTTATTGCATATCATTTGTTTGAATTTAATGTTTTAGTATAATTATTTTATTGAATTATTGTGAGACATTTTATGGAGTCAACGATTGTGCCAAGCCTAAGTAGCATAAGGGTTAAGACGGTGTAATGTTTACATAATTTGTTCCCATAATTGTTCGTTAAATAATTATAAAATTAATTAATAGGATTATTAGAAGACATGTTATTGCTAGTCAACGAATGTGTGGAGTCAACTAGTTTAGGTATTAAGACAATTAGGTGGTATAACTACTTGCGCCCAAAATTATCCTTTTCAATTAATACAAAGCAAGCATTAGTAATAATCCGTAACTTAGTCATATCAATATATCCGGGCAGGGAGGATTGCTTTTCACTCAATTGTTCACAACTTCGCTTTTATTTGTTTATTTAATTTTTATTTGTTTATTTGCTTTTTAGTTAATCATTAGTTTTATTATTAATTCTTAAATTAGTTATTTATTTCATAGACTTTAGTTTAATTAGTAATTTAGTTATTAAGATTTCAAAACCAAAACTTTTATTGATCAGTGATCACTTCAAAACTTAAATTAGAACCACATACTCCTCGTGGATACGATACCCGCTTGCCCTATCTAGTATAAGGTAATTAGGTTTATTTTGGATTGGTACAACGAGCTTTGTCAAATTTTGGCGCTGTAGGGAGTGAGTGCGCTTTTGATTTAAGTTTTTGTTAATAGTTTTAAAAATAAAAAATACAAAAAGATTTTATTTTCTTTTGTTTTGTTTGTTTGTTTGTTTTGTTGATTGTGAGTGTGCAAGTTAGTGTATCGCTTGACGCCAGATCGGCATACATCACCGTTAGCTACGATCCCGGTAGAGAAGAAAGAGGTTGAGGAGGAAAGCAACTAGACAATTTTCTACTAACCTTGATTTTGCAGGTTTAGAAGAGCTTTTCACGGAAATGCCGGTGACGACGATCTCGTGGTCAGAATCCCCAACGGTGGATTCCTATTATAGACGGGAACTCGATGATCCCTCCCCGATTGTCTATCCGACTACCGCTAATGGGGCTTGAGCAACTTCAAGATCGGCCGAACCTCATAGCGATCTTACCGTGTTTAGAGGTCATGAGGAGCCGTCACGCATCTAGCGAGTTTTCTCCATTGCGGATACACATCGGGTTAATAACACCACTAAGGATGGGGTAAGACTTCGCCTTTTCCTTTTTCTCTAAAGATCAAGCTAAGGCACGGTTCATCTCTCGAACCGGTAGTATTATCATGGTCCGAAATGCAATCCGCATTTCTTGATGAATTCTATTCTATAAGCAAAACACTGCCATTAGAAATAAGATTAAATCCTTCGTCAAATCCAGCGAGCAGTTTCACGAAGCTTTTAGTAGACTCAAAGAGTTGTTAAGAACTTGCCCTCACCACGATGTTCCAAAATGGGAGCTTGTCAAAGTCTTTTATGACGGGTTGGATTATCATAACCAACAATTTGTAATGGCAACTAGTGGGGAGCGTTTTCTCACACGCCCATGGAGGAAGAATGGGAGTTCTTTGAAAAGCTGAGCAAGGGTTCCAAGACCCAAGCTTCATGGATCGAACAACAAATCTTCCGCCAATTTTGTGTCTAACCAACATGGCACAAATTAAAATTAGTGAGTTAAGTAAGAAAGTCGATCTTTTATTGAGAAATCTAGGAAAAGGTGCCTCAAATGTGTGCGCATGTGTGCGCATGACGCTTGCTCAATGTGTGGTGATCCGAGTCATTAGGTCAATAATTGTCAAAGTTGGGGGCACCACGAATCGAGGTAAATGGAGTCTATGGAAACCATCCACGAAACGACCCATTCTCCAATAGTTACAATCCAGGATGGCGTAATCACCCCAACTTCCGTTGGAAGGATGACGACAGTCGCCCTAACAATTACCAACAAAGGCCACAACAATACCAAAGTCAAGGGCAAGGTTCAAACAATGGCCAACAATCCAATGTTGACCAAAAGTTTGACTTGATCCTAAGCGAGTTGGCCGAGTCTAATCAAGGTGCAAACCTAAAGTTTGAGTCCCTTTCAAATCAGTAGTAAATCTTGAAAGACAAGCTGGGGCAGTTGGCGAAGAGGTGCACAAAGCGAAGCGGGTAAGCTTCCAAGCTATCCACTCTTAATCCAAAGCATAAGCCGAGATGGTCCCGAGCATGTGAATATGGTGACATCTCTTCGAAATGGTAAAACCTACAACAATGACATCAAAATTCCAAGTGTTCATGATTTTTCGCATGATGTCGATGATTTGATTCTTGATGACGAAATTGTTGTTAAAGGTAAAAAGGCGAAAATGTTAAGTTCGATTCTGAGTTAGTAAATGATTTGTCAAATGATTTTCCAAAACCACCAACTCAATCCTAAAGCTCTGAATCACCCAAAGTTGGGGAATTTGGTGTGTCAAGCACAACCACTCCTTACCCCGCAGCTTTGGAAAAATCGGCATATGCTAGATTGGCTAAAAAGGTTCCTCATTCTGAGGATATGTGGGAGACTTTCAAGCAAGTAAAGATCAACCTCCCTCTTATTGATGCTATCAAGCAAATTCCCATATGCCAAGTTTTAAAGGACTTGTGTACCCAAAAGGGAAGTTAAAGGCAACGTGCCTAAAAGGTTGACCTAACTGAGCACGTTAGTGCAATCTTATCTAACTCTCTTCCTCCCAAATTCAAAGATCCTGGAGCACCATTGATTTCAGTTGTGGTGGTAAATATTGCCATTAAAGAAGCTCCTTGATCTCGGTGCTAGTATTAACATCCTTCCTGCTAGTTTGGTCGATAAGTATGACTTAGGAACCTTCGTAAGCCGACACTATAATTTCCTTAGCCGATCGATCTACCAAAATTCCTAGAGGTATCTTAGAGGATGTTATTGTGAAAGTTGATGACTTCTATTACCCAGTTGACTTCTTTGTTATGGACACCGAGACACCATACAAGGATGTTCAACCAACCATTTTCCTTGGGCGACCATTCTAGCCACGATAGGCGCTAGGATTAATTGTCGAACTGGAGCCATGGATATGGTTCGGCAATAAGAAGCTAAGATTGAATGTGTTTAGTTCCGTGAATTCTCCTACTATGAATGAATGCTACCAGGTGGATGTAATCGATGAGGAAGTCCAAAAGCATGCACCTCGTATGCTTAAGGTTGATCCTTTAAACTTATATTTAACTGGTGAGAATGAGGAGATTCTTGATGTTCTTTGAAGTTCAAGAGATTCAAGAGTGTTTGGTCAGTTCTTTAGACCATAAAAACCACCTTGGTCTTATAAAGTGGAGCCCTTGCCTGCTACTTTTGACACGGCCACAAAGCCATCGCTAGAGGTGCCTCTTCTTAGGAAACCTTTGCCATCTCTCAAATATTCTTTTCTAGGTCCTAACAATACTTTACCTTATTTGCTTCGATCTTCTGGATCACAAGAGGAAGCACTTTTGAAAGTGCTTTCCAAGTATAAAGCAGCAGTGGGATGGACAATTGCAGACTTGAAAGGGATTAGTCCTTCATTATGTATGCACCGAATTGTTACGGACCCAGATGTTAAGCCATCAAGAGATGCGCAAAGGCGCTTGAATCCTAATATGAAGGAGGTAGTGAAGAAGGAAGTTCTCAAATGGCTAGATGCTGGTATCATCTATCCCATCTCGGATAGTAAATGGGTAAGTCCTACGCAAACGGTGCCTAAAAGGCCGTATCACCGTTGTGGAAACGAGGCGGGGAAAGACTCACCACTCGACCGTGGTAATTTGGAGGTGTGCATAGATTACCGTAGTGAATGATGCCACATCTAAAGATCATTTACCACTACCTTTCATTGATCAAATAGTTGAGAAGCTTTCGGTCGGAAGTTCTATTGCTTCTTGGATGGGTACTCGGATATAATCAAATACCCATCCATCCCGATGACCGAGCCAAAACCACTTTTACATGTCCATATGGGACATTTGCATTTTGTCGAATGCCGTTTGGTCGTGTAATGCACCGCTACCTTTCGGTGCATGATGAGCATCTTTTAGGACATGGTTGGAGAATCTGTAGAGATATTCATGGATGATTTCTCCATCTTTGGTCAATCATTCAAAAGCTGTTTGGGTCAGCTTGAAAGTGTGTTAAAAAGATGCACCGAAACCAATCTAGTGCTTAGTTGGGAGAAGAGCCATTTCATGTTTCGAGAGGGAATTGTATTAGGACCGCGTCGTTTCGAAAAAGGATTTGAGGTTGACCGTGCCAAGGTGAAAATAATTTCAACCCTTCCTCCTCCCACTAACACTAAACGTGCGATCTTTTCTTGGTCATGCAGGGGTTCTATAGGTTTATTAAAGATTTCGAGTGCTATATCAAAGCCTCTTTGTAATTTACTCTCAAAGAGGCGATTTGACTTAATGAATCATGTCTTAAAGCATTCAATATGCTTAAGCAAAAGCTTGTAGAAGCCCCACTTCTGCATCACCGATTGGTGAAGCCTTTGAGATCATGTGTGACGGCGATTATATCTTGGGCGGTTCTGGGACAACGGATCGATAAGAAACCCGTTGTGATCTTTTATGCTAGTAAGACTTTTTCAGAAGCTCAAATGAATTACACCACTACTGAAAAGGAATTGCTAGCCGTGGTTTTTGCTCTCGATAAGTTCCGTTCATATATTTGGGGGCATTCTAAGGTGATAGTATTTTCAGATCATAGTGCCTTGAAACATTTATTAACTAAGAAAGAGACAAAACCGAGGTTGCTTAGGTGGATTCTGGCTTTACAAGAATTTAATCTGGAAATCCGGGATAAAAAGGGGTCGGAAAATGTGGTTGCCGACCATTTGTCCAGGATTATCCCTGCTCCGTTCAATCCATCGTGATTAAAGAGCTTTTCTGATGAAAGCTTATTCCAAGTTTTAAGATCCTTGGTATGCAAACATTGTTAACTACCTTGTAGTTAAAAAGCTTCCGGATTACTGGTCCAAACAACAAAGAAAATACTTCTTTTCTCAATTGAAGCATAATTTTTGGGAGGATCGGATCTTTATAAGTGTGTGCTGACCAGTTGTTAGGAGGTGTATTCCCGATGACGAGCATATGGACATATTGGCTCATTGCCATTCTTATGCTTGTGGGGGACACTTTGGTGCTGAAAACGGGCACAAAGTCCTGCAGAGCGGCTTCTTTTGGCCGACTATATTCAAGGATGCCCAGTCTTTTGTAAAAGCATGTACTCGTTGCCAACAAGTTGGTGGGATTTCAAGGCGTGATCAGATGCCTATGAATCCAATACTTTTTGTTGAGATCTTTGGCGTGTGGGTATTGATTTTATGGGACCATTCCCTACCTCCCATGGTAATATGTATATTTTGGTGGCAGTTGACTATGTCTCTAAGTGGGTAGAAGCTTACAAGAACAAATGACCATAGTGTAGTTCTTAAGTTTGTTAAGAAAAATATCTTTGCTAGGCATGGAATCCCCAAGGCCATCATTAGTGATGGGGGTTCCCACTTTAAGAACTTCAAATTTGGAAAGTTATTGAAACACTATGGGGTTAATCATAGAATAGCTACTCCTTATCACCCACGAACTAGTGGGCAAGTAGAAGTATCTAATAGGGAGATTAAGCGAATATTAGAAAAGACCGTTCGTAGTGATAGGAAGGATTGGTCCCTGAGGTTAGATGATGCTTTGTGGGCATATAGGACTGCTTTAAGACCCCTATTGGAATGTCACCGTATAGGTTGGTATATGGCAAGGCGTGTCATTTACAAGTTGAGATTGAGCATAGGTGAGTGGGCAATGCAGGTTAATATGGACTTAGATAATGCGGGTAATTCTAGGAAACTTCAATTATCTGAATTAGATGAGATTAGACGCGATGCTTATGAGAGTGCCCGGATTTATAAGGAGAAAACTAAGGCTTTTCATGACCGACACATCACCAAGAAATCTTTCTGGTGGGTCAAAAGTTTGGTTATTCAATGCTAGACTTAAGCTCTTTCCCGGAAAATTAAGAAGTAAATGGACGGGTCCATACGTTGTGACTCAAGTCTCTCCACATGGAGCCATTGAAATAAAAAATATGGTGGGTGGAGAGTCGTTTAAAATCAATGGACACCGTTTGAGTGTGTTGTGTTGGAAGTGATCATATCGCCACGGTTGATGTGGTTTACTTGGAACCACTCCAACCGTCTCAATAGCTCTAATGAGTTATGTCGGGCTGACGACGTTAAACTTAGCGCTTGGGAGGCAACCGTGGGTTGTAGTATGTGTGTTAAAAACTTTGTGGGTGTGTTCACTACAAACCCTCACGAGACTAAACTCGTCCACTCGGGCTACCGAGTGATTTAAAAGGCTTGTTGCATGCGCTAAATGCAACCGTGATTCCTACGAAAGTGAGTTAGGTTTTGTGTGTGTGTGTTTGTCAAAGTGATTTTTAACCAAAATTTCAACTTAAAGTTTTTACATTGGGGACAATGCAATGCTTTAAGTTGAGGGGGTGTCACATGTGTTACATGTTTTTGTGTGAAATTGTGGTAAAAAATATTTGATTTTTGTGCTAATTGGATGTGGAAGTTTCTTCTACATATATGTGTTGAGTGTTTGCAGATCGAAGATAGCTTGTGGATGACTTATTGGAGCAAACCAGAAGACCCATCCATGATTATAAGGTGCACCCGATTTCATTGTATAATTTGGTTATAAATTGATTTGATAGTTTGCATGTAGTTAGGCATATGTATATTTAGTAGATGATCAAACCATACCCGATTGAATTTCCTCACTTACTTTTGCTTAAAACAGGAAGAGAGTTAAAATAATATAATATGAAATATAATAATGTAATAGTTGGGTTATGACACTTAAATTGATCTTATCCGGCTTGTCACCCGCGCACGGTGGCCATAGAAAAAAGTTGGAGAACTGTCATAATTATTGGTGGTAGTCATATGCTGGGCTTGCCTATCTGATTCGTCACCCGCGCAAGGTGATATTTTAGTTGTTAGCTGTCACACCCCCAAATTACCTGTTTTGCGGAATGGAATTCCTGGGGATTGACTGTCATAGCATCACAATCACAGTTATATTGAACGACCTAAAGTGTCGTTTGGAAAATACATCGTTTGATTTAATAAAATAATCCGAGTTTACAAAGTAGGTCCCAAATGAAAATCAACTTGTGCGGAAATAAGTTTGTACAATTCAAACGATGTTTAATTTCTGCGTAAAACCAAGTAAGACACGTCGTCCTTACGATATCCATGATGTGTCCAAATGCATGCCATGAAGTGAATGCCTTAGATACTTGAGATAAAACATGCTAAAATGTCAACCAAAGTTGAGTGAGTTCATAGAGTTTGAGTTGAAATGTAAGCCTTCGAAAATGCGTTTATGCAGCAAAAGGCATTGTAAATCGTTGAAATGTAAGACTATCAAAATGGATTATGTAGCAAAGGCATTGTAAATCCCACTTTGGATTCAAGTCGCCCATACAAAACTTGCCTAAGTGTGTTCACAACCTCTGCGGAATATGCATAGTTTGTATTGGTTTAATCGTCAAATGAATTCACAAATTAGTGCATGACTCAATGTATCGAAATGCGTTTATGAGCAAAAGGCATTGTAAATCCATCAGTTCAAGTCCGCCCATACAAAACTTTTGCAACACTTGTGTTCACAACCCATTGCCAAAGTGTATATAGTGTATGTTCAGTCGTTTCCAAGTACATTTAGTCCATATCTCGTATACCAAGTCCGTTAGATCAATATTATACCAAGTCCGTTAGACTAATGAATATACCAAGACCGTTAGACCAATGATTATACCAAGACCCGTTAAGCCAATATGAATATACCAAGACGTTTAGACCAATGAATATACCAAGTCCGTTAGACCATTGAATATATGATATAGAAATTCTAGATATAGCAATAATGTTACCATTATGACTAGCATTTAGTTGGATAAACATATAGTTTGCAAATAGTCATGAATGTATTAAAATAGTCGAGCATGTATCTCCCCCAAAACAGTTATGAAAGCAAGTAAAAGTAGGGCTTGAAACTCCGCATTGAATTATATAAGTTAAGTACTTTGTGACGTAAATAAAACAGTTTGAGCATGTATCTCCCCAAAAGCGATTATGAAACAATTTAGCGGGGCTATGAAACTCACTGTTGCAATGATTGCGATGACAAAAGTGGATACCCTGAAATATAGCGTGAATGCAAAATGACCTATTATGAATGATATGATACGTAATGAGTTGCAATGTAATGTTATGCATGCATTTATAGTATATTTATTACCATTTGCGGGTTTTGAAAATAATACTTTATTAGTGAAAAATACTGGTTTGCGTCTGACCTTCAAAATCACTTTTCAAGTTTTCGTCAAAATGTCACTACAATGGTTTAATAATGATTTTGGTGAAATTATCACTTTTAAATTAAGTAAACAATGTCGTCGAATATCATGAAATTAACAAATGGCGGAAAACTAGTCGTTAAAAAGCGGTGTACGTCGATCGTTAGAGAACGAACTTCGACGGTTTTGGAAAGGATTATAGCATGATATTTAGAAGTTTCATTCAGAGTTTTAGTCCAAAAGGTCTCGATCATAAAGTTTATTAAGGGTTAAATATGGTGATTTTTAGTTACGTAACACTTATCGTAAAAATAATATAGTTTTTCTAAAATAATAGTTACGGCAAGTTTATAAACGATGTATATCTTAGTCGTTTCAAATCCGTTTTCTCGTATTATCGTCCTTAGCCGTATCAAAGTATACTAATATATTTTTGATAAGTCGAAATAATTTGTAAAGCTTAAGGCTCGTTTTTGACTCGAATAAAGTAAAAATAGGTTGCTGAAATTTCAGAAAATATATATTTTGTCGTCAAACTTGAAAAATTCATAACTTCTTCGATTTATAAGTCCGTTTTCAATCGATTCAGCGGCCACGGATTCGTTTTAAAGTATATTTTCTAAATATCAAGGCCAAAGTTTCGTACTAACTGTCGGATTTTCAGAGAAAATCAAAACAAGGACAGAACATATTTTATACTTGTTGAAAAATAGTTTTTATACGTACCAAACCTATTCCAATCCCTTCAAATCAACTCCAAAGCTAATCTAATCCTAACATACACCTTCTTAGGGTGTCATGGGTTCCTAGACATCATCAAGACCAATATATAACAAGAGGATAATTATAGGATGACCTTTATATATATATAACACTAAAAATCATGTAAAAATGGTATAAACAACACAAATCATGTAAAATGAAAAGATGAATATGAAATGATAAGGAAACATGAAAAATGAAAGAAACATGCTTACTAGTTAGTATGATGAGGTGCAAGGAACAAGGCTAAACTTAAATACTCTAGATTTTTATTTCAAAATCTTAACAAGGTATTATCTAGGTTGATTAAACACTTGAACTTGAAAAATAATGATGATCCCTTTTGCTCTTGATAGAACCGGTTATGGAGAGAAACAAGAAGAGAGAAAAGAATTTTTGAGTAACTTGAATTATTGGATAGTGAATATAATGAATGAAGTTTTGAGTGTAAATACCTACAAGTAAGACTTTGAGTACCAATTTTATGATACATCCCCCATAGGGCCGGATATGGGGGATTGTGTTTCTCAATTTTTTTTTTTTTCTTTTTAATAATTGTGTATACTTATATATACTTGTAAATAAAAATGTAAGTAAAATGTTGTGTAGGAAAATGTATAAGTGAAAGTAAATGATAACTTTTAGGTAAAGAGATTTTAGTAGATCAAAATAGAATGTAATGAGATAATAAAAATTGTAAAAATACATTCCTTGTGAAATTTGAGTGACAAAATAATTATCGTATAATTTTTAAGAAACACGTCGTAATAATTTAACTTTAACGATTTGTATACGAAATAAATTCAAAACACTAATTAAACTCAAAATATAGTTTTTATAAACCAATGTAAGTATAAAAATATAGCCGGATCATTTTGAAAGTAACGGATTAATTATTTAAAATAATAACTCACGCGATAACGTTTATTTAATATAAAAATTATGCGTTAAATGTGAAATGAAATGTCATGAATGAATTATCATGATGCAAATGATGTCAATGAAATGTAGACTAATCATAGTCCATATGAAATGTACGTGATGATATGATCATGAATTCGCGCTAAACCTAAGGTTCGCGAATTTGAAACAAGTAAACCAAGTTTACTATAAATGTTGAAATAGTGAGGCATGAATTGATTAGAAATGACTGAAAGTACGGTTGTCACATTCGCCCATCAAAAAGAATTCATCCCAATTCAATCGTTGTTAGTCTATCGGGTTTAGGGTTTGATGAGGCAAGCCTTCCCATTCTCGAACAAAACCCTCAAAAGACTTTTTGGTAACCGATTTTTTACTTAATCCCACAACTCATCAAACAAGAACGTCATACGATTAGCTAATCGGTTTAGGTAACAACTTGTTTCTAGCTCGATCTTTGCAACTCATCAAACAGAACATCATGGATCTGGAAACAAGTGGTTTGAAGAAAATCTTTTGAAAATTTGGCTCGATTACCGAATTGCTTACACATATAAGCCTACTACTCCCTTCATTGCATGATTCTTTCTGAATTAGACATAGGTGATCAGGCTATGTATAATTTAGGAGTAACTATGCAATGCTTGGATTAATCGACTCATATGATGTTTGGTGTTAAGTCAACGATTGTAAAATTGTGATAGGGAATGACAGGGCATTCTCCATGTCAAAGTGATGTGAGTATGATGGGATGGGTATTCGAAGGCATCAATGTGACAATCGTCTGAAATGAAATATACTCGAAAAATATACGATAAATCGCATGCAAAAGTGAACATGCACTTGTGATGAAATGATGAGATGCTATGATGATGTAGTTATAGTCTAGGGTCAATGATGCTACCTAGTTCTCTATAACGAAGCTCGATGCCATCATCACACCCCAAATTACTGTTTTTGCGGAGATGGAATTCACGGGGATTGACTGTCATAGCATCACAATCACAATTATATTGAACGACCTAAAGTGTCGTTTGGAAAATACATCGTTTGATTTAATAAAACAATTAGAGTTTACAAAGTTAGGTCCCAAATGAAAATCAACTTTGCTTGAATAAGTTTGTACAATTTAACGATGTTTTTAATTTGCGTAAAACCGTAAGACAGCGTCGTCACCGCGACTCCATGATGTGTCCAAATGCATGCCATGAAGTGAATGCCTTAGATACCCGAGATAAAACATGCTAAAAGTGTCAACACAAAGGTTGAGTGAGTTCATAGAGTTTGAGTTGAAATGTAAAGCCTTCCAAAATCGTTTATGCAACAAAGGCATTGTAAATCGTTGAAATGTAAAGACTATCAAAATCGATTATGTAGCAAAGGCATTGTAAATCCACTCATTCCAAGTTCCGCCCATACAAAACTTGCAACCTGTGTGTTCACAACCTTTGCGAATATGCATAGTTTATGTTCAAACAGAAATCGTCAAATGAATTCACAAATTAGTGCATGACTCAATGTATCGAAATCGTTTATGCAGCAAAGGCATTGTAAATCACTCAGTTCCAAGTTCCGCCCATACAAAACTTGCAACCTGTGTGTTCACAACCATTGCCAAAGTGTATATAGTGTATGTTCAAGTCGATTCCAAGACTGTTAGTCCATAATAAATACCAAGTCCGTTAGATCAATATTATACCAAGTCCGTTAGACCATGAATATACCAAGACGTTAGACCAATGATTATACCAAGACCGTTAGACCAATGAATATACCAAGACCGTTAGACCAATGAATATACCAAGTCCGTTGGACCATTGAATATATGATATAGAAATTCTAAGTATGGCAATAATGTTGCCATTATGACTAGCATTTATTCGGATAAACATATAGTTTGCAAGTAGTCATGAATGAAATAAAATAATTAGAGCATGTATCTCCCCAAAACAGTTATGAAAGCAAGTAAAAGTAGGGGCTCACGACTGCGGTAATTCATATAAGTTAAAGAGTACTTGTGACGTAAATGAAAGCAGTTTGAGCATGTATCTCCCCAACGGTTATGAAAACAATTAAGCAGGGGCTATGAAAACTCACTTTGTTGCAATGATTCACGATGACAAAGTGGATACAACGAAATATAAGCATGAATCTGAAAATGACTATTATGAATGATATGATATGTAATGAGTTGCAATGTAATGTTATGCATGCATTTAGTATGTTATTTATACCATTTGCGAGTTTGAAAATAATACTTTAATCGTCGAAAAATACTGGTTTGGCGTCTTGACCCTTCAAAATCACTTTTCAAGTTTTCGTCAAATGTCACCTACAATGGTTTAATAATGATTTTTGGTGAAATTATCACTTTTATTAGTAAAACAATGTCAATTAGGAATATCATGAATTAACAAAAAATGGCTTGGAAAACTAATTAAAGTAAAACGGTGTACGTCGATCGTTAGAGAAACGAACTTCGACGGTTTGGAAAGTTTGTATCGATATTTAGAAGTTTCAGTTCAGGAGTTTTAATTCCAGGTCTCGATCATAAAGTTATTAAGGGTTAAATATGGTGATTTTTAGTTGCGTAACACTTATCTCGTTAAAATAATATAGTTTTCTAAAAATAATGATTACGGCAGTTTATGAAAACGTGTATATCTTAGTGGTTTCAAATCCGTTTTTCTAAATATTATAGTCCTAGCTTCGTATCAAAAGTATACTAATATATTTTTGATAAGTCGAAATAATTTGTAAAGCTTAAGGCTCGTTTTTTGACTCGAATAAAGTAAAAATAGTTGTGAAATTTCGGAAAATATATTTAGTTCGTCAAACTTGAAAAATTCATAACTTCTTCGTTATAAGTCCGTTTTCATCCGTTCAAGCGGCCACGGATTCGTTTTAAAGTATAGTTTCTAAAAATCAAGGCCAAAGTTTCGTTACCAACTGCGGATTTTCGGAAAATCAAAACAAAAGGACAGAACATATTTTATACTTGTGAGAAAATAGTTTTATAGGTACCAAACCTATTCCAATCCCTTCAAATCAACTCCAAACTAATCTAATCCTACCACACCTTAGGGTGTCATGGGTTCCTAAACATCATCAAGACCAATATATAACAAGGGATAATTATAGGATGACTTTATATATATATAACTCTAAAAATCATGTAAAATGGTATAAACAACACAAATCATGCATGCTTGCTCCAAAAATGAAAAGATGAATATGAAATGATAGAAACATGAAAAATGAAAGAAACATGCTTACTAGTTAGTATGATGAGGTGCAAGGAACAAGGCTAAACTTAAATACTCTAGATTTTTATTTCAAAATCTTATGAGTATTATCTAGGTTGATTAAACACTTGAACTTGAAAAATAAATGATGATCCCCTTTGCTCTTGATAGAACCGGTTATGGAGAGAAACAAGAAGAGAAAAGAGATTTTTGAGTAACTGAATTATTGGATAGTGAATATAATGAATGAAGTTTGAGTGTAAATACATACAAGTAAGACTTTGAGAGTGTAATTTTTATGATACATCCCCGTAGGGCGGATATGGGGATTGTGTTTCTCAATTTTAATTATTTTTTTTCCTTTTTAATAATGTGTATATACTTATATATACTTGTAAATAAAATGTAAGTAAAATGTTGTAAATATGTATAAGTGAAGTAAATGATTAACTTTTTAGGTAAAGAGATTTTTTTAGTAGATCAAAATAGAATGTAATGAGATAATAAAAATTGTAAAAATACATTCCTTGTGAAATTTGAGTGACAAAATAATTATCGTATAATTTTTAAAACAACGTAAATAATAATTTAACTTTAACGATTTGTATTGAAAAATTCAAAACACTTGAAAACTCAAAATATAGTTTTTATAAACCAATGTAAGTATAAAAATATGTCGGGATCATTTTTGAAAGTAACGGATTAATTATTTTAAAATAATAACTCACGCGATAACGTTTATTTAATATAAAAATTACGCGTTAAATGTGAAATGAAATGTCATGAATGAATTATCATGATGCAAATGATGTCAATGAAATGTAGACTAATCTTAGTCCATATGAAATGTTCGTGATGTTATGATCATGAATTCGCCGCTAAACCTTAAAGGTTACGCGAATTTGAAACAAGTAAACCAAGTTTACTATAAATGTTGAAATAGTGAGGCATGAATTGATTCGAGAAATGACCTGAAAGTACGGGTTGTCATATTAGCATGGGTTGAGGGCGTCGATTTTTATGTGGATAGCATTGCACTTAGTTGAGACAATTTTATGTGAAATAACCCAATCCTTGTATTGTTGATAATGAAATTAGGAAGGTTGGTTTAATTTAGTGCATTAACTAATTAGACTATGTGGTAGATAACTTCATCATATGATATACCAATGAAACACAGCATAACATTCCATTTAATTAAAACGAACTAATAACCGGTTCCCGCATGCCAATGTGTCTTAGTATGCACCTATAGGATATATATTCATACTTCCAAATGATTGCTCTTTATATCAACCTTAAAAGGAGTGTATAAAGCATTCGGGATGACATGTATAATAAACGGTCCCGGATGGCTAAAAAAGGAGCTTATGTATGTTATGAGCAAAATGCTTGAAATGCGAGAAGTGAAATTCATGTGCAAAAAAAGCAAAAGTGAAAATATGTAAGTTGATGCATGATGGCTAAAGTTCTTTTAAAAATTTTGCTCCTATGGTATAAAACTCGATTATTATAAAAGGTGTAAGGTATTCTCACCTCTCGTTTTGGATCTATGTTTAGATTGATTATAGGGGTGTACTAAGTATGTTGGGCACATGGTTAATTATATGAAACATAAAGTAAATGGAACCAATGGGAACGGTTATGCTAAGTGTTTAAGAAGGACAAAAATATTGGTAATCATTTTGGATTATTTGCTACATAGGATGGTTATTAGTGTACTAGGTTGAATTTAATTTTTTTGATGGAATTTCAATGGTATGATTAAAAATTATGCAATTAACATGCCAAGATATAGTAGATTTCTTCCTCGGGAGAGTAAGAGTTAAGTTGAGGGGGTTTGATCGGTGTATTTTACATACCCCTCATTGCATGTTAATTACGCATTATTGCATTATTATTCATCGTTATGCATGTACTTTGAGGGTGTTTTGTGATTATGTAGGCTATGCGCAAGAATGAGCTTAAGTTGCGATATTACGAGTTAATACGAAGAAATGAAAGTTTTTGATGTTGTGCATTGTTTTGGTCATAACTTTCTCATCCGAGCTCCGTCTTAAATGAATTCATGATTGATCGAAGATGCGGCATTTTTAGAAAAGTCGTTCGTAGCTTATGCTTGCAAAAGAATTATGGGCTTTCATTTGTATATCAAGCCAGAAAAGAAGAAAATAATAAAAACCATTATTTTGGGTTAAGTTGGTTTAGGCATAAGAAGAAGAAAAGGCCTTGGGCCCATGTAGTTTTGGTCTTGACGTGAAGGCGCGAGGAAACAAAAAGGGTTTTATTCACATACGAGAGGACCATCTCATTCATATATTGCGGCTAGATTGACAGCGAGAAGAAAAAAAAGATCCATCTCATCCATTGATGACAAAAAAGAGAGTGAAGACATAAATTGTTAGTTGCATTTTGTTTTCTTTTGTATTCTATTGAATGGTCCTAGGAGAAAAAGAAATCATCGTGACGAATGCAAGGCAAAAAACATAATGTATTTCATTATACTATCAACGTGATGCGAGCTAAGCCTTTTGTAATATCTCTCGGTAAAAGATATATTTGGTTTGATCATGTTTACGGATTATAATTTATTGTCAAACATTAATTCATATGATTTTATTGCATATCATTTGTTTGAATATAATGTTTTAGTATAATTATTTTATTGAATTATTGTGAGACATTTTATTGCGAGTCAACGATTGTGCCAAGCCTAAGTAGCATAAGGGTTAAGACGGTCGTAGTTAACATAATTTGTTCCATAATTGTTCGTTAAATAATTATAAAATTAATTAATAGGATTATTAGAAGACATGTTATTGCTAGTCAACGAATTGTGCCGAGTCCAACTAGTTTAGGTATTAAGACAATTCGTGTGGTAAACATAACTTGCGCCCAAAATTATCCTTTTCAATTAATACAAAGCAAGCATTAGTCATAATCCGTAACTTAGTCATATCAATATATCCGGAGCCGGGAGGGATTGCTTTTCACTCAATTGTTCACAACTTCGCTTTTATTTGCTTATTGAATCTTTATTTATTTATTTGCTTTTTAGTTAAGTAGTAGTTTTAGTATTAAGTGTTAAATTAGTTATTTATTTCATAGACTTTAGTTTAATTAGTAATTTAGTTATTAAGATTTCAAAACCAAAACTTTTATTGATCAGTGATCACTTCAAAACTTAAATTAGAACCACATACTCCTCGTGGATACGATACCCGCTTGCCCTATCTATTATAAGGTAATTAGGTTTTATTTTTGATTGGTACAACAGCACAGCCAGGGCCTAGATGATGATTCGGTTTGAACTTGTTTGGGAGAGTGGGTTGTTGTAGGGGCTCAGGACCTCTTCATCGTCACCACTGTATACTCAAAGTGATCATCGGTTTTGAGTCGAGGTGGTGACTCGAATCGTCTGAGGTTTTTCAGTAGAAGAGCGAGGAGATTTTTGTTGAGCGGGAAGTTGGGAGGAGGTTGCATCAAAAGAAGATTCACAGGCTATACGATGTTTAGGTGCAGAGTCTTTATCCTTATCCTTGTCTTCATCGTCTCTAGGACGTTTAGACTTTTCAGCTTCGAATCTACAAGCTTCTTGAAGTTGGTAGTCCAGCAATGCTTGAAACAATTTTGCTTCTTAATTGAACATTGCGATCGTAACGACATTTGTGTTTTAAGTTTGGCCACCATTCATTATTTGAAAACTACGGATCGGTTGGATTGATTGTAGTTAAGGGTGTTGATCGAATAGTTGCTTGGCGATCGCATAAGATTTGGATAAAGTTGTTTGGTGAACAACTCCTTTGTGACTTTAGGAACGTACTCGAGAAGGTACTTTTTCGTGTATCCTTTGATCATTTCGTTCAGTTCCTCTTGACGGTGCGATTTTTTCATGAATTACGAACAAACTTCCTCTCCTTGCATTTTTCATTCTCGTCATATTTGTATGTGATCAAAGAAATTCAACTTCTTGTTGAGCACGTCTTTCTTCCCGACTTATTTGACATTTTCACAATTCTTTTATGAGTGAAGAAATCCAAGATCGGGTGGCTTCTTCACTGATCAGGATGATGATTTGGTTGATCTTTTTGATGGTGGTGGTGAAGAGTGAGAAGACGAATCTGATGAGGAAGAGATATGAGGAAGTCTCGGATCCTTCGGAGGTTCAGAGGTTTCTTCCTTTGATCGTGCAGGACTATCTAGAAGAAACGTCTCATAATCAACATCTATTATCTTTTGGACTTCGAGTTTCGGTTCCTCAAACTCATATTCGATAGTATCCTCCACAAGATTTTGTTGTTGCACAAGAGTGGTGGCACCAGCTCCCTTATCGGGTTGATTAACCGCATCGGAGATGGTTGAGTGAAGCACCACTTGATCCTCCGGGACCACCCATTTGGTCTTTAGCAAATTCTTCACTTTGTGTTGTTGGTGTCTAAGGAATTTGATCGTCTTCTTGTAAACATTTTTCGGTGGCTCTTTATCACTCTCCGAGCTTTCATCATAAGGTACAAGTACAGAAGTCTTCCCTTTTTCTTTATCAGCTTGAGGACTTGGAGGTTTTGGTCTTTGAAGGATTGTCATCCTTCTTTGTTTTGAGTAGGTAATCTCTTCATCATTGTGACTACAGAGCTTTCGTCCACAAGCTTTCTTTGCTTGTTCAGTGTGGGAATAGGTTCAGCTTCCTTTACAGAACAATCCTTTTAGAGGAGGATTCCTTTTGGGAAGCTTCTATAAATATCGTACTTGTGACACTTCGGCTCTTACGGTCCTCCGAGTAGGTGTACCAGAAGATTTTTCATCAAGATGACCAACTTTTCATTCTTTTACGGCTAACCGATACCTTTTGTATGTTTCAAGCTTTTTGATTTTGGTAGTCAGAAGGTGATCAGGTAATACCGTACCCTGTTTCTTTGTTGACGATTCTTTGATTCTGACAGATAATATGGGTTCATCAATATTCGTGATTATCACGGGTCATTGAGCCTCATGGGGATATCAGGATGAAGTCAAAATGCTCTCGGATCAACAGTTTGGTGTATCGACATATGGAATCTTGGAGCCAAGCTTCTTGAAATAGCATCATGTCCTCCATATCGAGTCTTCGAGTTCAATGTCCTTCTTGTTGATTAATGACCAGAAAATTTGCAGTTCCATGAGCTTGGGATGCTCATAACCACTATCACGACCAGGACCCGATTTGGTGATGATCATGTAGAGTGTTCTCCATGGTTGAGTATTCTTCACTCCACGTGAGAGTGCTTAGTAAAGATTCCTGAAGCTTCATCATAACCAATATCTATCAAGAATTTCGGGTATCTCTTGTTAGGGGTAGCAAAGAAGTCGGTTGGAACAATGTCGGAATGATGAGAACGGCCAAGTAAGAGGTGAGTGATAGTGACTTGTTTGTGATTAAGTGTCACATTCACTGCACTGACCAGTGTTCCTCGCATAGAATCCCGAAATTGTTGAATGTAGACCTCTGGCTGGCGAGTGTGGAGCATGTTGCGTAGGGATGATTCGAGAATCCACTGCTGAGACAGAAGATTCGAGCATGTGAGGGTATCAAAGTCAACCCTAAGGTTGTTCTTTCCAATCTTTCACGGATAACCCTTTGGAAAGATATCGCAATTGTAAGAACCGATGCATCCACATTCATTTGTTCACCATGTCGATAAAATAACATTAGCCAAAGAACCAACATATCGAAAGACATAGTGTTAGTCAACAGAAGGTCTTATTGTCTAGTTATTGAATGTACAGTATTAATGATTGTTACGAGTCCTAAGTCACTTGTTTGTTCAATAGTCAATGGCGTCGGAAATGTTTCGTGATTTAGTTAACTTTAAGTTTTAACGTTTATGTTATCACTTATTGTTCACAACATATCAAACGATTAAGTTTATTAGTGACATTATTGGATTCGTGACGATATGAATTGTTTATTAACAAGTTTGTGCATGTAACAATTCATAATGAAGGTCTATCAAATTTAGGCGTAGATATGGCAAAGTTACGCGTAAAATATAATGACATACGCGTGGCGAAAGCTTATCGCGTAGGATCTTAACTTACGGGTAGGAAAAGGGGACCTTATGCGTAGAGCTTACGCGTAGGCGTATTTATACCTTATCGTAAGGCTTACTTCGTAGAGTAGACCTTATGCGTAGAGGTCACATTGTTTCGCATATCCTTCACGAGGATACGCGTAGTCCCATTGTAGAACCTTATGCGTAGTAGTTGCGTAGGATTACTCTACGCATAGCGCCTCGGCAGTAAGGTGATCCTTATCGTGAGTAACAATCGACCTTGATTCGAATTTTACAAGTAGCAAGCCGAAATAAAACCATCATATCATAAATCTTAACATGTATAGTCATATTAAACACACATCATGGCATGAAAGCATTTAAACATTTATCGTAGAAAGTCATACAGCGTGGGTCAAAACCCTAAGGGTTAAGAATTACGCGTAAGTTTTCTAAACATAGTATTTGCACCAAACTTATTCGGTAGTTCTAAAGATGTTGTGTGAGTTTATAAACCAAGTATTAACATCTAGTTCGTGATGAATCAAAAATACCCAAACTCAAGAACATTAAACCCTAATTCCTAATTTTGATTAAATTAGTGTTTACGGGTTGTTATAGGGCCTGGAAATCATCAATTCATCAACATATGAACATAACACAACAATCTTTATAACCAAAACCCTTCACATTTGAAAACACCCAATTTGACTCAAGAACCCTAATTATCAAAAACCATCAATTACGTGTTTCGGGTGGATTTAGATGGTTAAAATGTTATCATTTATGTATTAGGAACGTTTTGACACTATCCATTTAACCACAAACACACACACAATGTGTGTGTGTTCATACGCTATCGCGTAGAACACATAATCACGCATAACAAACGTTTTAGCCGTAGGATTTGCTTGAAATTCAAAACCTTAGCTTGTATTATCGTTAAGATCATGAAAACACTTATAAAATGATGATCTAAAGCCGGGATTTCTTGAACGATTTTTTTGGTAGGGATTATTTAGGTTAGGAGTATTAAATGTGAAGAGATTGTTAGGTGGAGAGTGTTTTTATTAAAATAACTTTAACATTTTGACATTTATGGTCCCTCCACCTTTTCCTTTTTCATACAAAGCCATTTAACTTCCATTTTGGTTATCAAACGAAGATTTAAAGAAAGAAACTTTGACGACACTCCCCCTCGACTTAATAAATGATGAAAGGTTATAAATTTTAGTCAGGAGTGTTGAACGAAAACATTTACCACCATTGATAAAAGAAACAACAGGGATATGATAACATGCAAGTACGCGAGATGTTTGAAACAGTTAAGTATTAATTTTCTCCCCTCAACACTTGATCGAAAAAATCTTTGAATTTTGAAAGATTAGAGTGTTGAAGAAAAAGCGTACTTGCCATGTTGAAAGAAAAATTAGATTAGAAGAATATTTTTGTTGTTTTTATAGGGTTTTATATTTTGTATTTTGTTTTGAAAAATTATTTACAAAGAGATTTTGGTGTTTGCAGAGTTTTAAAACTTGTTTTAGGAGTTCATCAATTCCTCTTGAGTCAAACACCTCATACCAATTCAGTGGACCAACTCATTAAACCTAGCGGGAGGCAATGCTTTGGTGAGAAGATCATTGGTATTACGTACCCACAAAATATAATTCAACAGTACCCTATTCCACGTGATCCTTGATGAAATGATATCGAAGATCGATGTGCTTTGATTTCGAGTGTTGAACTGAGTTGCACGAGATCGCAATGGCACTCCGATTGTCGCAGTACATCGGGATTCTGTCAAATACGTAACCATAGTCTTTGAGTTGTGTTCTCATCCAGATGACTTGAGCACAACACGCCGACATGGCTACATGTTAGGATCCAAATATTATTGTGTTAGATGATTCGGGTGGTCTTGGGAGATCAAAATACATGTTTTCCATTTTAGAGAGAGAAAGTAGAGAGAGAGGGTGTTCTTGCTAGAGGTTTACTCAAATGTTGAATGTTAGATTATGAAGCACCACCCCTTCCATGGATGGAAGGGGTATTTATAGTTACAAATACTCGACCTCCTATCGGCCGTGGATCGGTATCACATTGGGTAAAGACCGTCCTTCCTCCACGGTGTTGCACTACACTATACTCGCTACAAACTAGCAAATAAACTACTAAATAATGTAACT
The DNA here is from genome assembly GCA_910596185.1 of Chrysanthemum makinoi. Taxonomy (NCBI): domain Eukaryota; kingdom Viridiplantae; phylum Streptophyta; class Magnoliopsida; order Asterales; family Asteraceae; genus Chrysanthemum; species Chrysanthemum makinoi. Next base: position 251,514,724 of record OU343217.1, on the reverse strand, counting down.
AATGACAAGTCCACGAGCTAACTTAAGCTAGATAACATTTGGGGTGACCGACTCTTCACTATGGAATTTTCTAATTCCTAACAATCTCCCCTAAGGGAGGTCACCCCATGTTTTACATTTCGAATCCTAGCATTCTATTCTTGAATGTGTTCTGAGCTCGTAGACTTCAATTCTTCAAGTTCCGCAATCTTTGTGCTTGTGTAGTGATTCTTTAAAGTCCACATAGTTTTGTACTTTGAGTGGAGGTCTTTGAACTGATCCACATCATTGATGATCTTTGAGCATTCTTTGAGATCATCACCCACGCGTAAATCTCGGATCACCCTATTATTGTGTTGCCATCATGTGAAGTTGTGACTTTCGGACCGACATGCTCACACTTTTGAATCATGACATCTTTCCAACAGAGTAGCGGAAGCCTTCTTGGTTCATGATATTTGCGGCGTGGCGAAGCATAGTATGAAATATCGAGCAGTTATGAAGATATGCACCATCATGATTTCTTCAAATTAAGTGTGGATACTGTGAGCATGCGGGTTTGGAATGACTCCTCAATTCGATCGGTAGCTGCAAAGTCCAAATGTACCGCAAACAACGGTTAGCAATAAAACCGCGAAAGTGTCTTTGATCACTTTCGTTGAATTGAGTACACGGCCACGGTTCCCCGTTGATCGATACAATCTTACTTTATGTGATCGGTAGGATTCCTAGAATCTCCTTGCCAGGGTTTCGCAGTATTTCTAGCTGTTCTCAAACGAACGTCTCAAAGAAGACAACACGGTGGTGAACGGCAATTGAGATTCACGATTCTTGATGAAAAATGATGATGATTTGAAAAACAATCGCGTATTGCTTGGAAGAAAGAGTTTTGCAATACGACGAAGGTTTTATGAGAAAGATCAATTTTCAATCAAAACACTTTTGTATTTGAAAATAGTACACAATCGACGTGCTAGTGAAAAGAAGAGATCCGCACATCGACCGGTTTTTCTAAAAGTATTTTTCAATCAGAGATACTTTTTGAATTTTGATAACATAAGTACACATTCGACGTGCTAGAGAAAGAAGTTTCCACATCGAATGGTTTTCCAAAAGTATTCGTCAATTCAATCTGGACCAAGGTTGATTCAAGAATGAATCTCCCCATCGTTTCTATCCAGTTGTCACAAGCTTGATCTTACGAGAAGATCTCACATGTCACCCACCAAGAGCTTGTTTGATGTTGGCTCTAGAAGGATTTCCATCTTCATCGTGAATATTTTCATATCACTCGGATGTTCTGGCAATACCACAAGGATAATGCGTAGGACTCTTAATATATACTTACTTTCCACATTGTGTGAAACAGCAAGTCTTCAAGAATATAGTGTCCTAATGAGATATTGTGGATGATCTCTTGGCTCTAGACTTAATTAGTGCACTTTTGGTTCCTGTGCCGGAGACTAGGGAGAGGGTCTCCTACTTCAATATCAACCATCTCTAAGAGAAAGTCGATAGATTATGTCGGTTCCCGTGAGAATGAAACAAGCCCTTTTAAGAGGAACTTTAGTGGCTTGGGAAGTTTAGTGCTTGATCGTCACCTGGGTCCATGACGTCTTGTCTTCAATACCGGTGTTACCTTAGTAACAACCCATAGCATATGTATTGAACCCGGTTTTACGCCTAAGGTTGAATTGATGGAGGGCTATTTCTTTTCACCCTTTTCACATTCAGTTCTTTTTCATTCTTCAACCCCTTCATGCTTACGAGACTTCATAACTAGAACCTTGTTGGGTTTATTCCAGTACTAGCTCCTGTCTCATCCGCACTCTTCCCATATTCTCATTTTTCTCCTTTTTTCATCATACCTAAGGACTCTACACTATCTAGTGGATTGTCCCTGGGTAGATCCCTCCGGCTCTGGCGGGATCGTGGGAACGAATACCTAACCTAACCATCCTTATAACACCATGCATAAAGTAAATTGGTCGGTCTTTTGGTATTGTTCTTTCCTTCATGAAACCAATTGAAAAATCATTTGGAAAAACAATCAAGGTACTTGTGATACGAGATCAAAGCATTTTGTACCTTAATAGTTTTGATCATTTTAGAAAATGCTCCCCCTCAACATGTGCATATGATTTTGAAATTGTTTGGCACATAGAGGCAAGAGTTCTTTGAAATAATTTCTTTGAAATAATTTCTTGATCACATTTTCCTTAGAAAAGCCATTTGATTTTCTTTGGTAAATTCTCCCCCTCAATATGTGCATAGGATAAGAGAAATCATTTTAACACATAGAGGCAAGAGTTCTTTTGAGGCACATCCACGAATCATAAAAGCCATTAAGAAAACCATTTGAAAACTCAATCAAGGTACTCTATGTTAAAACATAAAAGCTTTTGTACTTCGATAGTTTATTTTCCTTTAAAATGCTCCCCTCAATATGTGCTTCAAGATTCGAAAGCGTTTAGCACATATGAGAGAAGCGCACACTGCACATTAAATCAAACGATCACCTTTTATCAAATTTCATTATTAAATCACAAATTCATCCCCGATCAAAAATATCAAACCCTTTGAGATTTTGGATCCCAAGTGATTTAATTAGGTTTAGAAAACATGGGAGAAAATGTGGCCTTGTTTAAATACTCATCTGGTTTTGGATAAATCCTCCTCCTCAACATGTGCATTATGTATATTGAAATCGTTTGGCACATGGAGGCGGGAGTGCCTTTGAAGGACTAAAACCAATTCCATTTAAAAGCAGTTTGAGATTTAAAACACGATCTTTACCCGATCGAAATATCAAACCATTTGAGATTTGTGATCCCAACTGATTTAAATCATTTAGAAAAATTTGGGAAAGACGTGGCAAGATTTAATTTTGAAAGATGACAATAAGGACCATTTAAGACATTAAAGATTGTTAGTGTCAGGTATGATAGTTTTAAGAGATCTTTTAAGTAAAACAAAACAATTTCACAATCAAACAAGAAGAGAAAAAATTTCATTTTGAAAGACCTTGATTCTAAAGAAAAAATCATACCATGACATAACATTAAATCTTTAGATCACCACTTATATTGTACAATCCGGACTTTTATGAAGCAATATTGATTGAAAATAATTTATTTTAAATCACACTCCCCCTCAATCGATGACCGAAGTCAATAATTGAGTGACTTAATTTTTGATAAAATGAAGTCTGGTGATTTTCAAAATTAAGACCAATTTATTTTCAAAACAATATTTTTCCATATTCAAAACAATATTTTCAAAAATTGTTTAAAGATGGTATCATTTACTACTTTTCCTGCACAAGATACGTTAGGTGGTTGAGAAGCTTCTGTTGTTGTTGTAGGGTTTGGAAGAAAAACCGTCTGCATATGCAGTGAGACTTCTTCTTATGTTGCATTTTGAAAGCCAACTGAGGTCCAATTAAGCTCCGTTTCTTCAATCACTTAGAAGAAAACCATCTGTGATCGGTGAGACCTCTTACGTTGCATTTATGCCAACTCTCCATAGAAGTTCAATTAAGCTCCGTTTCTTCATTTGTCAACCCAAGATATCGTTACCCTTTCCTTTCGGCATCCAATCATTTTCAATTGTGGGATCGGATCGGGTGAACATTCTTATATACCAATATACCGCATCGTTAGTGAACACACATACAGATATATGGTGGTCGACATCACCAAACAACAATCGACTAATAAAAGTCAATCCAACATATCAATCAGATCATATAAATGTATGGGAAAAATGTGTTCATCAAACTCTAATCATCTAATCCTAGCAATCATATCCTAGGCACCTAGTCCTTCAACATAGGTTAACATCATTTTAATTAAGCATATTAGGATAATTAAGAAAGCCCGTTAGATGATGTAGATTTGAAAACATTATCCCCCTCAATCCATGACTCATTTTATGAAAAGTTTAAAAGCTAAGGAAGTCATTGGTTGAGTTTTCAATTTTACAAAAACTCTGAATCTGATTGTTTTAAAAGCAACTCATTTACCACCATTTTAGAAAACACCAAATATTTTTTCACGAAGAATTTTAGACGGAAAAACATTTGTGTAGGAACAGATCCTTGACATACTTTCCTTGTTTTGTTTTTAGGATAAGTGCAGAAATATTTGAAAGCTGGTTTAGCCAGCACTTTCCTTTCATGAAGAGCGGGTTGCTATCGAAATGATAGCAAGCCATAGTTTAAGTTCTGATCTGAAATACGTAAGCCATCATTTGAAGCCAGTTCTGATCTGAAGCAAAGCGTAAGCCATAGTTTTAAGCGGTTATCATGCGAAATAGCTGTAAGCCTGATTTGAGACATGTTTTGGAAAAGAATATTTACACCTCCTGCTCGAACTTCATCTAAAGTCCCGTGCCATTATTGAATGACATTTCTAAGACCGTAGATGTTATCGATACCAGAAGACATGTCTTGGAAAACATATTTTTGGTATTTTTGAAATTTTCTGATTTTTATGGGTTTTGAAGGTTTTATATTTTTCTATTTTCTTTTTGTTGGTTTTATATTTTTGTATTTTGTTTTCTGATAAATATATACAAGGATAGAGTAGATAATATAGTATAGAAGATGATGATCGAGTACAGAGATAAGGATATCAAGCAGCCCCGTTGTTGAAGAAGAAATCGTCATCTCTTAAACATTCACCACCAAAGCTTCCAAGGCTCCAGAATAGAAGAAGAAATCGTCATCTCTTGAAAAAAACTTTGGCAGCTTCCCCCCAAACCGAAGATCCATTAGATGAGCAGATTCGAAGCTTTATTTCAAGCTTTCCTTAGCGGTGCACAAAAAACACACCATTATCATAAATCCCATTGCTCCATTTAAGACGATAATCAAGGTTCTCCATTCGGGTTATATCATCAACAAGAATAACACAAGTATCATCCACGCATAAAACAATCTTCTCAAATTTCTTTTCTCTTGTCTGAAGCAATCCATTCCAAAAAAGATGTCAAGAGAACAATTCCCCCAAGTAGTTGAATTGATGCTTGTCGAGTCTCTTAGACTAGAGCTCACGAACCGAATACACATACCGAAGACAAAGAAACTTATACCATCGAATGCTTGATTAAGTCCAATAGCCAAAGAATAACCCCGATGTATACTTTTCTCTCCCCGAAAGAAAGTGTATGAAGCTCAAGAACCGAAGTACCGAATGCCCAAAGAGAACAACGATAACATTGAAGCGGGCCGAATCACTGATTATCTCTGCGGATGACAATCACTGCGGATGTCCACTCCGGAATAAGTGATTATATCTGAATCACTGAATTAAGCCCTCAAGTGAGATCAATTTGAGCATCCCCAATGTACACAATCTCTCCTCCGATGAATGAGATAGCATCATCACACACTTGTGTACCTCTTTTATCATCAGAAACTAACTCTTCCATCTCTTCCCCTACATAGTTGGAATAAAAAACACTTTGAGCAGCTATGGAGTCAAATCTTGAGTTTCTCTGCGGTAATGACAATAGTCTTCCCGGGATAACTTCAATCACTTAGAAGTATTAAGCTCGTCAAGATTACTACGGCGTATAGATGTGTGTCTCCTTCCCCCTTCTTTGGTTTTGACACTACATAGTCAGCAAATCATTATAAGCCCGTATACTAGAAATTTTTGAGAAGAACATTTAAACTCTTGTGAGAATCAACTTTTTGAATAATGTGAGCAAATCTAATTGGGGATTAAATTCGGCATTTCAAACTCTCCCAACTAGTGCTCTCCTAGATCGACAATGCAGTATTATAAATGCCATGAATTAAGAAGAAGTCTTTAGATCGATAAATGCAACTCGTCTTTAGTCTTCTAACATGCATCAGAAAATGTAGAACCATTGTAGACTTCGACCTTCTTCAAGATTTTCAGTTGGGGAATATATAGTTAACATCTTCATTTCACCAAAACACAAGAACATCACCAAAAAGCATCCCAATTAACTTACATCTTGCAAATCCTCTTAATTAAGATCCTCCCAATCAAACAAAACGAGAAAGATGTTCATCAAGGAAATCACAATCGGACCTGCCGAACACACAAAATGGTAACACCAAGCAAACAATCACATCAAACAAAACAGAAGGTTGTTGGAATCATCATGTTAATGTGCACGTGAAGCATTAACCGGAAGCACTTTGTCAATAAACTCATATAAGCTTGTGAAGATGTCAACCAACGGCTCTTAGAAGAAAAAACTCCATGTGAAGATGACCCGATAAGAAGAAGCTCGGTTCTTACATGAGTTTTAGAGCCGTATGACCATTTATATTCTCAAATATCAATCAACAATGCAAAAATTCACACTTCTTCTCAAGAATTGCATACGGAGATGCCATTCTTGATTAAACAAGTGAACATTATCCAAATGTAGTCAATTCACACTTCTCCCCAAAATCAGCCGATGGATGTCGCATCATCGTCATTATAGTTGAGAAAGTGGAATGAGAAAACAATCAATTAGCCGGTTCACTTGATGAAAGCGCATGGAAAAAGTATGAAGCATGTTGATGAGAATGGTCATAATAAGAAGATTTCTCTTCTTTCAAAGATAAAGCGCCAAAGCATTACACTTTTCTTTTCTTTAGGATGTCACGGAGCTGAGCCCGGAAGTGAGCGAGCGTCATAAGAAGATTTCTCTTCTTAGCCGGAAGATAATGCGCTTTGAGCGATTACACATTTCTTTTCTTTAGAGTACGAGGCTGGAGCTGATGTGAGCAGAGCGTCATAAGAATTTCTCTTCTTTTTTAAGATAAAGCGCTGAGACATTGTACTTTTTTCTTTCTTTAGAGTCTGAGGCACAGCGGAAGTGAACAAGCGTCATAAGAAGATTTCTCTTCTTTCAAAAGATAAAAGCGCACTTGAAGCGTACACTTTTCTTTTCTTTAGAAGAGCGAGGCATGAGCCCGATGTGTTCATCGTCATAAGAAGATTTCTCTTCTTTCGAAGATATCTTGAACGCGTACACATTTCTTTTCTTTAGAGTGAGGCTGGCGGCGAAGTGAGCGACGTCATAATCTCTCTCTCTTTTCAATCCCTTTTGGCAAAACATGTGATCAACCCCTTTATCATTTGGCTCTTTGTAGTGACGGTGATGGAAAACCCAATATGATGAATTTGACCACGAAGTAGACTACCCGAACTTCGTGACTTAAACTTGCACATATGTAACAAGAAGCGGTCTTTGAGACTTCATGCCCATTTGAATCTCTAAGTACTCTATACTCTTCAACCAACCAACCATCAAGTAATAGGCGTACATTACCTCTTGAAAATCCACAATTGAATGTGACACACTAGCGTAACTCCTTAAAGTGATAGTTATTTTGTGATGGTATGAGCCCCCAAGTGGTAAAAGAAAAGGTAAAAGACACCCAATAATAACTAGATTTCCAAGTCTTAGTTTTTGATAATAAGCTCGAACAAGGATCATGAAGAATCTTCATCCAACCATCCCGATATCTTGGATACTAAGTACACTTCGCCCGTGATATTTTACTTCAACCTCAAATAAATAATAGTGAGTTAACCCCGTTGTCACATCTTACGAGCTGCTCAAATCTAGCCTTCTTTGACATTTAAATGAACTTTGATAATGGTTTCATCCTGACCATGGTTTAATGAGCATAACCCCGTAAAACTTTGAAGTAACCAAACAGCCATGACGAATATCCAACACACATCAATTCATGAAGTACACTTATCCCTTCTTGAGCATCGTAGCACCGGCATCAAAGGAGATCCCGCATACACTTTCCTTTCTCGGGATGAATCCTTCAATACGGGATTTTAAAATTCTATGGTTTAAACCGAGAAATAGTTTCTTTCGCGGGATTTTACAAAACCAAGAATAAACCGTAAGAAAGATCCGGGAATGCACTTTACAATTATCAGGATGTTTCCATTGTCACGGTATTTTACAAGTCTATGATTTAAACCGAGAAATAGATTCTTTCGCGGGATTTTACAAAATCAAGACTAAACCGTAAACACTGTTAGCTTGAATGAGTTATGACAACATTGGTTTCGGTGAATATCTGTTTTAGGGGAACATGCAACGGCTTATCAACGGTCCAATATCCAACATCAACAAAATCAACAACCATCCAATAAACACTTTGGTAAACACAACATTCACGCATTATGTCTGCTATTGTAGTGACCACATGGAGAAGTAAACTTGATATACCAAACTTGATCATGAAGTAGAATTCCCCAGATTTGTTACTTAACCTTGTACTAATCCTTGTGAAGACGAAACGGTGTACCCAATGTACAAAACCTCTTGACATATCCTCAACTGCGTGAGACACCGAAGTGATAATTACGTTGTGGATAGCCAAGTCTTTATCACACTCTATAAATGCCCAGACAAGTCATCTTCGCGGAAGGGTAGAAAGAAAGAAGACGAAATAAGTAACCGCGCCCGGAGAACTTTCATTTCAAATCCAAATAAGAAGTATCGTTCAAACAACCCCGTAGATAACATTTTCCAATAAGCACTTCAAGCTGTGACAGAATACCCTTCGTGAAAATGTGTAAACCAAAGCATCAAGCCTTATAACACATCAAATCTCATCATCACACCAAATCTCATTGTCAATAATTACATATGATTCAACCAACAAAATTATATCCGATCCATCATCAATATACCACGTGACCCGTTCAAACCGTAAGAAATGCAATATCAATCCAAGAGAACTTAAAGCATATTCAAAACATAAAATTACATCTTAAAGTCCAAGTTGGTCCAACAGAACTTAGCATGTGAGCGCATCATATAGCAAAACATAAATCCAACTCAAATATTTACGTACCAGCGATTCAAAATTCATTCAAGGTAGTAATGAGGCCCATAATCAAACCATGTCCAGTCCACCCATTCTCAATTACAATTGACGGTCCACCCAAACATAATTAGGTCCACCGTGTATACCCTAAGTGTATGGGTATATAACACACCATTCTCACACTTACACCTTTATACTCACCCAACCACTAATTATTAAAAAAGCTGCGCCCCATCGGTTTATCTCCCCAATTGCATCTCAAACCAAAAATTATCTCACACAAAATCGGGATCAATATCAATAAATCGTGAGCGAGGTACTATCTTGCTTGCCATAGGTTTGGCTTGACCGCGACATCACAACCACAGGGGATGGTTTGAGTTATGTCATAAGTCTGAAATCGGAGGTAGGTTACAATTAATGTTTTTGTGATGAGTTTATCGTTTTCATATTGTAGTGGATTTCTGAGCGAATCTAGAGAGAAACTAACACAATTTTAGATTTCTACTCTTTTATGTTCGGATATGAAGTGAAGCCTGGTCTTCCAAAATGAATAGATCTATGACGAAAAATGTGTAGTACTCAAAAGATCTTTAAAAATCTATGCGAGAGTATCACGGATCTGAGATCTCTTTTATCCTTTAATTTAACTTGTTAACCGAATAAGAATCAAGGATGAAATCTTTTAGTGGTTTTGTCCTTACATCAAAAATTCGTATATTATGATTAAAACATAGATCGATGATGGATTAAATCGAGTGAATGAACCTTTTAAGGGACGGATATGAATCGAAAACCACTCGACAAATCTGAGATCGTTTATGTTGGTATTTGGTACGAGTTGTGGACTAGGTCAGTTCTTTTTCATCTCCTTTCTATTGCAAAAACCATTTTACACAACTTCGCCCGACTAACTTCGCCAAGGCCAAGTCGCCCGCGGCTAACTTCGCCGCGGCCAAGTCATACGGCAAACTCGCCCGCGACCAAGTCGCCACGGCTAACTCGCCCGCGACTAAGTAAGCTAGGCCAAGTCGTAGCGACTTGTAAAGACTAAGTCGCTATAAGAGGTGCAATGCATGCAGTCGAGTTTTGTGTCAACTTCGCTAGCAAGATTTTTATGTTTTCGATGAGTTTTCGGCTACTTTTCCGTTCATCTTCGCAGTAACCCGAGAAAAAGCTGTATCGATGTTCTTGTATGCCCTGAGATTGACCAAAGATTGACGAGAAAGACCACTGTTTCCAAGAGATATTGATACAAAAGTCACAAAAGAATTATATTCAAAGGCTGTTAAGAAAAGAAACTTGAGAATAAAGCGATTAGCAATATGATTGGACCAAGTAACCAATATTGACCGTGGATACAAAGAAGCTGTTAAAAGCATTTTACCCAAAAAGAAATAATCCGACCACACAAATACACAAACCAGTAAACAAGTATCAAAACCACAACAACCATGGTACGAAACCACACAAATCTTCACAACACAATAAACCTTGGCTCTGGTACCAATTGTTAGGATCCAAATATTATTGTGTTAGATGATTCGGGTGGTCTTGGGAGATCAAAATACATGTTTTCCATTTTAGAGAGAGAAAGTAGAGAGAGAGGGTGTTCTTGCTAGAGGTTTACTCAAATGTTGAATGTTAGATTATGAGAAGCACCACCCCTTCCATGGAAGGAAGGGGTATTTATACAAATACCACGACCTCCCTATAGAGCACAATTGGATCGGGTATCTGATTGGGTAAAGACCGTCCTTCCTCCCGCGTGTTGCACTACACTATACTCGCTCTAAACTAATAAATAAACTACTAAATAGCGTAACTAATGACAAGTCCACGAGCTAACTTAAGCTAGATAACATTTGGGGTGACCGTTCTCATCACTATACTGGAATTTTCACAATTCCTAACACTACATATTCCGGTTGAGGACAGCGATGTACAATCCTGCTTCTTCGATTGCCATGACACAGTTTATCACCAAGAAATTGTAAAGTTCTTGAAGTACTTTTCCGTGAGTCTAAGCATCCTGCGTGGTACGAAAAAGAGATTAGTTCAAAATCGAATCCTTCGGATACGGATCCCCAAGTTAATGGTTCCCTTTATGTATCGGAGGATTCTTTTAGCCTCGAGAGAGTGGGTTTGATTGTGTGATAGCGCGAGCAAAGATATACGGCAAAGACAATATCAGTGCGCTAGGTTTTAGATACATGAGAGACCCAATAATACTACGGTATTTTGTAGGGTCCACCAATTTCCCATGTAAATCGGCGTCTAGCTTCTTGGTATGAGCCATTGGTGTGGCATAGGTGTCATCTGAGTTTTCATTCCAAATTTGTTTAACAATTCAAGGGCATATTTGGAGTGACTCAAGAAAATACCACGGGGTGATTGATGAACTTGCAGTCCGAGAAAGAGCGTGAGTTCACCCATCATGGACATTTCAAAATTTTTCTTCATTAGTTTTGCAAAGCGATTGAAAACTTTTTATGTGTATACCCAAAAATGATGTCATCCACGTAAATTTGAACAATTAAGATATGTGCCCCGTGATATTGTATAAAAAGTGTTGGGTCAACTGAACCTTTGGTGAAATTATTAGCAATGAGGAAGGATGATAGCTTATCGTACCATGCTCGAGGATCTTGTTTGAGACCATCTGAGCTTTGTTGGTTTGTAGGCGTGATTGAAACTTCGGGATCAACGAATCCATCACGGTTGGTGACATAAACCGTTTCTTTAAGTTGTCCATTGAGAAGCGCAGTTTTGACATCCATTTGATAGACCGTCATATTCATATGAGCCGTGAACGCTAGAAATATCGAACGACCTCAAGATGAGCACCGCAGACAAAAGATTCTTCAAAGTCTATTCCCTCTTCGGCGATAACCCTTAGCCACGGCGTGACTTATTTCGATAACATTTCCTTGACATCAATTTGTTTTCCAAATCCATTTGAGACCAATGGCGTAGACCCTGTTGGTCTTTCAACCAATTCCCATACTTCAAGGCGTTTGAATTGGTTGAGTTCTTCTTGCATGGATTCAATCGGTTGTCTTTTTCATTCGTCTTTGATGTTTTAGGTTGATTGTGACGGTGAGTGCATAAATGCAATGTTCACCATCACGAGTGAAGGCGTTGTCTTGTAACGGCCGGTTGATTCGGGTTGCCAATAATATTTTTCGAAGGATGGTCTTTTGTCCATCTATGTGTGGAGGTTGATGTTGGTATACATTGTGCGAGTTTGAGGATTCAAATGGTTTGTTGAAGATTCGCGACATCCAGTGCGATGTCTCATTAGCAAGCGGGTTAAAGGCGCATTTGGATCAAAATGCGGTGGGGTACTTCATTGAATATCATCAGACTTCATCATTGTTGGGCGGTTTGTTCAAGCTGTTGTGGTGGAGTCAAGCTGGTGTAGGTGCATCTTGCACATGATAGTTGTTGTAGCAGTGTATCGGGTATAAGAGTATTATCGGGTTGAGCGGCGGAAACAACGGATACACACGAGCACGTTCATCAATATCGATCGAATAGCGGAGAAAATAACCTTTCCATTTGTTGGCAGGTAAAATTTGCGGGGCTTTGTTCGGTGATGATGGGGTTTGGGGAAGTTTAAGCGGTTGTGTCCGGGTTCCAAGTTTGGTATACTCGGAAGCCATTTCCGTAAGTTCATCAAAATGAGCATGAATCGTTTCCATCACCTTTTTTTGTCGGCGATTCGGTCGGAAACCTTTTGAATTATCACGATATCCGATAAAGATTCAATGTCGACTTTGGCTTTGAGCTTTCCAAAGTCATCACGATCATTATTCGGATAGCAAAGAGATCCAAATACATGAAAGTGTTTGAGATTCGGTTTTTTGTTGTGGACAAGCTCAAAGGTTTTTGTTGTGGCGTTTTGTGATCAAAGAACGGTTTTGAGTATAGCATCGCGATAGATCGACTACGCCCATAAGTATCTGGAAGTTTAGCATTGATTAACATTGTTCTTGCGGCTTCCACTAACGTTGGTTTAGATCTTTCGACAACTCCGTTTTGTTACGGTGTTAATGCAATAGATGTCGATCTTTGAATTCCCACTTTCTCATAGAATTCACGAAGAGTTTGATTAACAAATTGATTCCTCTACGATTACGATTAGTCTAACGGTTGTTTTTTGGTTGAACTTGTATTTTAAGTGAGAAAGGTGATGATCATTTGTGGAGCTTGATCTTTGCTTCGAAGAAAGTAGACCCAAGTCCAGAGTGAATAGTCATCAACAATTACTAAGATGTAGCGTTTGCCATTGATCGTTTGCACGCGCATCGGGCCACACAAATCCATGTGAAGATGAAGCACATCTTTGAGACGTGTTCCACCTTTGAAGGAAAATGAGCACGAGTGCTTTTGCCTTGTTCACAAGCTGAGCAAAGGTGATGTTTAGAATACTGAAATCATGGGAGTCCTTCAACTAGTTTGTGTCGAGCAAGGTTGGGGATGGTCTGAAAGTTTAGATGTGAGAGGCGGCGGTGCCATAGCCAGGATTTTGTTGATGTTGCCTTTGAAAGTAAGCAGATGGGAGATGAAGCAACCATGTCTTTCATAGAGATAGTGTAGAGACTAGAATTACGCGATCGAGACATAAGGTCATTTCCTTGTAGATCACGAATGAAACAAGTTTTCTCCGGAAAGCAACCTCCAAATCTCCATCACAAAGCCGACCTCGAAGCAGTTATGACCGAGGCCTTCCACATAGTAAACCCTGCTGATTTCGATGTTCCCATTGACATAGTCTCCGGAGCCCATGATAGCTGCGAAGTGATCATTCCGAACACGGCGGTGCCAATGAACTTTGCAATAAAGTTTGATAACTTGATTTAAGATTGCACTGTCATGTGTAGGGAACATCCGCTATCAACAATCCAGAGAATGATGCGTATCACGCATTACACCGCAGGGCGACGATGGAATAGAAGTAGATGTGGAACCGAAATGTTAGAGGGTTCCGTAGCGGGATATAGTAGATATACACACATCAATAGCTTTAGGTATCCACTTAAATCCTAGTGTGTTATATATCCATTTATGCCATCTCCAACTAGTGTTTGCTTTAGTCTTAGTGAATGCACTAGGTGGTACTACATTCCTAGGAGGTGGCTGGAGCTATAGGGACATCAATGCGTTTCTTAGAATCTAAAGAAGGCGGTCTACCAAGCAAGGACTTAGAAAGATTAGTGGGCCTAGAGGTATTCCGGTTCTTAGGATTCCTTAAGCGAGAGATGATAGCTTTAGCAACACATTTATCATGACAATCAGAATTCATACTTTTACGACAAATAACACAAGGTGCATCGGACTGAATATCAAAAGTACTTAGCGGTTTAGCATTCGTTACATCACTATTTCTATTACATTTCGGAGCCAATATCTATAGTGGAGCAGCGTGAGTCTTATTCATAGTCCTAGGGTGTTCTTCTACTTTAGCATTCTTTATTATTCTTTTCTTAGGTCGACTTCCTATTCTTGATTTAGTGCTCCTAGGCGTGAAGTGCGGACATTTGGAAAGATGCAACTATTCTGTTTCATAGAAGGAGGCACGTTAGCAACTTGTGATTTGGCAGTAGGGATTCTAGGTTCATGAGTGCTAAGTGTTTCTGGGGCTAATCTCTTAATGATGGTTGGCGGAAGTTGTTCATACTTTCCTAACATTTCTCTTAACTTGAAGATAGTGTGAATCGGATCTTGATTTTCAGACCGAACATTTCCGGCAAAATGCATAACTTCTTTAGTGTGTGCAAGATAATGATCAAGTTCATTTGATGCTTCATCACGAGTCTTTTTGAGTAAATCAAATATGACACCATATTCCTTTTAACTTTTACAAGTTCTTGTTCATATTTTGAGATTTGACACTTAAAAGACACGTTTTGATCATCTAGGTTCTCAATTTTAGGATCGAGAAGATTTTGCATTAGCGGGCGATTTTGTGTTGAAAAACAAGTTGTTGATCGTGAATATCTTTTTGACACCAATTAAGACGGCGAATTGCATTTGAAAGTTCGTTTGACAATCGTTTGTTTTCAACTTTTAAGGACTCGATCTGAAGCACATTATCGGTGTTCTCAACATTTACCACATAATCAACGATATAGCGAGAGATATAATCAAATGCATATGACAAAGAATTCAATAGCACAACATTATGGACATCGGCACAGATGACATCTTCCAAGAGTCGATCAACATCTTTTCTCAACAGGTTCTTTTTACGTTTAGTATTAGAAATAGATGTTTTGTTTTCTCAGCGACCTTCATTAATCAAGTTCCTTATGAAAATCCCTTTCCCAAGACAATGCACAACTTTTCAAATTTTTAACATTTGGTAAAAGATTTTTTAGAAAAATGTCTCTTTGTTCTCGCTAGAGCGATTAAAAGTGTTGAACTTTGATTTTAGAATGATATTCTATCTCATGTTGTAAAATTTTGAGGTCAGCCATGAAAATGTCAAAATATCGAAGAATTTTCGATTTTGAGTGTTTGAGTTTACTTCATGATGGAAGGTAAAGGACCATAAGTTTGTGCGTAATCTGGTTGGGGATTAACATTAGAAGACTCAGGTGTTTTATGATTAACCCTTGGTGTGTTAGAAGAATCCGTTGGTGTGACGAAAGTGACAGCTTTTGAATAGTTAAAAGGTTTGTTGTAAACAACTTTTTCTAATTTTGATCGACTCTCGTCTTCTGCATCTAATTCCTCTTGGCGATTATATTCAACAACACTCATACTGGAATTATCAACTTTATATTATGCCTTTGGAAACTTGGGATTTGGTTTGAATGCTTTGGTTGAAAGCTTAGGTTTGTAATCGGCAAGATTCGGTCCATATCCATTTGGATTGGGTTTTAAAGTAAACTTTTCAATGGCTATGACCGACTCACCATGTTTGTAAACCAGCTTTTAAACTCTTTAAGTTTGTTTTGCAAGCCGATGATTTCTTCAAGATGATCATCTATTCGTTTCGTTGAATGCTTTTTGTATGCAGAGGACTGTTTTTGACAAGTTAACAACTTCGCCTTAGCTTTTTGATTTTCCAAGGTGAGGCGTTAATTTGCTTTTTATGTTCATGTTTGATTGTTCTATTTGGACAACAAAGCATTCTTCGGAGCGGCTAGATCACGCATCTGTCTTTCTAAATATTTTTCGTTTTGATAAGATTTGGCAAAGGCCGCTTCAAAACCGTTTTCACGTTTTTCTTGAGTTTTGAAAAAGTTGAGTTGCTTTTGTAAACATTCAAAATCCTTGGTAAACAATGCATTTTTGCATTTTCAAGTCTGATTAATGGCATGACATTTTTCCACTATGGTGTTGGTCTTGTATTAAGCGAGCAAAATGCGGATGAGGCAAAAGTTCGGCGTGTTCAGCGTGAGTCTCAACATGATCATTACTGAGATCCTCAAGTATAACCACGCAGTCAATTTGATTATCAAGGGAAACCGGTTGGTCATCTTGATCGTCAAATATAACTACGAGGTCTAGTTGAAAATCGTCGAAATGAGATGTGGATGACGCATTTTGAACATTCGAGCCTTCTTTGGATTCGGATGTTGGTGTAGATATGAGATCGAGAGATAAATATGGATTGTTGTTACGAGACAAGCCATCGAGTGTCATACTTGGGCTGTGTCACTCATGTGTAACTCATGCATATTAGCCATCAACATAACTTGGTGCATTGGCACGCAAGTCCTCCATATCATCATCTGAGTCGGCATTTGCCATAAAGCTCGTTCTTTGTGCGTGAGAGTTCCACCGACTTCATCCTTAAGAGCCAAAAGAAGAGCCTCTTTGAAATAAGCACCCCCTAGTCCTTGGCTTTGGGCATGCATTAGCAGTGTCCCTTCTCATTGCGGTTGTAGCATCGAAGACCATTCAACCCATTCGAGCATTTCCTGTTCCACCACTTGGAGCTCGATTGTTATTCCTACCCGGCATTAAACCCTTGACCACCGCCCATCCGGCGACCATAACCACGATTCCGAACTTCAACTCGTCCATTGTTCACAACAGCTTGATTCCTTGTATTAGATGAGGAGCGAATACGGTTGTTGGATTTGTTGGTATAACGGCTAAAGGCATTAGCAATCATATATAGCAAATCCTTGTTTGCAATGCTTGAGCGGATCGGATTCCTCATTAGCCGGCTTGAGCATTGTTGTTGTTGTATGGAACCAATTGAGTTTGAGATGGAGGTTGTGAAGGATTATGTGGTGTGATTGTAGCGAGTTGGTTGAGTTCTTTGGTTGAGGAGAATAAGCTGTTTTGAGCATATAAGGCAAGTTGTTGATTTTTCGGATGTGTCGGTGGAGCAATTTGAGCACGGAGAATCCTTTCCCTATCAACTTCCTTTTCATGAGGCTTCAAGTAATCGTACATTAATCCATATGTAGATTGATGCATGTTTTTAACGGCGGAGAAAAATGACATACTTCTCCCATTCGGGACCAAGACTACTTCGGGAACTTAGTATTCACGGCAATTCTTGGCATGATGATGTTGTGTTTCTCCAAATCATTGATGATGTCGAAAAAAGCGGTGATGATAGGACTCTAGTGTCTCTCGGGTTCAATCATGAAGTGTTCATAAGCCAAGTAAATTTTGGATTCCAAATCTTCACGATTGAGTCTGAGATCCTTCCATAAGAAGGCGAATATGATCCCACATTTTCTTTGCAGTCTTTTGAGCATCAACACTACGAAGAATTGGGTTTGGTAATCCTAAGAGGATATATTCCATTGCAAGCTCATCTGCTTCATAGTGTAGAAGTTCTTGTGGATTCAAGTCTGCATGATAGCAATGTTCGTTTGTTCATCTCTTGGTGGAATGGCATTTGGATCTCGGGTACAATGACAGTAGGCATCTCAAATGGACCTTCCAAGATAACCTTCTTTAAGAACTTTCCATGTGGCTTCTTTAGATCACAAAACTTAAAGAACCTTATCACCCATTGATCATAGTTTCATGGAGTGAGCATTGGAGGTCTATCAAGTGATCCAGCCTCATGAATTGATTGTTGGTACGCTTAAAGCTTCAAACATCTTTGCAAACCAAGTGGGTTCCTTCATAGTGTTCCTTGATGGATGTTGATTGAAGTCATTTGTGTATGGTTGAACTTGAAGACTTGGTGGTGGTTGAACCATTTGAGGTTGTGGATTTCTGCGACAAGTTGTGGAGTATGTTGTTGGTTAAATTGTTGTTGATAAATTGCTTGTTGTTGATTCCATTGTTGATGTTGTGGAGTTAGTTGTTGTTGGCGTTGAGGATGAGGATAAGTGTAAGGGAAATAGTTAGAGTATGGTGGTTGTGACATGTTGATAAACTTGTGTTGGTAAAATGGATCTTTGTAGTCGAATGAACCTTTGTTGATGAAGTATCCTTAGGTGTAGAAATCACAATAGACAAGTAGCACTTATGCGTAAAAACACCAAAGTTACGCGTAACAATTAGAGGTTGCGCGTAGAATTTAGCTTCTGGCGTAAGTAAGGAAAAGACACTAAAGTTATGCGTAGACAAAAGTTAGGCGTAGAAAGTTAGGCGTAGGATTATCTTAGTAAGACTAGGCTTAGGCGTAAGAAAAATCTTATGCGTAGGATTTCTACGCGTAAAGCTTATCTTATGCGTAATTTTAGGGTTTTATCCCAAATGATCTTTTACACTTCACAGTGCAAAAGATATCCAAAGTCGACGTATTTTCGGACTTATCCAAGTAAGAAAACACGGAATAAACCACGAAAATGAAGATCAAACCAAGGAGATACTTACACGTAGTTTTAGGGTTTTACTACGCGTAGACTACCGTAAATTGATTTTGCTCAAGATGTTTCTAAACCAGTTTTTGTGTGATGAAATAGCTTCAATATCACCAAAATAACACAAGGATGTGAAATTTGATGAACCAAACCTTCTAAAGCGATTCAGCGTAGAACGTTACCCACGAACAAAAACAAGCTTGAAAACTAAGATCCACGCGTAAAGTTTGAAACTTTTTGCCAAAAACACGTATTTTAACACCTTAAAGCGTTGAAAGTACAAGAATCTTGGATTCAAAAGTGTAAAAAAGACGTTTTTAAGCGAACCAAAGTATCACCCACTATTACGCGTAAGACCAAGAACAAAATCTTCAAAAAAACAAAACGTTTCACCCAACTATTTGGCGATTGATACCCTTTGTTAGGTCACAAGGTTTACCACACAAGCTTATATGAGATAGAAGGCGATTGAACAAGTTATACACACACACACACGTATGAGTAAAGACGGTTTAGGCGTAGAGTGTAGTGAAAGAAAAACTTGAACAACCAACCTTCAAATGAAGGTTTACATAAGGTATTTATAGGAGGGAAGCTAGGGAAACACTCCTAGTTCCCTTCCTTTCTCCTATGGGCTTGGGCCTAAGCTCATGGGCCTTCTACATAAGCTTAAGGCTAATAACAAACATAAAGGCCATAATAAGCTAACTATTACATATGAGTAACTAACACTTGAATAAGGTTTAGGAGTGATTCCAACATCATGTGATAATACAAGTGAGGTGATATCACCTGTGATATCATGTGTGATATCACAGGTGTTTGAGCTTCCTCAGTTTGTTTATAAAGATGTGTGATTTCTTCAACCATAGCTTCTTTAGTTTCTTTGATTCAACCATAGATATTTTCAAATCCCGCTATAAAACCTATCGAAACATGCACAATGTATCCATTAAATAGAAAAATCCATCACAAGTCTAACAAAAGTATCATAACATCTCTTGTTTTCAGTTGAAAAACTTTTCTAATATTTCATAATATCATAAAACACAAAAATCTTCCTAAATATTTTCAAAAACACAAAAAAAAAAAAAAAAAAAAAAAAAAAAAAAAATCATCAGAATTATCACATTCTTAGTTGAGTATTACAACTGATAACACATACATGATAAAGAATGTAATACTCTCCATCTTTATTACAGTGTTATATCACAAGAGATAAATAAGTGTCACTTACAAATATCAAAATGAAAATGTCTGAAAACGGACAAAAAACGTATAAAAACGAATGAAAACCGTATAAAAATGTATAAAAGCGGACAAAAGCGTAGGAAAAGCGGACAAAACTTATAAAAGCGGATGAAAGCGATAAAAACGTCGAAAACATCTGGCGTCTAAAATAGAAAACTTAAAAAGCGGACGAAAATACATGGAAAACATAAAATAAATAGAGACGAAAACGTCTAAAAGCGAAGCGAAAATACAGCAAGAAAACCTAAAAAAACGAACGTATGAAAGCGGAAGCGTATGAAAATGAGCAGCGTAAAGCGGTACGTCTAAAAATGGAAGAAAATATAAAAGCGGATGACGGCCATATGAAAGCGAATAAAATCGTATAAACCTATGAAAGCGGTTTAAAGCGTATAAAAAGCGGGGACAACGTATAAAAGGCGAAAACATGAAAACATTAAAAAACGAGACCCACGTATGAAAATGGATGAAAGCTTATGAAAACGGTCAAAAACGAGGTAGCGTAAGAAAATGAAGGAAAACATTGGAAAGCGGATGAAAACTATTAAAATAGGCGAAAGCATTATGAAAATGAAAAGCGAGGCGGCGTAAGAAAATTGAGGAAACGTTGGAAAAGCGAAACCGGATGAAAGCATATGAAAGCAGGACGAAAATGTATGAAGCGAAAAAAGCGCTAATAAAACGCAATTAAAAAGACGTTAATTTAAAAAAAAAAGGGGGAATTAATGAAAAATAAATAAAATAAAAATAAAACAAAAAAAAGGGGAATAAAAAAAAAAAACAAAAAGACAATGAAAAAAACATGGACTTAGGTTTAAGTATTAAATCTTAGGTTAATCCCCACCATTAGATTAAACTAGATATATGGTGAGGATTTGTACATTGGTAAGCACCAAAATAAAGGTAAGCAAAAGAAAATTACTCATACAAGACATTTTATGAAGTTGTAAAGGTTTATATTATAGTGAATGTAGGTTTAGAATATCAAAAGGTCTAAAAATTAATGATGAGTTATTGTATAAAGCTTTGTAAAAGGTTTATTATAGTGGATGCTCTTAGGTACAACTTGAACTATCTGAAAAACGATAAACGTAGTACACCTTCTAAGAACCAATCTTCAATAGATCATCGAGATAAACGATGATGATGATGATTAAGGAGAATATGATCCAATGAAAATATCTTTGTAAAAAAAAAAAAAAAAAGTCGAATTTCAAATCAAATTAAAAGAGGTGACAGCGACAATGAAGACGGTAAACGTATTTCAGTTTTGAGACTAAAGAGATGCAGTTCACTTTTTATAGGATTTTAGGTGGATATCATGTAAAAGGAAAATCGATGATAAAATGGATCAAGCTAACGAAATATGGGAAACCGAAGAGGTTGTGGGGAGGGAATCTGCATCAAATTGTTTCACCACATCATCTTCTGTTTCCGTATTTCTTTGGGTAATTCCATGTTACTATCGATATTGGATTTTTTCATAATTTGAATCTCAACAGCTATAAAAGAATGCTCGTTGTCCTTTTCTTCTCAGAACTGAAATACATTTACCTTCGTCATCACCGTGTCACATCTTTCAATTTGATATGAAACCCACTTTGTTTATAACGAAGATATTTTAATTCTCATTAAACCACAATCAGTTCGTTTTCGCCATCATCATCACAATCATAGCCGTTTACCTCGATGATATGCAGAACTTTGTCTCTATGTATTTTAAGCATTTAATAAACAATTAGTAGAAAAATGGTGCCGCATATGAACAACATGCATCTGCACCCCAGCATCGAGGGGGACTTCTTGTCACACAACGAGTACTGGATGTAACGTGTAATCCCCGCATTTGAGCACCTCTTGTATGTTGTCCATGAGATGGTTTCTTTTTTTAGCTGAAGATATAAAAAGAAGATATATCTGCATCAGCCATTTTTGGGGAATGAATACAACAAATGGGCATAGCAATAAATTTTAGAAGTATAACGACATATAAGTACAATATTATTAACAGTGAATATTCGTCACCTTTAGCCCGAACACCATTTGCAGTTGCAATTTCAATTTACGTATCTCAGGCACCTGAGTTTCTCCTCCTAAACTGCAGTTGTTGTTGCATATTAGCACCAAGCATCTGGACCTCAACATTCAAAACACATCATTTTGTCGTTCCAATGTTCGATGCGGCTTGGAATGGCGGCATTCGAGCCCCTCTTGCATGTTGTCCCCGAGATGGCCTCATTTTTCGGTTAAAACTGGAAGAAGAAGATATATCAGCGTTCGACGTGCTTTGGCAACGAACACAATAAATAAGCACAACGGTAGCTTTTAAAAGTACAAAGACAAATATGTTCAACATTACTAACTAAAATATTGGGCAAATGATAAAAAAAATATTATACTTGACACCATTTGCTCTTGTAGGTAGGAACAATTTTTTTTGCTTTTGTGGGTATTATACTTTCAAATTCATCATCTTTAGGGTATTTTGTGAAATTCTTTGACATTTTTGCCCCTATTAGCTAATAGAAAATTTTTTTTCCTGAAAGGCAAAAATGTCATATAGTACCCTAAAGAGGATGAATTTGAAAGTATAGTACCCACAAAAGCAAAAAAATTTGTTTGCTACCCACAAGAGCAAATGATGGCAAGTATGATCCTTTTCTTTATCATTTGCCCTAAAATATTCCCTACCTCGAGTCTGAACACTATTCGCAGCTGCATTTTCAATTTCAATATCATGGGTAGTATCGTACCTTATTACAAAATGCGTACCCGACACAGAACACGGGTCAGGCACCTCAGTTTCTCCTCCTATCTGGAAACTAGCGGCGCATATCGACCTCAAAACCCGCACCTTGCTATTGATGTAACGCGGAATCCCAGCATTTAAGTTCCTCTTGTACGCTGTTCCTGAAGTGACCTATTTTTTCAGATGAAACTAGAAGAAGTTCTATCTGCATTCGCCATTTTTCACGAATGAACACAACAAATAAGCGTAACATTAACTTTTAAAAGCATAATGAAAAAAAGCACAATACTGTAAGGAGCAAACATTCCTCACCTTGTGTCTGAACATTATTTGCAGCTGAAAGTTGAATTTCCATATCATGGGTCGCAACACACCTTATTAAAGACTAGAAGGGTACCCGCGCAATGCGGCGGCGGGTACCCGACGACTATAATATGATTGGAATAAATGAAATAAAGGTTAAAGTTGTTAAAATTTGAATTAAAATAAAATAAACCCACTAAAAATATAAAAACTAAAAACTCATAAAAATATATTAAAATGGATGTTGAATTAAAGAACATAAAATTTTAAAAAATATGGTGAAATTAGATTATAATATAAATAAGTAGATAAAAAGATATTTTAATTTGACAATAAAGATGAATTTTTAGTTGAGAAGTGACAAATGTCATTTTATAATTGAAGCTCCTTATCTTAATTTTTGGTGGTTAGGAGTTAGGTTTGGAGTTTGTTAGAAGTTAGGTTTGGAGTTTGTTAAGAAGTGACACATGTCATCTCATGATTGGAGCTCCTTATCTTAATTTTAAGCCTTCTAAAATTAGAAGGCTTAATTTTTAAGCCTTCTAATTTTAGAAGGCCTAAATGCATTATAAAGTAGTATAGAAGTATAGATTGTGTATCCGACACAGACCACGGATGAGAGGCCTGGGTCACTCCTCGTAAATGGCTATTGCGGCCCTATTTTCCCAACAACATGTCAAATTCGGCTATGATTAGTTCATGCCCCAACTGCGATCACAAAGGTTGCTAATGATAGTAAATATCACGATCAACCATCCTTCCATTTCGTGTAGCGGAACAACAAACTCGAAAGATCATCACCGCCAAACAAAACACAGGTTATAGTTTACATGTACTTTATAGGTTGTCTTCGTATATCTAATTTTGATAATACTTGCTTGGCTTTGATGGTTGTGTCACTCGGTACGGAAATGCGTTTTGTAGGCACCACAATATCTGAGCCAAGTCATGCACATCCCGTGTCCAATTACTAAGGCCGTTTTCATTTTTTTTATTTAGGTGTAAGGAGAATTGGAAAGTTTGTTGGGATTTTACAATCTAAGTTAACCATTAACTATGAGTACGTAGCGGATAATGGGTCTAGTTTAAGTAATCATGTTAACACGTATAATAAACAAATCTTATATATAATAATAAACAAAGGTTTATTTGAATTTTGCCATGTCATTAAAGCCATGTTGGCACTCAATCCATGTCACTAATGCCACCTCATTAAATCCATGTGGCATTGCAATTTTAGTAATTAGCCCCTCATTAAGAATTTTGTTTGACCAATTCTATATTTATTTCCATTTTCTATCGTTTATTAAGGTTGTTTTAATGTCAGTTATTGTGATAGTCTTAAATAAAAGTATGATATGATAGCTAATTTAATACGTAGATCAGTACCAAGATTTATTCTCATTGGCAAGGCGGTATGGTTTTACCTTTTTATTTACTAATTGGAGGTGATCAATGACCTTATTAGTTTGATTATTATGTATTTCTATTTAAATCAAAATTGAAAAGCTTACTTCTATCACAAATTAGATATTTTAAGCAAATATTGTGGGTGCCAAGGCTTGATCATAGTCATGACCAAAATCACACTACATCACTATTGAAGATAATACATCACACTAGCTGGATAATCAGTTTGGCTACACATGTCAATTTCTATTCGTTTACTTGTATGCCCAAAATTTTGGTATGTTATATCTAACTAGACGAGTACCCGTGCATAGCAACGGGATTTATAGCGGCAGATAGTTGTAGTGATAAAAAAAAGTCTATAGGTAATAAACGAAAATAGAAGTTTGAGGATTTAAGGATTAAACATAATGTTTTAAAAGTCGTTTCGACTCGGGCGGTTCAACCGGTGTTGAAACGCCCGGGTCGAAAAGACGGGTCAAATTAATCCAATCAACCCGCCGGGTTGTGTCGAAAAAACGGGTCAAATTAAACCGGGTCAGCCCGCCGGGTTTGAAGCGACCCGGGTCAACCTGGTTTTCGATGTGTATTAATAGTGTGTTAATAGTTTCTAGCTTTGCATATGTTTTCCGAAAATAATGTAAGGATTTCCTAAAATACTTTAAGTTTGACCAAATTAAGTTTATTCACTTTTCAAGATTGACCATTTTTACATTATAAATAGTATAGATATAGATATAGATATACATGACATTTTCATTTCGATTGATCATGATGTATTTATATACTTTTTTGGTATTGTAGGAAATGAAATTCGTGATGTTGTCATGATTTAGGTTAATTGTGATTCATTTGGATTGTTTATGAAAAATTGTTCTTTGATGTCACGTTAGATTGTATGTTTTGTAGTGGATTTTATGTCTAATAAGCTTTAAGTGATCGGTATTGTATGTTTCATATTTAATGTATGTAAGTATGTTTGGTATTGAATATTATAGGTTCTATATAGGTCTTTGGTAAGCCAAAATATTGATTATTTTTTTAAAAAAGTCGGCTGACATTTGACATGGTGGTGAACCGGTGACTCGACCGGATTAATTAAAATCTTTTTGTTTAAGCATTAGTTTTTATAGCTCAAGATTTTGAGTGGAAATTCGACCCACCAATTTATTAATGGGTCAATGACCATGTTGTTATAGTCGAAAGGACCAAATGTATACTTTCTTTAACGAAACTTTTTAAAAGTATTTAGATATTTATTCGCAATGTTAGTCATGAAAATTTAATTTTAAAACTATGCAATGATTAAATGAGAGTTGCAACAATCATGTTATATATTTAATGCGTTGCTGTTAATACGTATAATTTAGACAATAAAGACATTGTTTGCAACAATGATATGAGTCTTTTCTTTTGGATTTACTTAAACACTTGATTAAAGTGTTTATTATCAACACTGTAAGCACAACCGTTCCCGAAGTTTACATCCAATACTTCTAAAAAAAACTACTTCTATACTATGCTCTTATATTACTTTAGATGTTTAAGTATATGTTTTACTTACAACTTGTTATTAGCTACCCGTGATTTATCACGGGTTTATAGGCTAGTAGAATATAAAAGAAAAGAAGAAAACTAACACTCGTAGTCACCCGCAAGTTATAACAAGAAACCAAGTAATCAACGCGATTAAATCTACGAGTGCTCACACAAACACGTTAAACCGAATACGCCCGAAAAACTAGTCGTGTCACGTTTACCCAAACAACCTTTGTAAAAGCTCAAAACCCTCAAACCAAAACCAAACAACAAATCTGCTGCTTATGTTCGAGAACCAAGAACAAACCCATGGACCAAATCTCCTTTTGTTCGATATCGGGTAAAGAGACCCGATTTGTTTATACACCTTCTGCCACCCTAGAACGCAACAAATCCAATACCCACCCTTGCCTTATAATCGACCATGAAACACCAAGAACCAAAACACTATAAACCTGTGAATGACAATTGGATCGATCGATGCAATTTAGGGCTTAAAGTGATGTAAACCGAAACAAACCCTATATTGGATTAGGGTTGTAATCAGTTAGGAATACGAGTGAGTGAATCGGTTTTGTATGCTGAGAAAATACGGTATATGTCGTGTGTTTTATGAGCTAGGGTAACGAGTGCTCACACAAACACGTTAAACCGAATACGCCCGAAAAACTAGTCGTGTCACGTTTACCCAAACAACCTTTGTAAAAGATCAAAACCCTCGAACCAAAACCAAACAACAAAAATTGCTGGACAAGCTAGTTACATATAAGAATTAAGCTAGTTTTTTACTGTAACGCGAGGCAACCAATTAAACAAGAGACAACAATCAATAATTAATAACTATGTTTCATTAGATCTAAGCAAACACTAATAAATCTAGCCTAGCATGTTAAAGTGAAGAAAAGAAAAGCCTAATAATAAAACAACACATAGGCATATTGAATGATTAAAGAGGGATTAGTTAACTTCAATTAAACATGAGCCGAAGTGGCTCAAAAACCTTCACAAAAGCTGTGAAATTCTCCTAGGGTTTTTGCTTCTCCAAAGTGTTGCACAAATAATGGAAAACATGTGAAAATATATATAGTATTACAACTGTCACGGCATCAATTTATGACTGTCATGCCATCAGCTCGCCGCCATTAGGGTTCGTCCTTTGCAAGTTGTTGTTGTGACGTCATCGCTTTGAGTCTCTGACGCCGTCATGATATGTCTTGACACCGTCCCTTAATAAAAGATCTGAGCCGTCACGTATAAGTTTTACTCTGAATTATGATCTTCAAATAAAAGTGACGTCCTCAGGTGTTAAAATCTTCAAAAGTTTTGAGTCATCGCTTGTAAAATTTCCTTCAAATCAACTCTTCCAAATGCAAGTGACGGCCTCACGTGTAAATTTGGACGCCGTCTGGAGCCCTTTTCCAGACAGATTTGCGACTTTTTCGTTTTCTTCACTTTCTTGTTCATTTTAGCCCAAAATACGTCAGTTTTCATCTTTTGCGTCCTAAGTATCTAAAATGTGAAAAGGAACGATTTAGGGTAATTGATCACAAATGTTGAGTTTAGAGCTTAAATGACCCCTTAAAAATGAACGTTTTAA
The DNA here is from genome assembly GCA_910596185.1 of Chrysanthemum makinoi. Classification (NCBI taxonomy): domain Eukaryota; kingdom Viridiplantae; phylum Streptophyta; class Magnoliopsida; order Asterales; family Asteraceae; genus Chrysanthemum; species Chrysanthemum makinoi. The sequence continues at coordinate 251,487,275 of OU343217.1, read as the reverse complement.
ATCCTTATCAACGTAGAATTATAATAACAAGATAAGAAAAAACTACCTCAAGTTCTAAATTGAACTAATCACAAATCGATGGATTTGTTGCTTGAACAAGAGTGAAACCATTAAATCTGATGGATTTGACGAATCTAGGGTTTCCTCACTTATAAGTAAATTCCGACAATGACGACGGTGATGGTGACCAGATGGCGGTCTGATTACAACGGCCGTTGCTGTGGCGTCGTGATGGCCAATGTGGTGGCTAAAAAGGGGAGGGTGACAGATAGAAATAGAATAGGATAGATTTGCACGTGGGATTTATGTTGGGAATTTAGCAAAGACAGTTTGTACTGCCAAGGTTAAGGGTTACTACAGTTAGCCTTAACTGTGGACTGCGAGAAGATTATACTAGCAGTACAAACTGCCAGTACAATTAGTTAGTACTGCTTATAAGATTTTATATTGTCGGTTAGATAATTATAGAAAAGATTCTTGATAAGGATTTAAAACGTACGCTTTTAGGGGGTCATTTAAGCTCTTAATCGACACTTTTATATCCGTTACTGCTTAATTTCGTTCCTTTTCACTTTGTGAAAACGTAGAGGGGGTTGACTACGTTTTCGTTTCAAACTTAAAACTTTTGTATCAAATATAGTATAAACCATTGCATTTGCTAATCTCGACGCGAGGATGCATTTAACGCATTACGTCATGTAAGGCCAACCCCTTAATATCACATAAGATTCCGCAAGATTAATGGTTCATTATAAATCAAGTTTCACCATTATTAGTCCGGTTACTTTTTCTTGATCAAGTGTGTCATAATATCTAAAGTGTTAAATATAGTTTATGACTATATGAAAGACCAAGTATGCATCACTAACATAGACATCAACCACATAGAAAATAAACAACATAATGCAATAATAAAAGTAAAGCGATAAGTAAAAGGATAGACAAACCAACACGAGGATTTATAGTGGTTCGGCTACAAGGACACCTTCCTTGCCCTACTCCACTTCTTGAGTCACCTACTCAGAGTTGCTTCACTAGATCAACAAACTCCATTCTCGGCTGGAGGAAAACCTTACACAACGTCGCTTACACTTTTTCGAGTACTAAGCTAAACACCGAGTTCTTCCACGAGGTAGAACCAAACTATATCTACAACGTCGCCTATACTTTATCCGGTACAAGGCTAGATACTGGGTTCCATTAAAAAGGAGGAACCACTACCCGGCGAACACGACATCTATGACACCCGTTATGTTTTGTGGCCGAAGCATAACAAACCTTGTGTTTTATAACAAATACATAAACCATCTAGTCTAGTCATAGATTCATGACACATCTATGACACCCGTTATGTTTTGTGGCCCAACATAAAAAACCTTGTGTTTTATGGCACAAACACATAAACCATCTAGGCTAGTCATAGATACAAGAATATGATACTAGACAATATCCAAGACAATGTGTCTAATGGATATGAAATCCTAAACTAAACATCAAGAACACAAAGCATGATGTAGTTAGTCTTCTATGAATGAAGATGACAAGTTTCCCAAGATTGTTGTATAAGATCTTCATGTGCTTGTATGCTTGTGATGGGTGATCACTTCAGTAGGTAAGGATGCAAGATCTCTAAGCTTGCTTTGGAGGATCACTTCGGGAGTATGCTTAAAACAAATGAAAGTTAGAAGCATTATGATCATATGAGATGAGGGAGGTTTACATGTTTCCTAATGATCTAAATATCCTAGAAATGGTGGAGAGAAACTATGTGAAGGTGTGTAAAACAATGAAGAAATGACTCACTATTTATAGAAGAAAAATAGCCAGCTGTTCCACGGATCCACGGATCCCTCCTTGAGGATCCGTCCATTGTATATGTGGATCCGTGGGGACTCCCTTTTACCCATGGGTTTTGGGTCATGGGTAATGGTTATGGGTTATGGTTATCAAGTAGATTCAATGTATCTACTAGATGCAATGCATCTAGTCCATGGTTTTGAGTGCCCACCAAGGTACAATGTATCTAGACATTGGGTATGGGTCATGGGTTATGGGTACCAAGTAGATTCAATGTATCTACAAGATGCAATGCATCTAGTCCATGGTTTTGAGTGCCCACCAAGGTACAATGTATCTAGACATTGGGTATGGGTCTTGGACTTTGGGTTTTACCCAACTACATTCTATGTATTTGGTCAATGGGTCAAATACTTAAGTTTCTACCCATTTATATTACCCATTATAATACATACTAGTTATGTATATATTTACCCAATATGTAAACACTAGTTGTTATACATAAAATATTTAACTAAACATGTTTTAATGGTTTGTTGGGGTTTGATCATAGCAACATAACAAACATGTACGAACCTGTGTTGTAGCATACAAGGACTTGAGTCGTCGAGCGGTGTTGAGAGTATGTTGAGACAAAATATAATTACAAGTAACTTATACATTTTACGTTATGTATTACAAGTTACATGTTTGTCATCAACAAAACAAATGTGAATGTATTAAATATCGTAATATTTGCACTAACAATCTCCCCCTTTTTGATGATGACAAAATATATGTAAACGTAATAGATAGGTAAAATGTCAAAGTTACTTGTGTCCGTACTTCCTATACATTACCTTCTTCATTTATACTCTTCTCCCCCTTTTGTCGAAACAAAAAGGGTGTGTCCTTTAAACTTAATTTCTCCCAAGAATGGCAAGTTTGCATCATCCCTAGTGAAGTTAAGGTAAAAACACCTTATTGCTCCAATTGGCACACCACGCCAATACCTTCAACACGAAACACTAATGACGAAGCTTAGCAACTCATGACCTTGAAGTTGCACGTCTTCAAGAGGTGGTGATCTTGCCTTTAAGAGGAACCTAGAGAATCACACAAAAAAATAGAAATATCCTTTGGTTTATAACCATTATTGCCAACGGCTCAATGGATCAAATTTTTGAGGCTTAACCTACATCAAGGTTAGTGTTAAGGAAAAAAGAAAAATATATGATGAGAAAGAAATCTCCCTTTTGTTGAAACAAAAAGGAATTTGAAGAATGAATTTGTGCATGCTCCCCTTTGACGGTTGCTCCCCCTTGTTAAGGGCGTCAAGTATTTTAGGAAGGCTAAGACGAAAGTATTGCAAAATTTGCAATGTTTTTGCTTTGACGAAAGACTTCCCTTTATTGAGAGCGTCAAGTTCTCCTAGTGTGTTTTGAAAATCTACAAAACAAAAAGTTAGTGCAAAATTATATTCTTCCTTGGACGAGTAAGTCATATGATGCACTTTGTAAATGATCGACGGAAGCTCCCCCTAGCTCGAGAGTGTCAAGAAGAACCTACAAGAAAAAATAAGTAAACCCTCGTCCAAAGACAAATGCTCCATATACAAACCCATGTATATGAGTGAACCTACAAAGAAAAGAATTAGTGTAAAATTTCGTCCATAAATAGACGAGAATCCCATACACATTAAAGTGTATATAAATGAACCTCCAAAGAAAGGATTAGTGTCAAAAAGAGAATAATCCTACTACTTGCATCATCATGGTTGGTTTAGAGGTTGTAAGGTTTGTTCAAGGTAATTAAAAAATGTGCTTAGGGATGAGACGCATTTCATTACGAAATTCACTTGGCTTTTGACATAATAGATGTTTGTGGAGGATTGTTGAGCGACCATGAATTGTAGTGGTAGTGAGACCCTTGTAGGATGTGGTTGACACAATAAGCTTGTGGTTTGAGGTTGTGGTTTACACAAGTAGGATGTGGTAGAACATGAGACATACTTCATCACGTAGTTCATGAACTAGACCTTGGACAGGGTGATAATGATAGAAATCATCATCATGACTTAGAGGTATGGAAATTGTGGTAGAGGTGATGAGAGGTCAAGTATTACTAGGTAATAAAGAGACTCAAGATTAGCAAGGGATGGTGATGAAAGGTATCAAGGTGAATCTTTTACTTGGTTGATGTCTCAATAGAGGTGGCAGACATGATGACTTTGTGAGTAGTGATAAAAGTGGAGTAAGATGGTTTAGGATGATGCAAGACTAGGTATAAAAAAAATGTGCGAATGAGCACGACTAGACTTGATGATGAAATCGACCATTGTCATCCTACAATAATCCAAAAGAGTTAGTACGAAAAGAAAACATTTATACAAATGGAAAAATTGTTCACATAAAATCATGAAACGAAAAGAAAAGGGCACGTAAGACTCATATAAATGCAACTCATTTATAAACATATAAGAAACTGATAATCCTAAGTGTTGAACAAGTGCTTGTGTGGAAAAAGGAAATTTGAAATGATTATTTAAAGAGATAATGTACCTCTTTTGTTCCACGGTTCCACCGGTTCCCTCACTAGAGGGATCCGGCTAGCTTAAGTCTAGGGATCCGGCTAAGTTACTCAGTTTATTAAGTGTCTTACATGAACATGGACTTAAATGATCAAGAGAAAATGATTGATGATGGCTAATGATTTTTACAGCAAGCACACATGTATATACGTTTAAGCAAAGCAAGGAGAGCATGTAGAGAACACATATAGGCAATCAAATGAGGTCGAGCTTAAAAATAACACAAAGGTTTAGCAAACTTAACAACACGGTCTAGATTAGTAAATCATTTACACTAACAATGACATGCAAGGTATGTGTCTAGAAAGAAAAGAGCACATGATGGTGTTCAAGGCAAAAGAGTTGTGAGGTGCTAGTTTAGGGCAATCTAGTTATTACGGATGATGATTAGCATACAATGCGCTTCGCCCATAAAGTCATGTAGCTCTTCTCGATCAAAGCAAGATAATCTCTTGATGAGGCAAGTGGTTGTGATTAACTAAAGAAAAATTAATTTTACAACTTGTTTGATTAGTAATCCTAAGACAATGCAAAGTATTTCCATTGTAAACTTACTTTAGGAAAACATAGGAGTATAAATTTCTCAAGTGAGAGAATGAGTATAAGACTATTACTAGCGGATTGCTCAATTACATTAAACACGACCATACCCACTTCTATCAAGGAAGCAATTCAATTGTTAGGTCAAATTGAGTTTCTAGTGCAATAAGTTCTCCAGTATTCATTCTCAAGTTAGGAAAATTTATATTCCTACAATGGCCTATCGAGGAGTAACAATGATGATAATTTGCCGTTTTATTAATATTATACTTGAAACAACTAAGGTGACGAAGGTGTCAAAAATTAAAAGTTGTCCATATGGTGAACAAAAAAAAATGGTTGGATGAGCTAGTTCAACATATGTTGTTGGAAAGCTCGAGTTTGGACTTTTGGATATGAACAATTATATTTGCCTTGCAAAATAATTTACTTGAGTATATCAGATGAAATAATCAAGTTGTCAATCCTACTATGAAGCTTGGAGAGCAATCATGAAAAGGAAAACGGGAGAGTACATCATCAACACAAGTGTAGGATATGATCCGATGTACATTCTTGTTGTTTTAGAAAACGATACAAGAAAATATGAAATCAAGAAATCATATAAGCACATAAAACATTTATGTTGCACACATGACAAACTCAATCAAAAAGCCATTTAGCGTGTTATATGTTTTAAACATTTTTCAACTTATAAAACTAACATTTTCGACACAACTAGATGTTATCCCAAACACTCCTTCAAGTAGCACATTGATTAGTAGAAAATTACTAAATCAACAAGAAAGAGAATGAATAGCAATGTAAGGAAACCACATATGTTATTCAATCAAACAAGCACTAAAGCTATTTGAGATAAGCAAATAATCAAGTAATGCAAGGAAGATAATTTATCATTTAGCATAGCATACGAAAGTTCTTTCTTTGTGTTAAATATAAAAATGTATACCAAGATTGATTAGTTTCTTTTATAAATATGATCAAAAGCTTAATTTCAAAAGAGGACACATTGTTATTCAAAGATGAAAACATCCGTCTCCAATTAGATCAAAAGTTTGTGCAAAAGTTATGACCAAAAATGACTTTCTATTATAAATCAATGATTAAGCCTGTAAATTTTGTTTTGACTCAGTTTATGAAATCATTTTTAAATTAAATTAGACTCAAATACCTTTAAAATGATAGGTGTCACGACTTCATACGAGTTACGGTTAATTATTTATGAATTTTTGAAATTCAGGAAAAAGCGTCTTAACGTACCCACGGATCCCTTGCTTGAGGATCCGTCTAGTGTAACGAGGGATCGGATCGACACAGAATTACAAAAATGCATGTTTTGACTTTGTGAAAAGGTTTAACCTTTGTAGACTTTTTAGTGAAGTTATACTATCTAATTTTACCTTTATTCAAGCTTGATTAACAAGATATCTAACAACAAAACTAGAAAAATCAACTTCAAAACACTTTTCATATTATGCTTGACTTCACCAAAAATTTGATATAAGGACCTTACTCGTTTTGAAAACCATTTGTTTTAAAAACTAGAGCCAACCGCTCGATACCAATTGTGAAACGTAGAGGGGGTGAATACGTTTTCATTTCAAACTTAAAATGTTTCAAATATAGTATAAACCATTGCATTTGCTAATCTAGCGAGGATGCATTTAGCATTACGACATGTAAGGCCAACCCCTTAATATCACATAAGATTCCGCAAGATTAATGGTTCATTATAAATCAAGTTTCACCATTATTAGTTCGATTACTTTCTCTTGATCAAGCGTGTCATAATATGTAAAGTGTTAAATATAGTTTATGACTATATGAAATACCAAGTATGCATCACTAACAAAGACATCAACCACATAGAAAATAAACAATGTAATGCAATAATAAAAGTAAAGCTATAAGTAAAAGGATAGAATAACTAACAAGATGATTTATAGTGGTTCGGCTACAAGGACACCTTCCTTGCCCTACTATACTCCCCGAGTCACCTACTCGAGAGTTGCTTCACTAGATCAACAAACTCCATTCTCGACGGAGAAAACCTTACAGTAAACACACTTTCCGATTCGGTTACTAAGCTAAACACCGAGTTCTTCCAGGTAGAACCAAACCAATCACAACGTCGCTATACTTTATCGGTACAAGGCTAGATCAGGGTTTCATTACAAAGGAGGAACCACTACCCGACGAACACGACACATCTATGACACCCGTTATGTTTTGTGGCCCAACATAACAAACCTTGTGTTTTATGGCACAAACACATAAACCATCTAGTCTTGTCATAGATACAAGAATATGATACTAGAAAATATCCAAGACAATGTGTCTAATGGATATGAAATCCTAAACTAAACATCAAGAACACAAGGCATGATGTAGTTAGTCTTATATGAATGAAGATGATAAGTTTCCCAAGCTTGTTGTAGAAGATCTTCATGTTCTTGTATGCTTGTGATGGGTGATCACTTCAGTAGGTAAGGATGCAAGATCTCTAAGCTTGCTTAGAAGGATCACTTCGGGAGTACGCTTACAACAAATGAAAGTTAGAAGCATTATGATCATATGAGATGAGGGTGGTTTACATGTTTCCTAATGATCTAAATATCATAGAAATGGTGGAGAGAAACTATGTGTGAAGGTGTGTAAAACAATGAAGAAATGGCTCACTATTTATAGAAGAAAAATAGCCATGTTCCCGGATCCCAGGATCCCTCCCTGAGGATCCGTCCGTGTGTATTTGGGGATCCGTGGGGCGCTCCTTTACCCATGGGTTTTGGGTCATGGGTCATGGGTTATGGGTTATGGGTACCAAGTAGATTCAATGTATCTACTAGATGCAATGCATCTAGTCCATGGTTTTGAGTGCCCACCAAGGTACAATATATCTAGACATTGGGTATGGGTCATGGGTTATGGGTACCAAGTAGATTCCATGTATCTACAAGATGCAATGCATCTAGTCCATGGTTTTGAGTGCCCACCAAGGTACAATGTATCTAGACATTGGGTATGGGTCATGGACTTTGGGTTTTGCCCAACTACATTCAATGTATTTGGTCAATGGGTCAAATACTTAAGTTTCTACGCATTTATATTACCCATTATAATACATACTAGTTATGTATATATTTAACCAATATGTAAACACTAGTTGTTATACATAAATTATTTAACTAAACATGTTTAATGGTTTGTTAGGGGTTTGATCGTAATGCAACATAACAAACATGTCGAACACGTGTTGTAGCATACAAGGACTTGAGTCATGAGAGAGTGTTGAGAGTATGTTGAGACAAAATATAATTACAAGTAACTTATACATTTTACGTTATGTATTACAAGTTACATGTTTGTCATCAACAAAACAAATGTGAATGTATAGATTAAATATCGTAATATTTGCACTAACACACCTTTTAGGTCTTTTGGAAGAAAAATGTTGGAATGATGCACATTTGGACGAAAAGGAGTGAATACATGAAGAAGTGGCAAAGTCAAGATCGAAGCCACTCAAGCTGCTCAAACTGAACCTCATGGCGTCCCAATCAAAGGGCTGACGCCGTCCTCTATCTGAGACTTGATAAGCATGCACAGATGCTCATTGGAATTTTTTACTTTCGTATAACTGACGGCGATCGGGCTTTGAAAGAAGAAGAGCGTCACTCAGACTTTTCATCTCGGAGCGGCCTAGATCCAAAACCAAGACGATGTCCCAACTAAAGACCACGGCGTCACAAACTCTATGGTGGCCGTCTCATGACTTGACGGCCAAGGCGAAACCCTAATGGCGGCGGCGGTCCCCATCTAAAAAGGTGACGCCGTCGCAAGTGTAAATCTATATATAGAATTTGATTTTTCTGCATTTAAAGAGGTAGAATTTTGGAGAAAAAACCTAACGTTGTAGTCTGATTTGGACAGTATCATAGGGTCCTAACCCTATTTTACACATCAAGATAAGTGTTATAATCCAAAGTATCATTATGTATTTAATTGATTGTGTGTATGCTTGCTTGTTTAATATGTCTAGCTAAATTTCTTGTGTGTTTGCTTAGATCTATGAAACCTAGTTATTGATTATTGTTAGGTTGTTTCTTATCTTAATTGTAATTGGCTTAGGAGTGCAAATAGGCATCAATTTTTGTGTTTAATGCTTGAGTATTCTTTGTGAAAGTGAGGCTTATGAATGAAATAGTTTAAGGACTTTCGGATTTCATTGGATAAACCCAAAGGTAACCTCAAAGAGTTAGGGCATACGCATTCCCTACTACCTTAGGAATACAACGCGTTAAGATAAGGTGTGACAATTCAACCGACCAATTAAAGATAACTAGGGAGTAATAGCATCTAGGTAAACACATTTTTAATCATCATACGAGCACAAATCAAATAGACATAGCTACCCATAGTATTAAATAATTAGATAGTAGAAGTAATCGGTAGAAAATACCACCCCCCAAACCAATTGCCCCGAGATATTTACCTTAGCTTTATAAAAAACCATAAAAAGATAAAAAAAAAATCATCCTCAACCCCCACCTTCTCGTAATACATTTATTACTAGCATTCCTATTCCCTTATAGTACGATATCAATCCCCGAGGCTTACCCAATACTACACTACAACGATTAGGTTCACTGCCTAGGTAGTTGAAAAACTTGCTTTCAGAAAAGGAAGTTCCTTTGACCTCGAACGGCAAATGCGTGCATCAAGTTTTTGAAGCATTTCTTGGGAATAGAATAGCTAGTTAGATTTCTATCTCGTTTAGGTTCCCTTGCTTGATTCCTATAAAGTAAGATTTTTTCTCATTTTTTGCTTCCTTATAGTCTATCCCCCTTCTTCATGACTTTGTTAGTAATCCCATCACTTTTCATCATGGAAGGTGATAACCCACCACCAATTGACCCGCCAAGAGGCTGTACTCTTGGTGAATACTCTAGAACGAGCCACCAAGGCTATAAGAACACCATTGAGCTCCCTGATCAAGCTCAAACTACGGCCCTGCGATCCGACACCATCCGATTGGTGCAAAACGGATGTGCTTTCCATGGACTTCGTTAAGAAGATCCTAATCAGCATCTCAAGGACTTCCTTAAAATCGTTGACTCTATCAACCTTGATGCTACCACCACGGGAGACCACAGCTTTGCGTCTCTTCCAATTCTCTCTACGAGACCAAGCTAGTAATTGGCTTGAGCGACTTCTCGCCGGATCCATCTCAAGTTGGGATGATCTCACCACTCGTTTCCTCTCCCAACTTTTCCCTCCGGGAAGAACTACTAAGCTTAGGAATGGCATCTTGATGTTCCAACAACGTCAAGGCGAAACTCTCTACGAGGCACGGACTCGATTCAAGGACTTACTTAATAAATTCCCTCATCACGACATCGATCTTTGGCTTCAAGTCCAATTCTTTTACGATCATGTCAACTTCTCTGTTAATACAAATAAGTTATATTTTACGATCTTCTAATGTTTTGTCGATAACAAAAGTAAAATCATTTTAACGAAACAAATAGAGTACGTAAATAGTTTGAGTTAATAGTTTTCTAACACAATTAAGTTGTCACATAAAACACTAAAACAAGTATAAGTGATTTTATGATTTAGATACATATGTACAACAACTAGTGTTTACATATTGGGTTAAACATATACTTAAACTAAGTATACTAAAATGGGTAAAAACTAAGTGTATGCTAAAATGGGTAAATACAAGTATATACTAAATGGGTAAATACTAGCAAATGGTTTTGACCCATAACCCATGGTTTTATATATACCACTTAACCAAGTTCATTGTATCTAGAAAGAAAACCATGGATCAACCCATAACCCATGACCCATGACCCATAACCTAAATACCCATGGGCAAAGGGAGGACCACGGATCCCTAGCTTTGTGCTAGCGGATCCTTGTGGTAGGGATCCGTGGGATCCCGAGGAACATAGGATTTTTCCTCTATAAATAGTGAGCCATTTCTTCATTGTTTCTCACCCCTTTCAATATACTTTCTCCCCTGAGTTAAATCTCACTAACCTTAGATCTAAGAGATCTATGTTTGTAGTTTTGTTTTTGTGTGATCTTTTAGGTTCCTCTTAAAGGCAAGATCACCACCTTTGAAGTCGAGCAAGCTCAAGTCCATGAGTTGCCATGCTTCCTCATCATCAAGGCTACTGAAGTCTTCTTGTTGATGATTCCTTTGTTTCTTCAAAGAAGTATGGTGTTGAAGACATTAGTGAAAGATGTCTTAAGAGTCAAGACGAAGATATTAGTGAAGGGTATCTATCGTCTATAGGATAAAGCACTTGTGGTAGGTGCTTGGAAATCAAGACTAAGAAGCATTAGTGAAAGGTGCTTAGAAGTCAAGACAACAAAGCATTAGTGAAAGGTGCTTAGAAGTGAAGACACAAGACATTAGTGAAAGGTGTCTTGTAGATCTAGTCAAAGGCATTAGTGAAAGGTGCCTTAGATGTACATTCGATATGGTGTGTTTCGATGTACAAGATAGACTAGTTTTAGATCAAAGGATATTGATATCCTTGATGATGTTGTAAAGGAGTAGATCTCCTTTGGGATTAGTCGTTGGTGTAGTGTGGTAGTAGTTCCTCCATTGCAATGGAACTAGGTGCTTAGCCTAGCACCTAATAAAGGGTAGGCGACGTTGTGAAGGTGTAGTTCACCTAAGGTGTGAAAGAACTAGGTGCTTAGCCTAGTACCTAATAAAGGGTAGGCGATGTTGTGAAGGTGTAGTTCACCTAAGGTGTGAAAGAACTAGGTACTTAGCCTAGTACCTTATAAAGGGTAGGCGGCGTTGTGTAGGTGTGGTTCACCTTGGAGTGAAAGAACTCGGTATTTAGCTTTGCCGAAAAAGGTTAGCGGCGTTGTAGAAGGCTTCTCGCCATAAGGAGATTGGTGTAGTGATTACAAACTCGAGTAGGTGACTCGGGGAGTGGAGTAGGGCAAGGAAGGTGTCCTTGTAGCCGAACCACTATAAATACTGCGTTGTGGTTTTGTGCTTCTTACTCTTATCTTTTCATTACTTACCTTTATATGTTTGTTTATCAACATACAACACACACATCCAAATAGATTGACATAAGTCTATCTAAATAGATTAAAAAAGAAGTTTTAATTGGTAAAACTATTCAACCCCCCTTCTAGTTTTCCACAATTGGCATCAGAGCTTCGTTACCAAGTTTGTTGAAGTATATTGTACTTTAAAAACTTGATACGATCCACGGTTAATTGAAAACTACAAAGAAGGTCTTTCATAAAAATAAACACCATGTCTTTTAAAACTATATGTTTGGATGTTGATTTGATAACAACATTTTTATTTATTTTTAATTGCACTAATCTTCTTTGTCATGTTGATTAGTCAAAGCTCTTACCCACCAAGCTTTAGAATTGAAGGTAACAAGAATACCTTCCTTAAGAAGGTATCTTAAAAGAAGAATCGTCTAAGTGACATCTTTGTGTCATTTGTAAAGACATTCTTTAGTACAGCTAGAGGTATGATTTTCTTTTTACTTTGCTTGATAATTAAGTATACCTATTTAGGTATTTATATGATTATCTTTTGTGCTTATACATGTTTTACATGAAGCTTCATTAGGAAGCCTTTTTCTCACATACTTGTTTTAATTTCTCGTCTAAAAATCGTGGTATATAAAACTTATGTTTTGTTTCTTTTAAATCCAATAATAAAACATAACACGAATTTCAAAAATTCCTCCTTCCCTATAAAAACTCTCACCATCGACCTATCTATCAAATCCTTATTTTTTTCAAATCATCCAATTTCAAAAAATTCCCTCTCACTTAAAAACCTCATCTTCCTCCTCATTTCATCTCAACGAAACCGGCCAAGATCCGTCATCAACATGGTTTGCATCACACTCGTGCTCATCGTCATAACACTCATCGCACTTGTGTTCCCTATGATGAAGTTCACATACGGAGACATTTACTTTGTGTTGTTAATCTATATTGGGGTCATTTACCCAATCCTTTGTATCATCCTTAGCATTGAAATGCAATATTATTAATGATCTAGATTATCTAGGTTGCTTTTGTTATAGTTTGTTTATCATTTCTTTTTTCATTTCTTTGATACATTAGAAGTCATGTATGCATGCTAAAGGAAAAATGTAGGATGAAACATATTTTCATGGTATAAAACTATAAAATGTTTACTGTTACTCTGAGATCCACGGATCCCGGAAGTTATACTAGCCGGATCCCTTTTGAAAAGGAACCGTGGGACCGGTCCCTCTGGAAACAGTTTTTCTTTTATGCAAATCAAAAACCTCTTTTCATCTAAGAGTAATACTCCACTTGTATGTCAAAACCGTAAGTGAGTTAAGTGTATTTCATGTTAAAAACCATTGTTAATAAAAATCTAGTAAAAACATTAGATTAACATACGTTGACCACAAACATTTCCTTTTATTAACTTGTCATTTCTATAGGTTCAACTATGACGCATGAATATGAGTTTAATTTTTCACTCACTAGCTTCTACACTCCGAACACATCTCTCGAACCCAAACACGCGGCAATCATGTCCGTGGGTTCAATAATCTCAAAAGTCACTTCCACGAGGAAGGGCGATTGTAGACACCTCTCTACAATTCGAAGAAGGTATCAATACCTCCTTCCGAGCCATAGGACTAGAATGTCTTCTTGAAATCAACGAGAAGATATGTCCAAGGTTCATAATGGAATTCTTCCATCAAGTCGAACTCGTTCGTAACGAGGATCGCTCTCTATCTCTTTGGTTTTATATTGATGAGTGTGTAAATACTCATCATTTTTAGTCAAATCTGAACTGCAAAACGTTTAAAAATGCTCAGAAATGCATCAAAATACTGAAAATATCTCAAAATTGCATTTTATATGTTTCAGATGCAAAATGTTTAAAATCAGATGAAAAATGAGCAAAGTTTGCATAATTGGCAGTTTCAGTCCCCAAGTTTCTAAATTGTCAAAAAATAGTCCCTGAGTTAAAATTTCAAAGAAAAGTCAAAAGGTCCTTTTTAAATCATAACTTGTCAAAATTAGTCCTTTGGTGAAAAATATAAAAAGTTTGAGAAAATTACAAGTTTGGTCCTCTAAGTTTGAAATTTGGGCGAAATGGCCCCCAAAGTGGAAATTGTCAAGTTTGGTCCCTGTACTTTTTGAAGCTTGTCACTTTTAGTCCTTGGAACATCTTTGATTAATTGGCAGAATAGGTCCTTTGATTTTCAGAAATGGCAAAACTAGTCCTTGTTTTATTAAACCCTTTAAACACCCAATGGACCCTTGTCAATACCCAGTGACCCAAGCCTTTCATTTTGGTCCCTGACAAATACAATTTTGGACCCCTTGATTATTAATACACGGTCAAATCCCAAAGTCAAACAGACACACCCTCCTTTCCTCCTTCCCTCTCCCATACATTATGCAGCCTGCATACACTCCACCCCCCTCCTCACCTATCCATCTCCTTTGTCCCCCCACCAACACCTCAATCCAAATGCATTTAATGCATCTTTAACCCTTACTCAAGCTCCGGTAAATAAGCTTTTCCAAAATTCAATCAAAGGCCAAAATGGTTCTGCCAAGAGATCCAATGGCCCTAGAGAGCAGTAGGATATGTTAGGAGAGAGAGAAAGAAGTTTAGAGTATAAAAAGAGGTTGAAGAGAGAAGAAATGAGTAGTAGAATTTAGTTTTAAATTTCCTTAATGTCGTTTTTCTTATGAATGTATTAGCTTAGCTTAAAATATATGTCTGTTGTTTCTATGATCCAAACTAAAGCTATTTTATCATTGTAATCAGTTTTTAAGTATTAATTTCAAGGTTTGGTTAAAAGTATTGATCTTGTGTTTACTGTTGAGATTTTCAAACTCTTGTTCTTACATTTAAGCTTCAAAAGCTTATTTCATCATTCAAATCATTTCACTTAATCTCTATATAGCTTTTGAAAAGCTTACATTTAATTTTCAAGCCATTTTGAGTCATGGTCAATAAAAGTCAAACTGGGTCAAGAATGGGCATGGAAAGTGATAATAGGTGTTGCTTGAGAGGTTTATTTGGGTTGGATTAGACTAGGCCGTGGTTAGAATTGGGTTTGGTTTAGCTTAAAACAGTTGGAAACATGTAAGTGAGTATTTCATTTTTTCAAGTTTCAATTCATTTTGCATTTTGTGCTTGTATGAGTATCTGTGATCATTAATAGTTGAAACCTGTTGATTAAGTTGTATTTAGCTTAGTTAGGTTCAGTTTAAGTGTTTGCAAGAGTTAGTATATGAGATGGTTCGATTTTAATCATTTTCAGTTTTAAAGTGGTGTTTGGTTTTAACACAAATCGTCCTAAGGCTATTGCAATAATAGGTTCTTGTTGGTTCAAGCTTTTGATGCTCATTTGAGCTCATATCGGCATCACTCATTTGTGCATAAAATCGCACTTAAGTCAAAATTACTCCTTAGTTGTCTCAACTTGCTTAAGCTGTTGGATTTTTGGAAAATCAAGTCGATTTTGTGTTCAAAATTCAGAGAACTAGCTTATTTGGTTCATTTCTTCTTAATATATCATAATAAGTCCATAAATTAAGCTCAAAGTTGGAAAAAGTCAATCTTCCATTTTACAAAAGTCAAAAGTTTGAAAAATCCATTTTGAGCTCATCTGAAGTGATTTTTCATGAACTCATTTCTGAGTCATTTTCTATGAAACTTGTGGTTTTAGAAAGTACTATTGGTCTATTTTCTTATGTCTATTTTAGTGGATTTTTGTAATGTTTTCTAAAAGCTCAAAGAGCTTGTCAATATGATGTCAATTGCCCACTTTAATGCTTGAGGCATCAAAAGAATGCCTGCAGGACTTGTCAGTTTTTTGCGAGCTTATTAGAGCTCATTTGAGCTTCACTAGGTCTGATTTTTGGTTTAGACACTCTCACCCAGGTCTAGTCTAGGTTCCAACTGTTGGTTTTCACATTGACTTATTTTGAAGCTTATGCATAAGCTCAAAGTAGGCACCCAGACTGTTCTAGCTTAAAGCTCATATCATCAAATCTGTGCTAGCTTGTGATTTAGAGGATTAGGATAGTTAAAACTTGTTCCATTTATGTTCTTTTAGCTTATTAGAGCTTACATTTTGGGTTGGTGGCTTTTGGACTCCATTTGCTTATTTAAGTGCTTATTGTTAAGCACTTTAGACATCAGTTTCAATTTCCTCTACACAACCCCATGTTTTTCCATTTTTCCTAGCTTCCTAATAATATTTTAAAGTTTTCCTGAAATTTTCAGATTTTTCCAAGTTTGTTTGCTATTTTTCTTGATTTAAATTAGTTTTTAAGCATTTTTAATTAGCTTTAAATACAATTAATTAAGAAAAGGTTCAAAAAAATAATTTTTCATTTTTCTTAAGTTAATATAAATATAAAAAGAAGAAAAAATATTTTTCTAGATTTTTCTTAGTTAAATTTGTATTTTTAAATAATTTAATTAGTTTTTAATAGTTTAAAATTCATAAAAAATAGAAAAATAATCAGAAAAATACAAAAATAGTTTTGAAAATTCTATTTTGTTATTTTAGATTTTTCTAAGTCAAAATTTTATTTTTCTAGCTTTGTTTCATATTATCTTGTATTTTTAGATAATTACTTAATAGTTAAAAATAGTTTTTAATTAATAATAATTAGAATAATAGTCATAAAAATAATTTTCTTTTTCTATAAATTTTATTTTATCATTAGGTTTGTAAAAATACCATTTTCATATTTTTAGGTTAGTATTTAGTAAGTTTCACGCTATTTTATGCGTTCACGTAGTTTTATTTCATTTTCTAAAAACATAAAAACAAAAACATCATTTTGCAAATAGTGATAGCGTTTATTTAATATTTTTATCTTTTTAATTTCCTTTAATTTGCATTTAAGCCGTTGTAATTTGTTGGCTTTTTCTGTAGTCATAATCATTATCAAATCCCTTTTTCGTTCAAATCTCTCGATCACTTTACGTTTGATAATCCATTGCATAGCTCGTTGGGACATAACGACCCGGGGAAACACTATACTCCTCAGATCTTCATTGCATTCGTGCTTAGGCAGTTTTAAGCTTATTACGATATGCCATTCACAAGTGGCCGGCTTGAGTGATTTAGCTTGACTGTTTGGCACGCATCATATATCAAAAACCAAAAGTTCACTCTAACCCTTGGGTATTTTGCTCACATCCTCTGGATTCCAAATCATGGACAATGTGCCTTCACCGAAGATTGGTCTCTTGATTCTCTCTTCAACTTTCGCGAAGAAAATAGTCCATATTGTTCACACATACCCTCTCCGGAAGATTTAAATCGCATAATATGCAAACCTCGACCATATTACTCCGATCCAAACATTATCTTTACAATGGATATCCGAGAAGAGTACAAGCCTCTTGCACTCATCCTACGTGAAAATGTTTGGAGTCTTAGAGGAAATCGAGAAATCCTTCCCTTTGTTGTGCTCACATGATGTATTGTTTGCTAACACAACAACCATACAATCTCGCCTACTTCTTCAGGCTTAATTGCAAATCTTCAAGGCTCCAAGAATAAACTCATCCCTTATGGAATGTTCTTGACACGCCTCTCTCATAATGTTATGCACTTCAATCCTCAATTTCAAAGTCCATTGTATGCGTACTTGTGAACAAGATGATGGAACCGCTAAACATATCTCTCATGAAGACTTTCTTCATTCTTGATTCCACCAACACTCATCAATCACATAATGATCCTCCTAGTGAAAACACTCAAGGAAACCAATAGTATTCCAATAAAGGATCAAATCTCTTGTACTTACTGCTTTATCAATGTAATCTAATTTTCTTCATGAAATAAAACATTTTACATTTGATATCTTAGTTTTAGAACTCCTTTAAACTAATCTTGGAATATAATGCATTGTCAAGATCATTGCATACTTTTAGTAAAGGTTCTGAGCGGATGGGCGGATCCCAAAAGTTACACTAGACGGATCCCTACTCTTTGGGAACCGTGGGATCCGTCGAACAGAAAATGCAATTACAAGCATTGTATTTCAAAGACATTCTTAGAACACCTCACACTAAGCTAAACATAGTGTCTTAAGGCAAATTAAGTCCTTATCAAGATAGGTTAATCTTTCCCATTCATACATAACTCACCGAGGTTACACTCTAAAAACGCTTGTAGATCTACCGTTTCGTTTTAATCCATTACTCTTCCTCTGTTAAACTCACACCTCATTTTATACTTGATCCCTCACATCTAGTCTTAGAAATCTTTCAATTATGGCAAAATTGATAATAAATCATCCTCACCTCCAAGTTGATCAAAGTTGATCAAAATCTAGTTTTCTCATCTCAAAGCTTCTAGGATATTTTCCAATACACTATCCTAAGACACAACCCGATCTCTAGGATCATTTAGCTTCAATTGACACTCTAAATCTTTAGTGTCATCCTTGCTTATCCATTGGTACTCTTGAAAGTTCCAAATCCTTCCATAAATGACAATCATTAGCTACATCACTCATTACCTTCAAGTACTCAAGCATCCCTTCATTTAAAACACTTAGGAGGACTGAAACACTCAAGATGATATAGGTCTTAGATCTTAGAAACATCATTTCCACTCTTTCATAGCTGCTGAGAGACGGATCCCTAGGATTAGCCTAGACGGATCCCTCCGAGGAGAGGAACCGTGGGATCCGAATGACGGTATAGGTCAAATCTTGCTAAAACAATCATTTCAACTCATCTTCCTAACTCAAACACTCCATCTCATCTTAAATGAGTTCCTAGATCAGAGCAACCTCTGAAGTTGACTCTTGTGCATGTCAATCATCACATTCCAATGAATCCTAGTGGCTTAAAGCTTAAATGCACTTGCCAAATCTCTTAGTTTAAAAACCACCTTGTTAGGACCTCCATAGTCATCACTCTCATCCTAACTTTCAGCTTTTGCAAAATCTTGAAATCATCTCATCATGAGGAAAACCCCAAGTAGTAACTTATCCACCAAAGAACCACCCATTAAAAGAGCTCGTATTTTACACGAAATTTCTTCAACCGAATCATCTCCCATCAAACCAACAAATGATAGAATTCTTCATCATCCAATCAAACCAATTTCTAAAAGGATAGTACCCACAAAACTACCTATGCCAAACACCACCATACCTCCTAGGCCAAACAATATCATCTCCACAAACCATCACCATTGGTTCCTAGAGCTATTTCATTTACATCCCACTATCATCACCACACCTCTACAATTTAGAGGACTTGCCTCCTAGGCCGTCTCATCGCTTAGCCGACAACATTCTCCTCATTAGGAGGAATAATGGTTCAAAATCAAGGTGTTGAGTCAACACTTGCTCAGGCTTCCTTCTCGGCGTTTTCATCATATAATCCCATTTGGATTATGACAAATCATCAAAGTCAACCACCCTACCATATGGAAGTTGATCACTACCACCAACAACATTCTTGGTTGAGTCATTCTTAAATGCACCTCCACCAATCCCTCCATCGTTTGAAGCTCCACAAGCCACTTCACTTGATCCTTCACATCAAGCCATTTCATTTCCTCCACCACCACTACCTAGCCATGACAAAGATTGCTATCATTGTCAACATGTTGAAAGTTTGATACATGAAGTACGAGAAGACCAAAGTTTCATGTTCTATCATCTCCTCGAACGTTTCGACGAGATCAAACCTAAACAAAACTTGAGCTAGAAGATTTTTAGTGGTGTCCTAGCATCAAGCGATAGTTGGTTTAGAATTTCCTAGTAATGTATTTTCTTATTTTCTTAGTTTTTAGAGTCATGTGTATCATATCATAACTCTAGTTTTATTTAATGGAATTACATGCTACTTGCTATTTTTTTGAGAATATGATTACCTTATATTCATATCTCATTTTTGTGATAACATTACTTGTTATATCACCTTTCTTGAAATTTAACTTAAAACGGATCCTCGTGATTGCCTAGACGGATCCCTACTAGGAGGAACCGCGGGATCCGTGAGACGAAAGCTTTCTTTCACTTACTTGAATCACATTTGCAGGAAATTGTGAATTATACTTGATTTCTAACCTTTGTTTTGTAGTTATTCAATTTACATATGAAGACTTTGACATCATAAAGCTAGGGGAGCTTTATGTCAAAGCAATACATTGCAAATTACTTGCAATACTAGGTTTACATTTCGTGACATCCCTTTGCAAAAATTGCAATCATCAAGGGGAGCACATTAAGTCCTCGTGAGCGATATCTTTTGCAAACTTATTTACAAACAAACTAGATTAGTATCATTTACTTGACCGCGTTACATAGGGATGGACTCGTCAAGGGGGAGTAAAGATGAGATCCTTTCCCGTTATTTGCTCTCTATCTCTTTTTACTTTTAGTTCTTTCACATGTTTTCTTAAAACAATGTGTTGCCTTCCTCAAACACTTTTTGTTTGACAAAAGGGAGAAAAAAGCAAAACTACAAATTCAAATTTTTACAATTTTAGCTTTTTCCTTAAAATAATTTTATGTTTTGTCATCAACAAAAAGGGGAGATTGTTAATACAAATAAGCAGAGTAAAAGCGTTTATTTATATTTTACGATCTTCTAATATTTTTTCGATAACAAAAGTAAAATTATTTTAACGAAACAAATAGATCGTAATGAAATAGTTTGAGTTAATAGTTTTCTAACACAATTAAGTTGTCACATAAAACACTAAAACAAGTATAAGTGATTTTATGATTTAGATACATATGTACAACAACTAGTGTTTACATATTGGGTTAAACATATACTTAAACTAAGTATACTAAAATGGGTAAAACTAAGTGTATGCTAAAATGGGTAAATACAAGTATATACTAAATGGGTAAATACTAGCAAATGGTTTTGACCCATAACCCATGGTTTTATATATACCACTTCACCAAGTTCATTGTATCTAGAAAGAAAACCATGGATCAACCCATAACCCATGACCCATGACCCATAACCAAAGTTACCCATGGGCAAAAGGGCTGACCACGGATCCCTAGCTTTGTGCTAGCCGGATCCCTTGTGGTATGGATCCGTGGGATCCGGGGAACAGTAGGATTTTTCCTCTATAAATAGTGAGCCATTTCTTCATTGTTTCTCACCCCCTTTCAATATACTTTCTCCCCAGAGTTAAATCTCACTAACCTTAGATCCAAGAGATCTATGTTTGTAGTTTTGTTTTTGTGTGATCTTTTAGGTTCCTCTTAAAGGCAAGATCACCACCTTTGAAGTCGAGCAAGCTCAAGTCCATGAGTTGCCATGCTTCCTCATCATCAAGGCTACTGAAGTCTTCTTGTTGATGATTCCCTTGTTTCTTCAAAGAAGTGTAGTGTTGAAGACATTAGTGAAAGATGTCTTAAGAGTCAAGATGAAGATATTAGTGAAGGGTATCTATCGTCTATAGGATAAAGCACTTGTGGTAGGTGCTTGGAAATCAAGACTAAGAAGCATTAGTGAAAGGTGCTTAGAAGTCAAGACAAAGAAGCATTAGTGAAAGGTGCTTAGAAGTGAAGACACAAGACATTAGTGAAAGGTGTCTTGTAGATCTAGTCAAAGGCATTAGTGAAAGGTGCCTTAGATGCACATTCGATATGGTGTGTTTCGATGTACAAGATAGACTAGTTTTAGATCCAAGGATATTGATATCCTTGATGATGTTGTAAAGGAGTAGATCTCCTTTGGGATTAGTCGTTGGTGTAGTGTGGTAGTAGTTCCTCCATTGCAATGGAACTAGGTGCTTAGCCTAGCACCTAATAAAGGGTAGGCGACGTTGTGAAGGTGTAGTTCACCTAAGGTGTGAAAGAACTAGGTGCTTAGCCTAGTACCTAATAAAGGGTGGGCGACGTTGTGAAGGTGTAGTTCACCTAAGGTGTGAAAGAACTAGGTGCTTAGCCTAGCACCTAATAAAGGGTAGGCGACGTTGTGAAGGTGTAGTTCACCTAAGGTGTGAAAGAACTAGGTACTTAGCCTAGTACCTTATAAAGGGTAGGCGACGTTGTGTAGGTGTGGTTCGCCATGGTGTGAAAGAACTCGGTATTTAGCTTTGTACCGGAAAAAGGTTAAGCGACGTTGTGAAGGCTTCTCCGCCATAAGGAGATTGGTGTAGTGATTACAAACTATCGAGTAGGTGACTCTAGAGTGGAGTAGAGCAGGAAGGTGACCTGTGGCAGAACCACTATAAATACTTTACTATAGTTGTGGTTTTGTGCTTCTTACTCTTATCCTTTCATTACTTACCTTTACATGCTTGTTTATCAACATCCAACACACACATCCAAATAGATTGACATAAGTCTATCTAAATAGATTAAAAGGAAGTTTTAATTGGCAAAACTATTCAACCCCTCCTTCTAGTTTTCCACATTCTCAACTAGGCAAACCATCGACCAAGCGGCTGGTGGCAAACTTAGTGAACTCACCGCGGAAGATTCGTGGGGTACAATAGAGGACCTTGCCCTCTATGACAACGAAAGTTGGAATGACCCCTGTGAGTTGCCCAAAACCGTCAAGGCAATCTCCTTGCCTCCCATTGACTCATAAAGTTCCAATCGTAGGATGCTCGAACTTGATGATCAAGTCAAATTTCTAATGAGTTCCTACGAAAATCCTAAGTCTTCACAGCAAGTGAACAAAATCACTCTTTCTTGGGAATTATGTAGTGGTCCCCACGACACTCATGATTGCACAAGACTCCCCGAACAAGCTTTTGCGGACTAAGACTCCATGCATAAATACCGGCGGAAAGGAGAGAAGTGGTACACTTTCAAGCCCGAGAAAAACAACTTAAGAAATTCCTACAACCCCTCATGGAGGAATCACCCTAACCTTAGGTGGAGCCAAAACTCAAACCCGCCCCAAAACTCATCTAGTCCACCCAATAGGTCCAACCCTCCAAATACCAGGAATTCCACTAGTCTCGAGACAATGGTGTCCAAGTTCATGTCATCTCGAAGTTTCTCGATTGACTAAGCGAAGCTTATTTCAAGCAAACAGCACAAAGTGCTGACAACCAACCTCGACGCCCTCTTAAAAGCCTTCAATGACCGGAGATTGGAGCACTCCCAAGTGACACTATAAAGAACCCAAAAGTGAATTCAATTTCATCGGCTTCATGTTCTTGCTCACCATGGGAGAGTGCATATCCATGCCCTTCACACCCAAAAGTCCACTTGGTCAACGCCATCAACACGGGTTTCAAGCAATCCCTCATGATATACCAAGGACCCGAACCAATAGTCCATCCAACTCTTGAGAAACCCATCAACCAAGAACCCAAACCTAATCTAGAAGATGAGTATAAGGAGCTCCACCAAGAAAAACCGGTTCTTGAAGTCTTGACTCATGCGCCTTACTATAATGCGTTAAAAGAAAAATATGAGCAAGAACTAAAATTAGGAGAATGTGGGTCCGCATTTGTGCAAAATAAGTTACCTAAGAAGTTAGATGATCCCGGGTTATTCATTCTTCAGTGTAGGCTTGGAAATTCTAAATCTTTCGACACATTATCCGACTTAGGATCATTCGACACATTAGCCGACTTAGGATCAAGCATCAATCTTCTTCCATTGTCCCTCCATAGAAGCCTTAACCTAGGTAAGGTAGAACCAACGAAAACCATCTTAGGTCAAGCGGACGGTAGTATTGCATATCCGGTAGGGATAATTAAGGACATGGTAGTGCACATAGGTCGATTAACTCTTTTGGCGGATTTCCATGTGCTAGAAATGAATAAAGACCCGACATGTCCATTATTAGTAGGAAGAGGATTCTTAGCTACCGCTAGTGCAATAATTGATTGTAAGATTTCTAAGATAGTCGTAGGAGAAGGGAGTGCTAGGTCAAATTATGATGTCAAGAAGCATATCTACTACAAAGAGGAAGAAATACCCTATGAGATCATGTTGGATAGAAAATCATCTAGATATGGACCTTGGACTAATGGAAATTTTTTAGGACCTCAACGACCTTTCTATCTAGAAGAGACCTTTGTAAGTAACTCAACTTTCCATGAACAATAACTGGCTAGGGACATTGAAGTGAACCCGTTCGAAGATACCTTAGTGTTTAGGAAGATGACCGAGTTCTTAGGAACCTTGCCCATTAATCTTAACATGAATAAGTGGAAAGTTGAGAGTGAGAAGCCTAAGCATAATTGGAGTTGGGATAGACCACCTAGTGATGGGAATGGAGAATGGGACATTAGGATGACAGTCTATGATCCCGATGGAGAAAAGTTTGAAAAGGCATACCGGACTAAGCGTACCAATAGGAAGATAAATGATAAGTTTGATCCCTATGACATTCTTGAGGATAAAATTACTTACGTAGGTACGTAGGAACACGACTTCGAGTCTAGCTACAAGACTCATAAATAAAGAAAAGCTTATTCGTAGGGGAGGCAACCCATGCTTAATTGTTTGCTTGTTTGTGTGTCATATATCTTTTTCATTGTTGTTTATTCTCATGTTTGAATTTTTGAAAATGCTTTATTTTGTCTTTAACCTCGTCTTAATTACATATAAAGGTATTTTACAAAAGATAAGTGTAGGGAAGATTACATACGTTTTTGAAGAACATGAACATGTGAATTACAATTAGTGAAATTGATATATATGTGTGTTTTTTAGAGTCAAATGCTTGTATCGAGTCATAATGGATGTTTTGTAAGAATTTTTCCAGGTTTAAAAGATGTAATTTTTCCGAATTTTCGGAAAATGCAAAGGTAATCAGTTTTGTGATGACAACTTGACGTCGGCCAGATTAAAGCCTGTCGACGTCAGGTTAAGCATAAACAACTTATACAATTTTTCATTTTCTGTGCTATGTATAAATTTTTAGAAATTCTCAGGTCTTAATTTTCCAGAAAAACTGCAAACATCCATTCAAAAAGCATTATATCTTAGTGTAGTTGTATCATATATAGTTTTACCGTCGATTTTACGCGAAGATTTCGATTATTTTCTTAAGTGTGCAGGTTATATTTGGCAAGAAGAAGAAACTCAACATTGGATGGAGCTTATCACGTATGCATTCTTCTTGAAAAAGAATTTAACCATAACTTCACACGGATCCTACCGAGCTAATCAGGGGAGTACTAGTTTCTTTCATTTTTACTTACCTTCCTTTATCATAACTTTGATACTTTCGGGGAACATTGAAGACAATGTTCAGTTTAAGTGTAGGGAGGGAGACTAAAATGGGAACTTAGAAACTATTCTTATCCTTGATTATTTGTCTTGTCCTTGGTCATTTGTGTAATAAACTATGAGAAATATTTGTTAGGGTAATTTTAGCACCAAATTTAAAAACATTTTATAACATGTACGAGCTAAAACTTTAGTCTTAATAAAGCGTCTCATGGATAAGAGTTATATGACTAGCACAAAAACCGTACCACTCAAATTCCACCCAAAAAATGTGAGGTTCGCACCTAGATTGTTAGGAATAAAAGCATTCACCTTTAATGCTTAGAGAGTGTACCGGTAGTATAATAGATTCTAGAACTTGTTTTGTGATGCATTCCGAGATCGCTAATGAGACTACACTTGTGTAGTTAGGAATAATTAAGTGATAAGAGGCGTTAGGATAACCATTGTTTGAAACCTGTATTATAATTGCTTTTTCCACATCGGTCGAGTAATTACCCCACACCCTTGCGATGTACTCATCTTTAGTACACGATACCCCAAGTTAACCCCTCAGAGCCTATCCTTTTCGCGGTTCATTGATGTTTCGGTTTTTCGGGAATATCAATGAAGAGCATTGTTTACAATCCACCCCCAAATGTACACCCAAATCGCCTTAGCCTACCTTTTTTGCACTCATCTTTATTTTATTATTTGTATCATTACAAAACCCTTAGTTCAAATATCTAGTTACTTGCATGGTTGCTAAGTCGAGTCGTATCTTTTGTATACAGTTTTGGGATTGTAACATATTGGATTTCACAAACACCTCAAACCATGATCAATAAGAGACGTACACAATAAGGTTTTAGAGTGAGAAATAGTTAGAGGTTTGAGAACTTAGTGAGAGAAAGTAAAAGTGTTATTATGAGCTCTAACCCTATACCTTGGGAGGTAGAGGGTATTTAAAGTCTTACACAAATCACCACCTACGGGCTGTGGATCAGGCATACAGTGGGTAAAGACCCGTCCGTCCTCCACGGTATTACTTAACTAACTAATACTTAACATTAAATAACTACGACTACGAGCTTTCTAACGATTACATATACTTGAGGTGACCGACACTTTAATAACTGGATTTACTAAATCCTAACAATCTCCCCCTAAGGAAGGTCACCTCAAATTACATTGAATTCAAACAGATATTACATTAAGATTGTTCCTGGATTCTTGATAATGTTCTTTGCTCTATAGTATCTAGTAATTGATTCTTCATTATTGCATGTTTGGTTAATCCAAGTGGAGGTCTTTAATTGATCCACGTAATAATGAGTTTTGAGCCAGCATTGAGATCATCAGCTACCATAAATCTCTGACTCTTCCATTGTGGTGTTGACATTATGTGAAGTTGTGACTTTTGGACCGACATGCTCACATTCTGGATCTTGAAATCTTTTCATCAGAGTAGCGGAAGCTTTAGTTGATTCATGATATTTGCATCAGTAGCGAAGTATGGAGTGAAAATATCGAGTCATCGATGCACTTATCATGATTTCATTAGAAATGAATGTGATGAGTGAGCATGCGGCTATGGATTCCATTCTGATCAGCTGCAATCGTCGGACGTACCTGCATACAACAGTTAGCAATAAAGCGCACTAAAGTGTCTTTGATCACTTTCGTTGAATTGAGGTACACAGCCCACGGTTCCTCGTTGATCAGACAAATCTTGTGATCGGTATAATTCGAAGAATCTCCTTGACAGGGTTTCGCAAATGTGTTCTAGCTGTTCTCAAACCGGAACGTCTCAAAGAAGACAACACGGAGTGAGTGAACCAACGAATTTGAGATTCACTGATTGATGAAAAAGATTTGAAAAACAATCGAGTACTGCTCAATAAAGTGTTTTTGCAATACATCGAGGGTTTTGAGAAAAATCAATTATCAATCATAAACACCTTTTATATTTGAAATATCAATACACAGTCGATGTGCTAAAGAAAAGAATTTTTAAGCCCAACGACCGGTTTTTCAAAGGAATCCGTCAATCCATAACCTGAACCAGGATTGATTCATAAGTTTGAATCGCCCCATTGTTTCTGTTCAGTTGTCACATGGTTGATCTATTGGATAGATCTCACATGCCACCCACCAAGAGCTTGTTTGATGTTGGCTCTAGAAGGCTTTCCATCTTTATTGTGAATATGTTTGCATATCACTCAGATGTTCTGGCAATACCACAAGGGCTCATAAGATATAATCTCTCTTTCCACATTGTGTGAAACATAGAGTCTTCATTGACAGTGTCCTAAAGAGATTTATTTTATGATCTCGTGGCTCTAGACTCAATTGTGCACATTTGGTTCCTATGTCGGAGACTAGGGAGAGGGTCTCCTTCTTCAATATCAACAATCTCTAAGAGAAAGTCGATAGATTATGTCGGTTCCTTGTGAGAATGAAACAAGTCCTTTTAAGAGGAACTTGAGTGGCTTGGGAAGTTGTAGTGCAGTGCATCACTGGGTCCATGATGTCTTATCTTCAATACCAGTGTTACCTTAGTAACCACTAGTAGCATATGAATTGAACCCGGTTTCTGCCCTAAGGTTGAATAATTGGAGGGCTATTTATTTTCACCCTTTTCTCATTCAATTCTTTTTCATTCTTCAACCCCTTCAGTGCTTACCGAAATTTCATAACTAGAACCTTGTTGGGTTTATTCCAGTTCTAGCTCTATCTCAGTCCGCACTCTTCCCATATCTCATTTTCTCCTTTTTTCATCATACCTAAGGACTCTACACTATCTAGTGGATTGTCCCTGGGTAGATCCCTCCGGCTCTAGCGGGATCGTGGGAACGAATACCTAACCTAACCATCCTTATATCACCATACATAAAGTAAATTTGGTCGGTCTATTTGGTATTGTTCATCTGCCATTGGAACCAATTGAAAACCTTTTGAAAATCTATCCAGATACTTGTGATATAATATCAAAGCATTTTGTACCTGAATTCATTTTGATATTTTTAGAAAAAGAGCTCCCCCTCAACATGTGCATCATGTATTTGAAATCGTTTTGGCACACGGAGGCAAGGGGAAGGTTTCACTTCTTTGATTACCATTTTCTAAAAGATATCAACCTCACTTTCCTGATCAAGATTAGTAATTTTCATACTTTGTTAAGGATAATTTTGGAAAGGATAAGGTTTTCAAGAAATTGCTCCCCCTTAATATGTGCATTGAGATTTGAAAGTGTTTTGCGCAAATTAGGGAAAGACTGCACATTGAAACAAATCAATCACGTTTCAATCATTTTTGGTTTGAAAAGATGCTCCCCCTCAACATGTGCATGGAAAATTTGAAATCGTTTGGCACATATGGGGAGGAAAGCTTGCTAAACACTTATGAAACCATTTATCAAATTATCAGTTTAAATCCAATTTAAATCACAGATTCTCCCCCGATCACAATTTTCAAATCATTTTAGATTTGTGATCTCTGTAGATTTAAATTGATTTTGAAAGCTTTTGAGGGGAGATGTGACTTGATTATGAGAAACATTTAACCGATAATGATTAAGTATGAGACTTTAGACTCCAAAGATTAAACATGCTTGAGTATCTTTTGAAAACATAATAATAACAAAGGTCTTGTACCAATTGTATACAATATTGTAAAACATTATTCTTTTTGATTATTCAGGAGTAGACCTTTCTCGATAACGTGCCAATTGTTTGAAAATACTCTTTTTGATTGAAATCATTCTCCCCCTTAATCAATGACATATGTTGTTGATTGAAGGATAGAGATTTTGACAAATGAAAAGCCCGTATGATTTTCAAAAGTAGAGTCCGAAGTATTTTTAAAGCAATTTTGTTTTCATTAGATGACAAATATTTTTCAGAAGAATCATTTGAAGCAAAAATATTTGAAAGGAAACATTTGTATTTTTAAGGACAAACATTTGTTTTTAGAGTCAGAGCATGAGGTTTGAAGATTTAAGATAAAACATTGCTCTGTTCTTTCTTTGAAAAACGGGTTACTGCCAGAAATGACAATAAACCATAGTTTCACTTTCTCCCAATTTTTTTTTAATTTTTTTTAAAACAAATTATGTACATTCGAAGAACATCTAAAAACCCGTGACATTCTTTGAATGTCAACACAAAGTCCGTAGATGATATCGAACAAGGAAAACATGACAAAATAGCAATATTTTTGGGATTTTTCAAGATTTTCTTATTTTTATAGATTTTGAATATTTTATATTTTTCTATTTGCTTTTTGT
Source organism: Chrysanthemum makinoi (assembly GCA_910596185.1). NCBI lineage: Eukaryota > Viridiplantae > Streptophyta > Magnoliopsida > Asterales > Asteraceae > Chrysanthemum > Chrysanthemum makinoi. Next base: position 251,457,879 of record OU343217.1, on the reverse strand, counting down.
TGGTTTTGAAATTTTGTATTTTGCTTTTTGAATAACTATTTACAAGAGATGGATGAAGAAAACCTTTTACTCCTCTTCTTCCTCTTGAAGACGTTTAAGTGTTTCCGGTTGTAGAATCTTTAGACCAAGTCGTGGGAGGATAAACTCAAAACGTTCTCTAGGAAGAACTTTGGTGAAGATGTACGCTAACGGTATTCAGTCCTCACAAAATAAAGTTCCACCACACCGTTTTCCACTTGCTCCATGATGAAATGATGTCGAATGTCGATGTGCTTTGCTCTTGAGTGTTGTACGTTGTTGCATGAGAGAGCAATGGCACTTTTTTATCACAATACAGAGGGATTTTGTTGAATTCAAAGCCATAGTCAGATAATTGGGATCTCATCCATAGGATTTGAGCACAACAAGATGACATGGCTATGTATTCAGCCTCTATAGAGGATATCGAAGTACTCATTTGTTTCTTAGATGACCAGCTCACAAGCTTATCACCCAAAAATTGAGCACCTCCAGGCGTGCTCGACGTGTATCTTGACATCATGCATGATCAGATCTGCATAGGCGTTAGTGACATACCGGTGTCCTTCGGGTACCATAGTCCCATATTGATGGTTCTTGGAGATACCGAAAGACCCGTTTAACCGCTTCAAGGTGCTTTTTGGTAGGCTTAGCCCGATATCTAGCACACATGCAAACAGCGAATAGGATGTCGGTCATCGGCTGTGAGGTACATCGGGATCCAATCATACTACGATATTTCGTTTGGTCTACCATGATCCCTGAGTGGTCCTCATCCAGTTTAGTACGCTCTATCATGGGAGTGTCAACAGGGTCACAAGAATCAAATCCAAATTTCTTTAAAATCTCATTTGCATATTTAGATTGATTTATAAAAATGCCTCCGGGACTTTGTGAAATTTGTAATCCCAAGAAAAATGACATTTGTCCCATCATTGACATTTGAAATTTGGAACCCATTTCATTTGAAAAACGATTACATTCATTGGGGTCAGTCGAGGCAAAAATAATATCATCAACATAGATTTGAACATGAATTAAATGTTTTCCTGACTTTCTGGTGAACAATGTCGGATCAACTGCTCATTTGCTGAATCCAGTAGATAAAAGAAACTTTGATAACATATCATACCATGCCCTTGGAGCTTGCTTCAAACCATAAAGAGCCTTCTTCAAGCGATAGACATGAGTAGGATGCTCTGGATTCACAAAACCTTCAGGTTGGCTAACGTATACGACTTCTTTAAGATCTCCGTTAAGAAAAGCCGTCTTTACATCCATCTGATAGACTACCATGTTCTTACTTGCAACATTAGCCAAGAAGATTCTGATTGCCTCAATACGAGCAACTGGAGCAAATGATTCTTCGAAGTCAATACCCTCCTCTTGACGGTATCCTTTTGCAACCAATCGTGCCTTGTTCTTTAATACATCACCATGCTCATCCAGTTTTAATTTGAAGATCCACTTTAGAGCAATGATCATAGCACAGTCAGGAGCAGGAACTAATTCCCATACATCTAGTCGATCAAACTCATGAATTTCTTCTTGCATGGCATTGAACCAGCTGCTTCATTCATGGCAGTTTTAACGTCTTTTGGTTCGATCTTGGATAATACGGAATTGAAGAAGCACCATAAGGCATCAGTTGCAAGTTGTTTGCGAGTGGATACTGGACGAGAGGGATTTCCAATGATGTTGTCCAATGGGTGATCATGTGTCTATTTTCTAAGGTGTTCGTGTGGTTGTTGTTGAGTGACTGAAGTAGCAGAGTCGATTTCTCCTGATGAAGATGGTTCTGATGATGATTTAGGAGCGAATATGTTTTCAAATGGGGCATCTTCAGGAGTAGCAAAGGGATTCTCTCCATCAAGGGTGCCAGAAACAATTCCATGATGTACATTCGATGATTGATGATTTGCTGATGAGACAGAGTGATCAGCAGCAGGCACTTCTTGACTTAAAGATATGGAAACTGAAGGGTTAACTTCATTGACAGGGATAGGAGCAGCCTCTGTTGATGGAATTGGCAGATCATTAGCAATTGGCTCATAGTGTTCATCAAACATTGGATCAAACAGTTTCTTCAAGTCATCTTTTGAAGGAGGTACATAAGGATTTGCTAGTGAAGAATCGTATACAAGAGTAGAACTGATGGGACTACTTGATGATGCGGGTCCAGAACTGGGTTGTCCTAGAGCCATTGGATAGGTCAGCTCATCGAACGTAACGTGAATTGTTTCCATGATATTTCGGGTTCTTTTATTGTAGATTCGGTATCCTTTTCTGCTTGGTGCATATCCTACAAATACTCCAATGTCCGCTTTAGCTTTAAGTTTGCCTAAGTCTTGGCCCTCATTAGTTGGATAACACAATGCACCAAACACACGAAGGAATGAAAGATTAGGTTTTCGATTGTGGACAAGTTCATATGGAGTTTTTCCATGAGAAGTGTGAATAAGGGATCGATTTTGAGTGTAGCATGCAGTGGCAATGGCTTCAACCCAGAGAAACATTAGAACCTTTGAGTAAATCAGCATTGTTCTAGCGGCTTCCACAAGAGTTCGATTTCGTCTTTCAACTACACCATTCTGTTGAGGAGTTCGTGGAACACTTCTTTGATGACTGATTCCAACACTTTCATAAAACTTACTAAGTTCTTTGTTAACAAACTCAGTTCCATTGTCTGTTCGGATGATTTTGACAGTTTTGTTAAGTCGAACCTGCAGCTGTTTGATAAGTTTGATGATGATATCTGGAGTTTCATCCTTTGTCCTCAAGAACTTAACCCAAGTAAATCGAGAGTAATCATCAACCACAACTAACACATATTTCTTCCCGTAAATGTTCTGCACTCTCATGGGTCCACATAAATCTATGTGAATGGAATGAAGAACTTCCGTAACTGAGTTTGTAGGTTTGGGTTTGTGGGCATACTTCTTGCTTTTTCCCAATTGGCATGCTGAACAGAGATGATCCTTTTCATACTTTAGTCTAGGTAAGCCTATTACTAAGTCCTTTCTGGAAAGATCATTTATGGTGCCAAAGTTCAGGTGATTTAGACGACGATGCCATAACCATGACCTTGTTTTCGAAGCCTTTAACAATAAGCAGATTGGAGAAGACTTCATCATATATTCGATAGAGATGGTGTATAGATTTAAACCACGTGTTCCTCTTAAAAGTTCTCTACCATCAAGTTCTCTAATGAAGCAAGTATGTTTTCTGAAGGCCACTTCTAGATCAGAATCACAGAATTGACTGACAGAGAATAAGTTATGACCAAGACCTTCAACGTAATATACCCTGGAGATAACAGTATTACCGACAACATAGTCACCATAACCCATAATTGCACCGAAATGATCATTCCCGAATCTAACAGTCCCGATGAATTTACTCACAAAGTTCATGAGCCGTGACCGGTCTCCAGTCATATGCTTGGAACAGCCTGAGTCTAGGTACCACATAACGATTTGAACGATCTGCAATTGAACATAGACAAGAATGGATAATTGGATAATTGGGATCCCCATGCAAGAATGGGTTCCGTTTGGTTAGTAACAGTGATTGGAACACCCACATCAGAAGTATAAATAATGGAATCATCAGGGATAGATGCAATGCTAGTGTCCGTATTTGACCTACTCAAAGTGTGTTCACTTCTTAAAGGAATTGTTCTACCAGTAGGCATCCATTTCCTAATGGGCATTGATCTAGGTAATTTAGGGCACATCTTATTAAGATTGAATTTGTAGCCAGTAGGTATCCACTGATAACCTATGTTACTAAATTTCCTTCCTGTGGGTTTCCAATATTTTCTAACCTTCTTTGCCATTGCTTTCTAGCCTTCTTAGCTTGATTTTTTGTATTCACTATCTTAACAGGGCATTTAACAACATTAATAAACTCATTCACAGCACATTGATGATTAGTAACAGAAACCAAACAATCATCATTACATGTTTTGCCAAAAGTAGCAGAATTCGAATTAATTACAGTACGCTTATAGCTAATACTAGAATCAACACGATTCGTTTTATTCAACTCAAACTTAATGTTCCTAGGGTGGTCTTCTACTTTCTTTCATTGCACATTCTTAGCTTGCGAGGTCCTATCATGCTTTGTATTGCCTTGAGGCTTTGACCCGCTTGCTTTTGTGTCACTGATTACTCCTGTAGAGGGAATTTTGGGAACATTAGTTGGTTGGGCTACCTTGTGCATTACAGGTTTAGAAGTGCTGGGATCTGAGCTAGTTGAAGGTACATTAAAATACACTTTCTTAACGCTAGGCATAGAACAAGGCATCACAGCTTTACCTTTCTCAAAAAAAGATTTAGGGCAGGTTGCTCTTAAGCATTCTAACAGCTCTTGAGATCGTTTGGCCTGAATGCAAGCAAACCTAATTTCTCTATCTAGTGGCTTATTTATGAAATCCTCTTCTACAATCTCTCGGAGACATTCTAGACTATCCTTAAGGTGAGCGAAATAGTTATAAAACCCAAGTTCATTATTTCTAAGATGAGGAGGAATGTATTTATGATCCACAGTATATTTAGAGTCTGCAGATGACTTTGATGCAACATTCTCATTAAAGACAAGTGGCATTTTCCCTTTTACCTGACTCCTCAGATTCTCAATTTCCTTTTGTAAAGACGTTATTATTTCGTTGTTTTTGTCACGAGTGACTTTCATTGAATTATATAAATCTTTAAAGTGTTGTTTCACTTTTTCATTTTCTTCTAGAAAACTGTCATTTTCCTTTTGTAGAATATTTACCAAGTTTTGAAGATGAAAAGTCTGAGAACTCTGAGAATCTAAAGGAGGAGGCATTTGGGAGCCTGTCACATTGTTCTTTTCATCCTTTAATTGTGAAATTTGGGTTCTCATTTTTCTGATCGTGTTACAATGAGCTCGAATCTGTTCATCACGTTTGCTAATTTCAAAAACTGCATCAAATTCAGGAGCATCCAAGGATGTCTTGATATTTGAGGTTTTAACATTTTCTTTTAGATGTTGATATTTTAATTGCAAATCAAGATGCTCAACTTCCAATTTAGAAAACTGTTTCACCAGGTTATCATGATCATCCCGTTCAAAATTTTCATCCAATTTAGAGTTAGTTTTCTCAAGCTCAATGACACGATCATGGGAGACTTTCGAGCAAAGATAATTCATGAAATTGAGATGCATTAATTGAACAATTCGTGGCAGTGTAAAACACCTATTGAGTGATACATTCGAAATCGATTCTCATTAAAGGTATGCAAATTTTTCCTCTCAATCTCATTATATTTTAATTCTCGCTCATAGTCATTGACCTCCACTATCATTGCATCAAATTCCTTTTCCATTTCTTTAATATCTGAATCCATCCCCTTTTAAGACTCTCAAATTGACCTTTTAATTGTTTAAAGAATGGCATGACCTCAGTTAAATAGCATTCTTTAGTTTGCTCAAAACCCTCTCCCCTTCGTTATCCCAGTAGGTGTGATCCTTTTCTTACATGTCTTCTCAAAATCAACAAATAATTGATAAATGACATACTGACTGATTAAGGTCTTGCTCTTAGTGGGAATAGATCTAGGAACTAAATGTATTGGTGTATTGGGGATATACATGGCGGAAGCATTCTCCTACATGGGCGATTCGTTCAACAAACTCATCAGCTTTTTCATGTCCATATCCTTTTTCAGAACACTTGTTCAGGGGTCAGCTGTGTTTGAGGTCTAAACTTGTTAAATGCAATCCAATTATCCTTAGCATAGTTGGGTGTTTTATAACTGATTTTCCTTTTTTATGCATGAAGGGCTCTTAAGTTTTTCATCCAATTTCTTTCTAGTGACTTCTTCTAACTGCTTATCTTCCTCAGTGTTCTCAAGCATCTAGGTTTCGTCTAGGCTTAAGGATTTCATAGCCATCATAAATTACCTTCTGTGCTTCTCTAGCTTTCTTACAAGCCTCAGGGTTTGGTTCATCAACTAATGCAACACTATGTTTGTCACTTAGAACTCTATGCTTAGTGATCATGTGAGCAGTCTGAATGGTGTTTCCTTGTACGTACAATTTGTTTTCAAGTTTGTTTTTCAAAGTTTTTAGGTTGGAAAATTCATTTAAAAGTTTTGATCCTTAGCATTAAACTCATTCTTAAGCACTTTCACATTTTCTTGAAGTTCTTGTTTTTGGTTAGCCGTTTTATTAAGCTTTTCTTTTAAGGAATCTAGCTCTTGTTTTTGTATTTCTTCCCTAAAGCTACTTTTTCTAATAATTGTACGCATTTGGTCATCCATTTCCAGCTCACGAGTGGTTAACTCAAACTTAGCGCGTTGTTCATTAATGGCAACTTGTTCTTTATAGGCATTAAGTTCAGAGATAACAGAATCATCAGGGGCACCTGGAGTGAATTCATCAAAAACATAGTCATCATTGACTGCAGAAGATGCATCACTTGGTTCAATCACACTTTCACTTTGGATCACATATTGATCATATGGGACAATATTACTATTACCCATACTAACAATATCTGTTTCACAAGTTTCATGTGATTGCACTTTATCATGTATCTTTTGCTCATCGACTTCATCATATAATTTTAATACCTTTGAGAAGATTGATTCTTTGGATGGACCAGCTTGCTTAGATGATGAGACCTTTGGAGAGACCATTGGGGAAATGCTAGCCATGAAGATTGTCTGGGCAGTAGGTTCATCATCGACATCAGAGTCATATGCATCACAATCGGAAACTTGAAAGGCATTTTGATGATTGTGACCCATTTCCTGAATTGGATGCTCATCCACATCTGCATCATATGTCTTAGCATTCCCCTCTGCAAGAAATAACGACTCTTCTTCATCCAAAACTGCTCCATTATCTTGAGCTTGCACAAGCAACATCTTGTCTCTGAAGTATTCTGCATTCTGTGGACGTTTTGGAGATGTGCAGTTCCTCGCAATATGTCCCTCACCACCACAGTTGTAGCATTTGACTGGTTTTGCTTGCCCTTGATTGGCATTTCTTCCACGATTCTGATTTGCCACATATCCTCCACCTACTCCAGCATTACCATAACCTGCTCCAACCATCCCTTGTTCATATCGTCTTCCTTGCACATTCTGCACCACAACCTTACCATCTCTGACAGTAGCTTGATTGTGTGGATTGGATGCTGTTCTGAGATTATTGTTGGTGTGTGGGAGGGAATTCATATTTTCACTAACCATGAGAGATAGTTGATTGATGAAGTTTTCCATGAGTGTGTTTGAGTCAGGAGGCTTATATGCTGGATCAGGGATGAGCTTGTAATTACCATTACTCGTGGGTATGACTTGAGAAGCTTTGGTGGTAATTCCAACATTGGTGTAAAAGGCTGTAGAGTCATTTGACTAACTAGTTTCTCCCTGCTTAGATTTGAACTGTTCAAGAATCCTTCGTTCAAACATAGCATGTCTCTCATTCTGAAGAAGGAAGGCATACAGTTTCTCATAGTTGGTGTTCTTCAATCCTTTGGTTAGCTTCACAGAGGTGACAAATTTGTGCCATTCGGGATTCATGTTGTTCACAAACTTTGAGTTCAACTGAATATTTGGCATGGTCATTTTGATATTCCTCATATCATTCACAAGCTTGTGGAATCTCACGTAATATTCATAGACACTTTCTTCTGGTTTCATCTTAAAGTGGTCAAATTCATCATACAGTTGTGATTCTCTGTCTTCCTTAGTTAATTCGAACCGAGAGAAGCATCTTGACATTATCCCAAACCGCCTTGGCTTCAGTGTTGTGATTGATAAGCTTGTAGATATCTTTTGGAAGACGTTGAAGTATAATGTTTGAAGCCCTGATATCAGCATCGAATCTCTTTTTCTCTTTATCACTGAGCTCATCAAACGTCTTTGGACTGTCCAATCCAAAGATCATCTTTCCATCTGCAGCAGTATCAAATATGTCTCTTGTAGTCTCAATCTGATAAGGTCCTTCATCAATTGACTTGAGAATGTTGACTCCATTTTCCTTTCCCAGACAATACAACCTAATTCGTTGAGCCCATGAGTCATAGTCAGTTCTGTCAAGCATGGGTGGAGAGTGTCTAAACCAGCTGCTTGAACGTCCTCAGCTACAGTAGAGATGATTGTAGGCACGTTGGTAGACATGTTTACAGATTTCACGGGATTTTATAACTCTATGATTAAACCGGGAAATAGATTCTTTCACGAGATTTTACTAAATCAAGAGAAAACCGTATTAGAAACAAATATTAACCAAGTCGCTATAACCCTTGCACCAAGTCGCTAAGTAGCAACTCGCTAAACCTCAAGTCGCTGTGAATCAAGTCGCTAAATGTAACCACCCGCACTTTTAGGTTACTTTTCATTTTCGTGAATTTACTATTCACTTTTACTATTCATCCATGAAATTTTTATTTCACATTCTCGTAAGATAAATTATTTTTGTAATATCCTGAGAGTTCGACAAACGTTAGATCATATTCGCATAAGTTATTAAGAAAACATCGTTATAAAGTTTCATTTTGGTCGGAACACCGTTTAAACATCACGCGCATAACGAAAATCAACTCTGATAATTTTCCTCACATCAGATAAATTTTTAGATCACTCATGATTAATTTGAGAATTTTTAAGATCTATTTTTATGTTACCAAATAAACCCTGCGCTGTACGAAACTAAACTTACGTTTTAAACAATTCTACTTACATCCAGACTTAACGATTCCTGCACTTTGTTTCTAATATGTTTTTGACACTTTTACATTTTTTGGAAAATTCAAACATATTTCCCTCCTCCTTTGACCATAAAGAAATTAACATTGTACGTTCTACATTTTTGTTTAAATCGCGTAACTTTTAAACTTCACGAATAACTGTAAAGTTATCCCGCGTATGACGAAAACCACATTTTGACATCTCATATCACTTTTAGACTAATTTTAGTCTACTCTAAATAAATTCACGGTCGTTTCCCTGAAATTTCGTTCTTTTCCGATAAACTGCGAATTACGCGTTTTTGACCCGTATTTCCAGCTTTAAGCAGCGTTTTTGCACCCAATGAGACTTATCACTCATTTTATATTTTTAGATGGAGTATAATGTTGAGTCTCATCATTCCTGTAAGTTTCGTATTTTTACGATACCCGGTTTTACGTTTTATGGCTTAACGACTTACGGTTGGCATTTAACGGAACCAAAACTTACTCTAAACTCAAGATATTATCAAAACTTATCAACTAAGCCACCTAGACACATTGAGACCGACCTAAGGGGGGGGGAGTCATCATATTGGTGGCTTAATCCTAACCATGGTTCATTTAGATGATTACAAGTGTCCTAACTTAACCATGGTTATATTTAACCCAATATATGGTTAACCAAACTTACCCTCCTATAAATAGGAAGTTAAATTCATCATAAACTCCCTCACATACTGATTTTGGTCGTTCATACCTTAAAACATTCACATCTTCCATCATTTGATCTATAAACTCTAAGTTTATTCAAGGAAGTTCCAAAGATCAAGCTACTACATCAAATCTCTAGCAAGTTTAAGTGATCTTCTTGAGTTTAGATCAAATCAAGTCACTTAGTACTTCATCACCAACTCTTCAAGTTTGCAAGGGTGCCAAGGTGCGGAAATCTAGCTCAATCCGAAGTCTTACGCGATCAATCAAAGTCCTGTCCTTACTAAGTTACTCCTTTCTTATTGAAAGCCAAAAGTTGTAAGCAACTTATCACCACCATCATCACATCTTTATTATTCATAGTATTAACTATTTCATGCTATATATATAGTTACTATGTTGATTCATGATGTACATATACTCAATCACTTGTTTTAATTTACATATTGTCATAAAAAGTAACAAACTAGTAAACTAGTCATATTCTACACATGGAGACCATTAAAATCAGTAACATATGGACTTTCTAACTTACATAATATGGTAGACAAGATAAAAAGGTAAACATAGAAATTTGAATCACCCAAAACGGATAAACGAGTCAAAAGTTATAAGCAAAAGAAGTTAGCGAAACCTAAACGCCAAAACTGCCATGTATAAGCTGTTAAGAGTTCTGCCGTTTTAAAAGTGGTACTTCTGGTCCGAATTATCAAAAAAAAAGCACAAAAGTTGTCCGGAACGACGTTTTCCTTGAATAGCAAAGAAGCTCGGACCTTGAAAACGCATAAATAGGCCATAATCTTTCAAAAACAGAAACTGCCGTAAATATAGTCTCACAACTATACTTTTGTCACAACTAAAAACAAACCAAGAGGCCTAATGGCCATAAGCCAAGACCACGGCTACGGCTAAGGTCAAGGATGAGTCTCAAGACCATGGTAGTCAAGACCAAAGTCATGGCAAGACCATGGCAAAAGCCTTAAGGCTTGTTTGCCCAAGACCGTTAACTAAGGTAATCATATTTATGAAACGACGAGAACTTGTAAAAACTAGATACTTATTAAAAACATGATAAACTTATAACAATCTTCACTCAAAACATATGTTGTATCTACTAAGTGCTACAATAGTAGGGAGCTTCATGTGAGGGGTTCATTTAAGTAAAACGTATCGACGAGTTGCTGGATTTACGATTTAAAGTGTCCTAGCTCCTCGAACGTTTACTGCATGACCTCTGAATAATGATGGCCCGAACGTAGTAACGATATCTATAAACTAAATATGTTTTCACATATTAAAGATCTTTCTATAAACATCAAATGATAATTGACTACATCATGATCAACATAGGAATATATATAGGATGGTTTATGTTTCCTTAAAAATTATTCCAAACCTAAGTCGCAACATTTCATTTTTAGGTTGCACGTAGAAGTCTTCCGACTTATCCATCATCCGTTAAAGTACTTAATATCATCAACTCTTGGTGAGTTCATAGCCCCATTTTTATTACTTAATTGTTTTACAAACCCTTGGGGGAGATACATGCTTTATTTCAAACTGAACACATTGCTTTCAAACTGTATGCTTATCTGATTGTTTTATTAGCACTAAGTTACCGCATTTGCCAAACATAAGTCCCTAAATCATGAATCATTAATCACTATGTGAGAGTGGGCGCGAATATTGTGAATAGATCTATTGGGATTGATGAATCCTGTTTGTGTTGGCCCGTTAGAGGCAAACAAACGCACTATATTTGAGTAACATTGGTAAAAACGGCAATTTTACCTGATAGGGCACGCACCGACATTTTCTCCAATTAATTTTGGAACACGTTAACACCTTGATTGCATGATGCTTAGTATAATAATAACTGTTTTGGTTTTCAAACCCTTGGTGTGAATTCATAACTCACACTACAAACATAATGTGTTCAACCATCAAACAAACTCTATGAATTTCACTCAACCTTTGTGTTGACAGTTTTAAGCATGTATTTCAGGTCCATATTGTACGAGGCTGGCACGGAGGAGCGAGGACTAGATCAAGAAGGCTATAAATTTTATTATCATTCGAAAACCAATTTAATGTATTTTGTAAACTCTGATATATTTGAATGATAAAAACTTTTTAAAATGACTCCTTTATAGATCATTTTCTATTATTATGATTGTTTTGCCATCAAGTAATACCCAGTTTGAATTCCGCTGCATATCAGAATTGGGGGTGTTACAGATTGGTACCAGAGCCATAGTTATAGAGAAACGAGTCTAAATTATGACTTAAACTATAACTGCTTTTACAAACAAAAACATTTTATAGCCTTCCGTTCTCCGTGCCTTCCATCCTCCAGACGATTATGGGCTTTCAAGACATGTTATAATAACATGAACATATTAGTATATTGATATATACACTTGAATTATTTAAAGCTTTCCCCTAAATATTATAACTATTTTAACATCATATCCTTTTGTAGTCACTATGTTTGTGCCTGCATCTCCCGATTACATTCCGGCATCACCCGAACAAATTCCAAACATTCCAATCATTCCGGAACTAGATTTTCCTGATATTAATGATGACTACCTTGATGCCGTTGATTACGAAGATGAACCATACGAAGATATGGACGACGAAGAAGAAGAGGATCTGATTATACCAGATTCTCCCGAATATAATGTTCAAGATTGGGTTGAATCTGAGGATGATCAAGAGGAAAACTATGTATATGGTGTAGCACCATTATCACCACCTCCTGCCTCAGAAACATCTTCCGAACCCAATCCTACTAACCCTACTCAAGGACCAACATCCACTCATGAAGTCGGCAGGTCATCCACAATGATACCTCGCTTTCATAAACTCGCCAATACGAACTTTACCGTTTAAAGCAACACTTGGACCTAACTCAACATAAAGTCCAAAGTATGGCATGGCAGATGAATCAACAAGAATCATTTGTCGTTGCGGCCAAAACTGAGGCCATCCATGCTCGTCAACGCCTGGACTTATTCATACTAGATATGAGTTATGTGAAGAGGGACTTGGATTATGTTGCAGATACCATCTTCCATCCACTAACTGGATGGGAAGACATCAAAGATAGGTTATCAAGAGTGGAAAGAATCCAATGCCAAGACGGGGCACATATTCAAGAACTGCGAAATCACTTAAACTCGGTAGAGATCCGACTAGACGTTGCTAACTTCGACCGATATTGTCTTCGAAAGTAGTTGTATGATATGCAATATTCTATGAATGCCAAGCAAAAAAAGATATATCAAAAAGAGGTCGAAGAAAACCATCTAAGTGATAGCATCGATGTTCTAGCCGAATATGGAAATATCAATTCGTCCAACCAATCTTAGACTAGTATGATAATACTAGTTATCTTTGTACTTCTAAACTGATTAGACTCAGTTAGAAAACTCTGTGTAACTCATGTAATAGCTAGCAGTAGTAAAGCGTTGTAATTACTAAACTGAAAGTTTCAGTTAGTAAATTTTGAAAAAGCTTGTAATAGGTTTCGATTTTGTAAATCAATCAACGTTATGTGAATGAAAACTCTTGTTTTATGCTATCATGTGTTATGGTTTAAAATTCCAACTTTATTATTTCTAACCTTCCATCAAAAATCATGATCTTTTTAAAACTCTTGATATCTCTTTTTAATAGAATCATGCCGCCAAAGAAAGCGAAAGCACCTCAACCAATGACTCCAACTGCCATTGAGCGAATGATTACTACCCGAGTGAATGCAGCAATTAACGCGGAACGAGCAGCCATAGCCGCTGAAGCTGTTGCTGCCGCTGAAGCCGCTACCGCTGCTGTAACAACTGCAGCCGCTGAAGCCGCCGCTGCCGCTGAAGCCGCCGCATCCGCTAAAACTGCCGCTGTCGCTGAAGCTGCTAGGCTTGCCGCAGCTAGTGCAACTAGAGGTTGCTCATACAAAGAATTTTGAGTTGCAAACCCATAAATTTCAAGGGTTCAGAAGGAGCCGTGGGTTTAACTCACTGGTTTAAAAGAATAGAGTCTGTGTTCTCAATCAGCAAATGCGCTAAAAATGACAAAGTTCAATATGCCACTTGTACACTACTGGATCAGGCATTATCATGGTGGAATGCAGTTGCTCAACCAATAGGCATCATGAGTGCTTATCAAATCTCTTGGGTTGCTCTAAAGGGTTTAATGATCAAGGAGTATTGCCCTCGTAGTGAGATACAGAAATTAGAAGTGGAGTTCTGGAACCATGTTCTCAAAGGTGTTGACATTGCTACTTACAACCGTCGATTTCAAGAATTGGCGATACTATGTCCATCAATGGTTCCAACAACTGAAAAGCTGTTAGAGAGATATATATGGGGACTTACGCCTATCATCCAGGGAAACGTGACATCGTTTGATCCAAAGTCACTTGATGATGCTATGGGAATATCTCGAAGTCTCATGGATCAAGTGGTTCGAACAGGAGCTACCCAAAGACAGAATCTCGACACTACCACCAACAACACCAACTACCGTAATAACAACAACCATACCAACAACAACAACAACCGAAACAACAACAACAAACGACAATGGGATAACAACTAAAGAAACACTTTCAACAACCAAAATCGTAACACCCAACACCATCTGCAACAAAACAAAAGACAAGAAGCCTCAACGGCTTATGTTGCAGCACCAGCTGGAGGAAATTATGGTGGAACCTACCCAAAGTGCAATAAATGCAACTACCATCATATGGGTCCTTGCCCAGCCAAGTGCCGCAAGTGTGAAAAACCAGGACATCTTGCTAAAGACTGTAGAAGCAAAGTTGTGGCTACTGGAGCTAACCTTCAACCGATAGTTACATGTTTCGGGTGTGGGGAGAAAGGACATGTCAAACCCAATTGTCCTCAAAACCGTGGCCAACAAGGCGGAGATGCTCGTGGTAGAGCCTATGTTATGGGCAACGGTGAACCTCAACAAGACCCGAACGTAGTCACTGGTACGTTTTCACTCAATAATCATCTTGTTAAAGTCTTATTCGATTCCGGTGCTGATATGAGCTTTATATCTTCCAAAATTGCACCTTTACTTAATATTGCACCAACCACTATGGATACACACTATAGTATTGAATTAGCCAATGGAAACTTAGTAAACACCAATAATGTACTCCAAAAATGTACCCTCAACCTTTTAGATCATCCGTTCAGCATCAATCTCATGCCAATCGAACTTGGAAGTTTCGATGTTGTTATTGTCATGGATTGGTTGTCAAAACATCGAGCCAACATCATTTGTGGCGAAAAAGTTGTTCACATTCCTTGTAACAATGAAACTTTGGTCATCCGTGGTGAACAAAGTGGAACTCGCTTAAACATCATCTCATGTATAAAAACCATGAAGTACATTGAAAAAGGATGTTATGCATTTCTAGCTCATGTTACCGAGAAGGAATCCAAATAAAAACGACTTGAAGACGTTCCTATCGCTCGTGAATTTCCTGAAGTTTTACCTGAAGACTTACCCGGACTTCCACCATCATGCCAAGTAGAGTTTCAAATTGCTTTAGTGCCAGGAGCAGCGCCAGTGGCCCGCGCACCCTATAGACTGGCACCATCCGAGATGCAAGAACTGGCAAATCAACTACAAGAACTTTTGGACAAGGGGTTTATCCAACCTAGTTCCTCACCTTAGGGAGCTCCCGTCTTGTTCGTGAAAAAGAAATATGGATCGTTACGAATGTGTATCGACTATCGCGAGCTAAACAAATTAACCATAAAGAACCGATACCCTTTGCCGAGAATCGATGATCTATTCGATCAACTACAAGGTTCGACCTATTATTCAAAAATAGACCTTCGATCGGGTTACCATCAAGTTAAGGTTCGAGAAGAAGACATTCCAAAAACAGCCTTTAGAACTCGCTATCGTCATCACGAGTTCCAAGTAATGCCGTTTGGCTTGATGAATGCACCAGCAGTATTCATGGATCTCATGAATCGGGTGTGTAAGCCATACTTGGACAAGTTCGTGATAGTATTCATTGATGATATTCTCATATACTCCAAAAGCGAAGAAGAACATAAAGATCATCTGAGAACGATTTTAGAATTACTCAAGAAAGAGAAGTTGTACGCAAAATTCTCTAAATGTGAATTCTGGATTCAGTCAGTACAATTCATTGGGCATGTTATCGATAGCACGGGTCTACATGTTGATCCCGATAAAATTGAGGCTATCAAGGATTGGCCAACACCTACAACACCTACGGAAATTCGTCAATTTCTAGGTTTGGCCGGTTATTATCGAAGGTTTATTGAGGGATTTTCCTCAATAGCCAAACCTTTGACCACGCTAACTCAGAAAAACAAAAAGTACATCTGGAACGAAGATGAATAAGAAGCTTTCCAAATCCTAAAACAAAAACTTTGTTGTGCCCCTATTCTAGCATTCCCAAATGGGATCGAAGATTTTGTATTCTATTGCGATGCTTCACACCAAGGATTAGGAGCCGTACTCATGCAACGAGAAAAAGTCATGGCTTATGCTTCAAGACAACTCAAGAAACATGAAGAAAACTACAATACTCATGACTTGGAGTTAGGAGCAGTAGTCTTTGCACTTAAAATCTGGAGACACTATCTATACGGTACTAGAGATACTGTGTTTACCTACCACAAAAGTCTCCAACACATTCTCGATCAAAAGGAATTAAACATGAGGCAACGACGATGGTTAGAATTGCTGAGTGATTATGATTGCGACATTCGCTATCATCCGAGAAAAGCCAACGTAGTAGCAGATGCCCTGAGCCGGAAGGAAAGGGTTAAACCTCTACGAGTTTGAGCCTTAGTCCTAACCATCAACTCAAATTTCCCTGCTCAAATACTCAATGCTCAAGCCGAAGCGATGAAACAACAAGACATTGAGAAGGAGAAATTGGATGGCATGATACAGAAGAAATTTGAAACCCATTCCGACGGAACTTTATGCTTCCAAGGACGAAGTTGGTTACCACTTTATGGTGGTCTACGAGATTTAATCATGCTTGAATCCCACAAATCCAAATATTCCGTACATCCAGGATCTGATAAGATGTATCATGATCTAAAGCTACTTTATTGGTGGCCAAACATGAAAGCCGACATTGCCACCTACGTCAGTAAATGCCTTACTTGTTCCAAAGTGAAGGCTGAACACCAAAAACCATCCGGTCTCTTACAACAACTAGAGATTCCGATATGGAAATGGGAACGAATCACAATGGATTTTATCACTAAACTCCCAAAGACATCCAACGGTTATGACTCCATCTGGGTCATAGTGAATCGTCTCACAAAGTCCGCACACTTTATACCAATCAAAGAGACTTACAAGATGGATCAGTTGACTCGACTTTACGTCAAAGAAATAGTCTCAAAACATGGTGCACCGATCTATATCATATCTGACCGAGATGGTAGATTTACCTCAAACTTTTGGCACTCACTCCAAGACGCCTTCGGAACAAACCTAGACATGAGTACAGCGTATCACCCTCAAACCGATGGTCAGAGTGAGCGAACCATTCAAACGCTGGAAGACATGCTTCGAGCTTGTATAATCTAATTTGGAAAAGGATGGGATAACCATTTACCATTGGTCGAATTCTCCTACAATAACAGTTATCAAGTGAGTATCAAGGCAGCACCCTTTGAAGCACTTTACGGCCGAAAGTGTCGATCGCCTGTCTGGGCGAAGTGGGAGATGTTCAACTCACGGGTCCAAAACTCATTCGTGAAACAACTGAGAAAATCATACAAGTCAAAAATCAGTTACAAAAAGCAAGAGATAGACAAAAGAGTTATGCCGATGTACGACGCAAACCTTTGGAATTCCAAGTTGGAGACAAGGTTATGCTAAAAGTCTCACCTTGGAAAGGTGTCATACGATTCGATAAACCTGGAAAACTAAACCCAAGATACATAGGTCCATTCAAAATCCTCGCTAGGGTTGGTCTAGTGGCGTATAAACTTGAGCTCCCATTGGAACTCAGTAATGTACATCCTACTTTTCATGTATCCAACCTAAAGAAATGTTTATCCGATGAATCGTTAGTTATTCCACTCGATGAACTCAAACTTAGCAATGATCTACACTTCATTGAACAACCTGTTAGCCGTAACATTTTTATTAGAAGTGATGGTCATTCACATTTAGGAACTTTGTAACGTGTGTTAGATATCGTACTAGAATAGTCAACGGGCTCGTGGATTGGACTAAGCTAAATGGCTAGAAGTTATGCTAAGCTAGCCTTGTATAAGTTGTCATCCAATCCAAGTCCAATCCAAGCCCATCCCAAAGCCCATTAGGGCATATGTACTTGTACTATAAATACCCCTCAAAGTCTCATTTGAGGGGTGTGCTTGAGTGTGTGTGTGTGTGTGTGTGTGTGTGTGTGTGTTTTCTTTAAGGAATATACAACATATTGTTTTCATCATTCTCTCTACATATATACGGTTTCATAACATCAAGTCACCATCTTTCCATCTTAATCTTTCTTCTTTATTTACGCTTAACGTTTGTGTTTGGGTTTCACGTATTCTACGCATAACGTGTTTGTTTAACGTGGTATACGTTTGGTTAGCTTGGGTAAAGTGAAAGGTTGATATATTTAAGGTCCTACAATTGGTATCAATCGCCTAACAATGGTTTAGGAGTGTTTTGGTTGAAGTTTTTTTTGTGTTGTTACGCGTAGTGTTCGTTCTTCAAGTTATCTTGCTTAAAACTTTAATTTTTGCACTTAAATCTTCAAGATTCTTATGTTTTAAGGTAGTTAGAGTGTTAAGGATTCTAGTTTTTGAAAAAAGTTCGAAGCTTTACGCGTTTTCAATCAAGCTTTAAATTCGTGTGTATTGGCGTGTGCGTTTCTACGCATAAGCAGTAAAAGCACTTTGGGTGATTAAGGTCAAAACGTTTGTGTTATTTGTGTGTTTTGGAAGCTGTTTGTGCAAGAGAAATTGTTTGAATCACTGGAAATTTTTTACGCGTAAGAACAGAAAGTCAAAACCCTATTTTTACGCATAAGAAAAGTCAAAACCCTAATCCTACGCATAAGGTTTACGCGTAAGAATTTTGGTTTTTACGCATAACTTTTTGGTGAAGAATCTTCGTGCAACAACGGTTACTCAGTGCTTCCCTCACTTGGATAAGTTTGTGGAACACTTCGACTTGTGGATATCTTTTACACTGTGATAGTGTAAAGGATTTTTGGTTTTAAACCTAATCTTACACATAAGCGGAACGCTTACGAGTAAACACTCTACGCATAAGTTAACACTTACGCGTAAGGTTTTTATGACTAAGAATTCTGTTTACGCATAAGCTTACGCTTAAGCCTAAAGGTTACGCGTAAGATACTTTTTAAGCATAAGAATCCTACGCATAAGCACTAATTTCTACGCTTAAGAACAGTTTTACGAGTAAGATTTTGCGCAAAACTTCAAACGGCTATAACTTTTGAACCGTAACTCCGTTTTCAGCGTTCTACCCATCAAAACGACCGTGAGAACGAGGAGAATGACACGCCGAAATAACTACAGTTCATTCGGGTCAACCTTCAAGTCCTAAAAACGCTCCGAACAGAAGTTATTGAGGTTTTTAAGTTTTTAGAGCAAATTTTCACTACAACAACTGAGCTTAATCTTTGTCAAACACAACTCCTTTATCCTTGAATCGATCCTACATCAACTTTATCATCAAATACCTTCATCAATGGCAACTCAACAAGATATTCATGCAACCGGTGCCGAAAACCGTCCTCCTATGTTGGAAAAAGGTGGTTATCTTCAATGGACAAGTCGTATGCTTCGCTACATCAAGACCAAACCTAATGGAAAACTGATGATTCAATCCATTACGAATGGACCCTTCAAGCCTCGACAAGTCCAAGACCCTGGAAATCCTAATGCAACTCCTCCCGTCCCACCGTCTTTTCGTACTCAAGATGAATCAGAATACACTGAAGAGGATAAGAAGCAAGTCGAAGCAGATGACATGGCAATTCACATTGTCCAACTGGGTTTACCAAGAGAGATCTTTGCTGCTGTAGACAGTTGTGAAACTGCTTTCGATATGTGGGAACGTGTTAGACGACTATGTTTTGGAACCGAAATTGGTAAACAAGATATGGAGAACAAACTGCTAATTGAATGGGAGAGGTTTACATCTACTCTAGGAGAATCCATTGAATCCTACTATGGAAGGTTTTGCACTTTGATGAACGAGCTGATCAGAAACAAGTTGGCACCCAGAACTATCGTGACCAATATCAAATTTCTCAACAATCTTTCAGAAGAATGGGGACGATATGTCACTATTGTCAACCAAACAAAAGACTTACATCAGGTGAACTTTGATCAACTCAACGATTTTCTGAAACAAAACCAAACTGAAGTGAATGAAGTCAGGAAAGAAAGATTGGCAAAGAATCATGATCCATTCGTCATCATCTTCCACTAACAACAACTTGCAGCAATACATTCCACAACAACAAGCTGTTTTCCCTCCTCAACAACAATTCTGTCCACCAGAACAACAAGTCATTCAACAACAACAGTATCAACAATACCAGGAACAAGGAATCACTGATCTTGAAACCGAACAAGAACAAGCTTTGACTCAAGCATTTGCATTTTTGGGTAAAGCATTCAGAAGTCGCTATTCAACACCAACTAACAACAACCAAAGGATTTCATCAAACACTCGCAACAGGAAAATTGCACAGCCGGGTAATCAGCAGGGATATGCTACTGGATTTCGCATGGGTAATCAGGCTGTTCCGTATCAGGGTAATCAGTTGGGTCAGAATGTTGGAAATCAGATGGGTCAGAATGTTGGGAATAGAGCTGTGGGTAATCAGAATAGGAATGTTGCAGCTCCAGTCATTGGGAATTATGGAAATATGAATCAGGGTAATCAGGTTAAGTGTTATAACCGTCAAGGAGTGGGTCACATGGCAAGGAATTGTCCAACTAAGCCAAAAAGAAGGATCTTGCGTATCTTCAGAAAGCTATCATGTTGGTACAAAAGGAACAATCGGACTTCAATTGAGTCTGAGGAACATGACTTTATGGCTATTATGGATGATTTGGAAGACCTAGAGGAAATCAATGCGAACTGCATCTTCATGGCAAATCTTTAGGAGACTAAGTACGACGACTCTCGACGCACCTCCTGTCTATGACGCCAACGCAGTGATCGAGGTACCAATCATTGATCCATGCTATAACAATGTTATATTTGATGTGTTTACTCATGACGAACAGCATTCTGTGACATCCGCACCTACTTATGATACATACCCGGACAATCCGAGTTGTAGCAATACTAACTCTGAAACTCCAGATGTGGATCCTAGTGGAGGCTGTGTGGCACAAAATACTGAGACTGATGAGGAAACACGTGCTTATTTTGAAACATTAATCAATAACCGTGGCATTGAAATCGAGAAAGTTAAAACGGTCAATCGCGAAGTTAAGGCCGCGAATGCTAAGTTGACCGCTGAGCTTGAGAGTTACAAGGAGAACGCAAAAGCTTTTGTATTTCACAAAAACAAAGAGTTAGAATTAGAAATTGGTTATCGAGATTCCATTTTAAGAGAACAACATTTGCAAATCAAGTATAACACACTTGATGTGAATTTGAACTTGAAAATTAAATCTTTAAACAAGGAAATTTCTGATCTAAATGACCAACTTTCTAAACAAAAAGCAATGTTTTCTGATCTTGAAAAAGAGAAAAGCAATTGATTAGGGATTTTTCAAAACGAGAAGATTCTCTTCTTGATGAAATTCTTGATAAAAATGAGAAAATAAAAAATTTGAAAAATTTGCTTGTTACAACGGGTCATTCAGCTAAATCAACCAATATGCTGATTAATCAAGTTAATCCGTATTATCACACTACTCAAAAAATGGCTCTTGGTAACACACCTCCTTGTTTCCTCAAGAAAGCTCAGAAAGAACGGAATGTGTTGAACAATGGAAAACCTTTGCATGAACCTATAATTGTTCATGATTCTCTTGAAACGTTAGAACTATCTGAGGAGAGTAGATCAAAAATGAAACAAAATCATCCGGAAATCAAACCAATTGATTATAACAAATGGAACAAAATTAATGGTATTTCTTTTGTTTCTCAAAAAGAACAATCAAAGTTTTCCATAACACCCAGTGTTTCAAACAAATGTCAACACCGTCTCAAAACCAGTTGCAACTCCTGTAGTTGTCTCAAAATCTTTTTCGAAAATCGAACAAATGTCTTCAAACAATCCTTTTAACACAAGTGATGCTAGAAGTATTTTAGACGATGTTAAAACTAGAATTGGGAGACTTCAAGAGACTGTCAAATCTAAAACCAATATTACAACTAACATATGGTTTTCTAGTTTTGATGATGAAATAAAAAGTTTTTGAAACTGAAATTGCCCCTCAGCTGAATAACATCAACTCAAGGGTAATTCATTTTGAACAAGCATTTTTGAAAGAAACAACTGACTTTGTCAAGGACCATAAATCCCTGGTAAAGCAAGCTAATGAAAGTGTTGAACACATCAAAGTTTTGGAAAATTTAAATGATTCTCTCTTCGAAGATGTTCTGACTACTAATATTATGTCCATTATTTTGCAAACATATTCTGTTGAAGATCATGAAAGACTCCAGTCCGAGACCTTCGAAATTGTTTCAAAATATGAAAAAGCTCTTGAAAAACTTGAAAAAGATAATGTCTCATATTTTAAACTTGATCGAAAAACTGAGGAATGCAAGTATGACAAACTGTCGTATAAGCGTGCCTATAATGACATGAAAGCGAAAAATGATCTTTTGAGGGCTCAACTGGAATGTCAAAAAGGAAAGGCAGTGGATACTAAGATTACAAAACCATTGACTAAGGAGAAAGCAAATGTTCCCAAACCGGTTGTCAAACCAAAAATGTCTGTTTCTATGCCTCCTCCAAAAGTCAATGAGAAAAATGATTTATCAAAACCAGTCACTCCACCTGCCTTGCCTAAACAAAATGTTGTAAAAGGAAAAGCGGTTATAGAGAAACCAAAATTTTTAGCACCTGGCCTTTTTAAGATGAGTACCACTAATGCGTCTGCCTCCACATCTAAAACATATGGAACAAATGACATAAGTTTAGAAAAGCACTCTAAAGAGACTAGGATAGCTGAAACCACTTCACTAGATAAAAATGTGAATCCTAATGCGTGTGCCTTACCTTCTACAGGACTAGAAAGCACCTCTAGGAGCAGCAGACTAAAGCCTAAGAGCAATACAAGGAACAATAGAGTCTCGCTTGCCTCTAAGAGTAGTAGCTTGAATAAAGAGAAGAAAGTAGAAGAACACCCTAGGAATTTACCGCTTTGTAATAAGAAAGACATTTCATCTGAATGTAATGAACCTATGAACTCTGCTAAGTTTAATGAATCTGTTGAATCTGTTTGTTTAACTTGCAAGAAATCTTTAACTAATGTTCATGATGATTGTGTTTCTAAGAATGAGATTGTTAAGCCTGTTAAGAAGAACATTCCCAAAAGAACTTATGCTAAACGAGTAGGAAGACTAGTTGCAAGACTTAGGCTTATAGCGTTTACTTTAGGGATGACATTTGGAAACCTACGGGTAGAACTTTCACACTCCAGAATGGTAGAATGAGTGAAGAACCTGCTTTCCAGTAGATAACTTATATGAGTGTGATCAGGATTTTACCTCTAACCCAAAGGAACCAAAATCAAAACGGTTTCCAAAATCTTCTTCTGTTATTGGCAGGTTATCGAAATATTTCTTTGGATCATCGACTCGGGTTGCTCCAAGCACATAACCGGGAATCTGAAGCTGCTGATCAACTTCGTCTAGAAATTCATGGGAACCGTACGTTTCGGAAATGATCATGTAGCAGCTATCATGGGTTATGGAGATCTACCTTTTGGAAATTATTTGATCCCTCGGGTTTACTATGTCGAAGGGTTGGGACACAATTTGTTTTCAGTCGGGTAGTTCTGTGATGCAGATTTAGAGGTTGCTTTTAGGAAAAATGCTTGGTTCGTTAGAAACTTGGATGGCACTAATCTCTTAACTGGGAATCGTGATACAAACTTGTATGCTATCGACATAAACCAAATTGCCTCTTCATCACCAATATATCTTATGACACGAGCATCTGGAACAAAGTCATGGTTGTGGCATCGAAGATTATCCCATCTCAATTTCGACACCATCAACAAACGTGCCAAAGACAACATCGTCAACGGACTTCCAAAGTTCAAATACACCAAGGATCACTTATGTCCATCATGCGAACAAGGAAAAACCAAAAGAGCAACATATAAACCCAAATCCGTACCTAGTTCGGAAGCAAAGTTGCATATGTTGCACATGGACTTATGTGGCCCAATGAGAGTTGAAAGCATAAATGGGAAAAAGTATATTCTTGTTATCGTCGATGATTATTCAAGATATACATGGGTTAGGTTTCTGAGATCAAAAGACGAAGCACCAAGCATCATCATCACCTTTCTGAAACGTATTCAAGTACTTCTTCAAACTCCAGTAAGGGTTGTAAGAACAGACAACGGCACTGAATTCACTAATCAGGAGTTAAGAACTTATTTTGAAGATGTTGGAATTACACATCAGACATCAGTTGTTAGAACTCCATAGCAGAATGGGGTACTTGAAAGAAGAAATCGTACTCTTGTGGAAGCTGCTCGCACAATGCTAATCTATTCTAGTGCACCGTTATTTCTATGGGCTGATGTTGTTGCCATTGATTGTTTCACTCAGAACCGATCCCTCATCCATCCAAGATTCAATAAAACCCCATATGAGCTAGTGAACAACAGAAAACCTGATATCTCTTACTTTCGCGTGTTTGGCGCGTTGTGCTATCCGACAAACGACAGAGAAGATCTAGGAAAACAGAAAGCTAAAGGTGGTATTGGAATCTTCATTGGATACTCAGATAACTCGAGGGCATTCAGGGTGTATAACAGGAGAACTAGGAGGATCATGGAGACGATGAATGTGAATTTTGACAAACTTTCACAGATGGCTTCTGAGAGACTCGCTCTAGAACCCGCGCTTAATCCGATGGCTTCTAATCACAACAGATTAGAACCCGCACCAAACCCGCAGAATTCTGGACACATCAGTTCAGGACTCGTACCACAAAGAGCTCCATCAACTTTTACTGACACACCTCATGAACAAGAATGGGAGAAATTCTGTGAGTTAATGTTCGATGAATACTATGGTGGAACCTCGACAAATGCATCAAACCATCATTCCGCTGCACCCGCTCAAAATCATCCTCCACCACCACCAACAGAAGATGCATCTACAACGGTCGAAATCAATGCACCAACTCCATCAACATCATCTACATCTACTCCAGCAACTCCAATTCTTGAAACAGTCTTACCAGCAGTTGATGAGCAAAACCAAAACATATCATTTCAAGAAGAACCTACTCAAAACCAGAACGATGCAACGTTAGATGAAGACTTATTTGAAAACCCGTTTGCTACGAAATCAGCTGAATCATCTTCAAGCTTACGAGAACCATCTAACTCGCACTCATATAATCTACGGTATCCTTCTACTCTTAAGTGGACTAAAGACCATCCGCTTGAACAAATTATTGGTGAACCTTCAAGGCCAATTCAGATGAGACACCAACTTGCCACCAATTGTGACTTGTGCATTTACCTTTGGTCAATTAGCAATATAGAGCCAAAGAACATTCGCGAGGCAATGGCAGAACCCGCATGGATAGAAGCAATGCAGGAGGAACTTCTCCAATACCGTCTACATGACTCTTGGGAAATGGTTCCAAGACCAATTGACATTCGAGTAATTGATCTCAAATGGTTATGGAAGAACAAAAGGGATGAAGAGATGACTGTAATTCGCAATAAAGCTCGTCTTGTGGCCAAAGGATACAGACAGGAAGAAGGAATTGACTTTGAAGAGTCATTCGCGCCGGTAGCTAGACTAGAAGCAGTCAGGATTTTCTTAGCCTATGCCGCTCACAAAAACATCACGGTTTATCAGATGGACATTAAGACCGCGTTCTTGAATGGAACTCTGAAAGAAGAAGTATACGAGAATCAGTCAGAAGGCTTCATAGACATGGAACATCCAGACTACGCCTACAAACTCAAAAAGGCAATCTATGGATTAAAGCAAGCTCCGAGAGCGTGGTATGACGAACTGTCCTCTTTCCTTATCCAAAACAATTTCACCAAAGGAACGGTTGATCCTACCTTGTTTACACAAAAATGCAAAAACGACATTTTATTGTTCAGATTTACGTGGACGACATCATTTTTGGGTCCACTAATCTGAATCTTTCAAAACATTTTGAAAATCTCATGAAAAGCAAATTTGAAATGTCCATGATGGGAGAACTAAAATTCTTTCTTGGTTTACAAATACATCAATCCCCACATGGAATTTTTATAAATCAAGCTAAATATACAAGTGAGATTTTGAAAAATCATGGTATGGATAATTGTGACTCTGTTGGCACACCAATGGTAACTTCACCAAAAATTGGAGCCGATTTGTTTGGGAAACCTATCGATCCGAAGAAATATCGGAGCATGATTGGTTCTCTCATGTATCTTACTGCCAGTCGACCCGATATTCATTTTGCTGTTTGCTTATTAGCACGGTTTCAGGCAAAGCCTACCGAACTGCACCTCAAAGAGGTTAAAAGGATCTTTCGGTACCTGAAGACATCCATTCACAAGGGTCTTTGGTATCCGAAGGAATCCGGATTTGATCTTATTGCCTTTTCAGATGCGGACCACGCAGGTGATCAAGTTACAGCAAAAAGTACATCCGGAGGAGCACAATTTTTGGGTGAAAAGTTAGTAAGCTGGTCTTCAAAGAAACAAGATTGCACTGCACTTTCAACCGCGGAAGCCGAGTATATGTCTCTATCTGCGTGTTGTGCTCAAGTTCTATGGATGAGAACACAACTCACAGATTATGGCTTTACTTTCGATAAAATACCTATGTATTGTGACTCGAAAAGTGCCATAGCCATATCATGCAATCCTGTTCATCACTCAAAGACTAAGCATATCAGAGTCCGCTATCACTTCATAAAAGAACATGTGGAAGAAGGTACTATTGAATTATTCTTCGTGAAGACAGATTACCAACTCGCCGATCTATTTACTAAAGCCCTTCCAAAAGAAAGGTTTGACGATTTAGTTCGACGAATTGGAATGCGAACCTTAACCCCTGAGGAGTTAGAACGTCTTCTCGAATCTTCTTGAAAATGATTTTCCAAAAAGCTTCGCTGTAAATATTTTTGAAAAACAAAATACAAAATTTGAAAAACCAACAAAAGCAAAATATAAAAATATAAAACTTTCAAAAATACAAAAACAATATAAAATCAAAAATCCAAAATATTCTTCTCACGACATGTCTCTCGTATAATCGATATTCTGTACGTTTCTAGAAATTTCATTCAACAATGATACGGGCATGTACAGATGCTTGAGCGAGAGTTCTTTAAATTTTTTCCAAAACATGTCGTTTCTCAAAATTTCTTAAAAAATGGCTTTCGTATACTTCAGTACGAAACCCGGACTAAAATGATGACTTTTGAATATTTCAAATCAAAACTCGTGCTTTTAAAGAAAAATCAAGTGTACGCTTCAGTGCACTACATTTAAAATTGGTGAGAAATCATCATCATCTTGAGCACATTTTTCAAGATTGTTCAAAAAGATTTTTCAAAATCTTTCAAAATACTTTTTGCGCAAGATAACTCCCTCTAAAACCCTTTAATTGATTATGCTTTATTAAAGGGGGAGTCTAAAACATATATGTTCCAAATTCATGCTTAAATCAAATTCGTTTGTCTCCCTACAAGATTTGAAAAATATTGTTTAAACCGTTGATATAAAAAATATCACGTATATGCTATTTTTGAGGGGGAGAAGACGTGATTAAAATGTGATCAAAAAGTTTAATGATCAAAAAGTTTAAGACTCAGACGAAACCAATGAATTGACGGGAAATCAAAGTCTGTAAATGTACCATCTCGAGAAACTTGTGACAGATATGCACTTTCATGGGTCTAACCTCCTTTTCAAGGAGTGTTTACAACTTCAAGTTAGTTTTTAGAGCTAGTTGTCACCTAAAAACTGATAATGGAACTCTTTAACTGAGCAACGTAACCGTGTCTCGTGGGGAATTGTCTATCATGAGCCGATCAATTCAAAAAGTGCGAACTCTACCCTCTATGTGCAGATTTATGTCAAAAAGAATATAAGCACATGTGAAGGGGGAGTGTTTCTGAAAATATAAAACTCTCAGAGTGATCCAAACATGTTTTCAATCATAAACACTTTGAGAGATTTTCAAGAAAAAGGTTTTTATGGCAACAATAGGACAGTCATGGAGTTATAAGGTGACTAAGGATAGGAAAATCCGTCCTATGATCCGCCAGAGCTGGAGGGATCTACCCAAGGATACCACCAATAGTTAGTATTAGAAGTCCTCAGGTATGATTGAAAAAAGGAGTAATGTGAGAAAGGAGAAAGAAGGGGTTGAAGAATTAAAAAGAAATATAATGAAAAAGGGTGAAAAGAAATAGCCCTCCATAGTCAACCTTTGGGCAGAAACCGGATTCAATTCATCTGCTACTGGTTGTCACTAGATGACACCGGTATTGAAGACAAAGACGTCATGGACCCAGTGACGCACTGCACTAAACCTTCTAGCCACTCAATTCCTCTTAAAAGGATTTGTTTCATTCTCACTGGGAACCCTACATAACCTATCGACTTTCTCTTAGAGATCGTTGGTATTGAAGAAGGAGACCCTCTCCCTAGTCTCCGCTCAGGAAAACCAAAATGCACTAATTGAGTCTAGAGCCATGAGATTCATCAAAAGATCTCATAGGAACACTTGATATGACATCGCTTGTTGTTAATCAATAAGGACACAAGTGATATATTCTAGAGTCCTACGCAGATCTTAGCAATCTACCAGAACATTTATGAGAAGTTTCACTTCTGTGATCTTCAGTGATTGAATGGAAACTCCTGCCAGGGTCAACGTCAAACAGCCCTGACAGCAGGTCACTTCGGTAATTCTCCGTGGATTACGCTTAGTGTGTCTCAAACAGTCTACAGTCATGGGGTGATGCTTCGGTGTACCTCAGCGACTCATCTGAACTGTAGGTGTACTTCGGTACATCGCATTATCTCACTTGTGGGACTCCAGTTCAGGAACGGCCTTTGTGAGAATTAGAGATGTGTTTTCACACTATGCTGTTAACACCCTCGAAATTCAAACTTGTAAGTGCCGGAATCCGCTTATTACTAACTTGTTTTTATTTTTTCTTCTTATGGAAGATCCGGAGCGGATTGATCGTGCAGATACTCCACATGCTCATACCAACAGCACATGAAAGTTCTCATCAATATGAAAGGCAACACAAAATGAAAGATGATTCTTCGTCAATGTCAAAGAATCTACAAAGTTTAAAGACTCGAGAACTACATCATTGGTAGCCAAAAGTCAAATAGAAGTATGAGCATGCTGGAGAAAGAAGTGAAGACACCTACATCAAAGAAGTTGACAAATGGCTCTATACCACATTAACTGATCACAAAGCATGAAGGAACAAAGAATCAAGACTATTCTATAACTACACACAAAGTTCAAGCTCGAGAAAAGTAAAGACCTATTCAAGTGGAGCATCTTTTGAATGACCACCCCTTAGGGGGAGATTTTTAGCTGTAACATTTTTATTAGAAGTGATGGTCATTCACATTTAGGAACTTTGTAACGTGTGTTAGATATCGTACTAGAATAGTCAATGGGCTCGTGGATTGGACTAAGCTAAATGGCTAGAAGTTATGTTAAGCTAGCCTTGTATAAGTTGTCATCCAATACAAGTCCAATCCAAGCCCATCCCAAAGCCCATTAGGGCATATGTACTTGTACTATAAATACCCCTCAAAGTCTCATTTGAGGGGTGTGCTTGAGTGTGTGTGTGTGTATGTTTTCTTTAAGGAATATACAACATATTGTTTTCATCATTCTCTCTACATATACACGGTTTCATAACATCAAGTCACCATCTTTCCATCTTAATCTTTCTTCTTTATTTACGCTTAACGTTTGTGTTTGGGTTTCACGTATTCTACGCATAACGTGTTTGTTTAACGTGGTATACGTTTGGTTAGCTTGAGTAAAGTGATAAGGTTGATATATTTAAGGTCCTACACAACCTGTGGAGATCATGGACCGAGAGGTCAAACAACTAAAACAGAGTCGAATACCAATTGTCAAAGTTCGCTGGAACTCCCAACGTGGCCCAGAATTTACATGGGAACGAGAAGACCAAATGCGTCGAAAGTACCCTCACCTTTTTGAAGGAGCATCACCATCAAGTAACAATTAAATCACGAGGACGTGATTTCTCCAACGGGGGGAGACTGTAACCACCCGCACTTTTAGGTTACTTTTCATTTTCGAGAATTTACTATTCACTTTTACTATTCATCCATAAAATTTTTATTTCATATTCTCGTAAGATAAATTATTTTTGTAATATCCTGAGAGTTCGACAAACGTTAGATCATATTCGCATAAGTTATTAAGAAAACATCGTTATAAAGTTTCATTTTGGTCGGAACACCGTTTAAACATCACACGCATAACGAAAATCAACTCTGATAATTTTCCTCACATCAGATAAATTTTTAGATCACTCATGATTAAGTTGAGAATTTTTAAGATCTATTTTTATGTTACCAAATAAACCATGCGCTGTACGAAACGAAAATTACGTTTTAAACAATTTTACTTACATCCAGACTTAACGATTCCTGCACTGTGTTTCTAATATGTTTTTGACACTTTTACATTTTTTGGAAAAGTCCAACATATTTCTCTCCTCCTTTGACCATTAAGGAATTAACCTTGTACGTTCTACATTTTTGGTTAAATCGCGTAACTTTTAAACTTCACGAATAACTGTAAAGTTATCCCACGTATGACGAAAACCACATTTTGACATCTCATATCACTTTTAGACTAATTTTAGTCTACTCTAAATAAATTCACGGTCGTTTCCCTGAAATTTCGTTCTTTTCCGATAAACAGCGAATTACGCGTTTTTGACCCCGTATTTCTAGCTTTAAGCAGCGTTTTTGCACCTAATGAGACTTATCACTCATTTTATATTTTTAGATGGAGTATAATGATGAGTCTCATCATTCCTGTAAGTTTCGTATTTTTACGATACCCGGTTTTACGTTTTATGGTTTAACGACTTACGGTTGGCATTTAACGGAACCAAAACTTACTCTAAACTCAAGATATTATCAAAAATTATCATCTAAGCCACCTAGATACATTGAGACCGACCTAAGGAGGGGAGTCATCATATTGGTGGCTTAATCCTAACCATGGTTCATTTAGATGATTAGAAGTGTCCTTACTTAACCATGGTTAATATTTAACCCAATATATGGTTAACCAAACTTACCCTCCTATAAATAGGAAGTGAAATACATCATAAACTCCCTCACATACTGATTTTGGTCGTTCATACCTTAAAACATTCACATCTTCCATCATTTGATCTATAAACTCTAAGTTTATGCAAGGAAGTTCCAAAGATCAAGCTACTACATCAAATCTCTAGCAAGTTTAAGTGATCTTCTTGAGTTTAGATCAACTCAAGTCACTTAGTACTTCATCACCAACTCTTAAAGTTTTCAAGGGTGCCAAGGTGTGGAAAGCTAGCTCAATCCGAAGTCTTACGCGATCAATCAAAGTCCTATCCTTACTAAGTTACTCCTTTCTTATTGAAAGCCAAAAGTTGTAAGCAACTTATCACCACCATACTCACATCTTTATTATTCATAATCTTAACTATTTCATGCTATATATATAGTTACTATGTTGATTCATGATGTACATATACTCAATCACTTGTTTTAATTTACATATTGTCATAAAAAGTAACAAACTAGTAAACTAGTCATATTCTACACATGGAGACCATTAAAATCAGTAACATATGGACTTTATAACTTACATAATATGGTAGAAAAGATAAAAAGGTAAACATAGCAATTTGAATCACCCGAAACGGACAAACGAGTCAAAAGTTATAAGCAAAAGAAGTTAGCGATACCTAAACGCCAAAACTGTCATGTATAAGCTGTTAAGAGTTCTGCCGTTTTAAAAGTGGTACTTCTGGTCCAAATCATCAAAAAGTTAAAACACGAAAGTTGTCCAGAACGACGTTTTCCTTTAATAGTAATAAAGCTCGGACCTTGAAAACGCATAAATAAGCCATAATCTTTCAAAAACAGAAACTGCCGTAAATATAGTCTCACAACTATACTTTTGTCACAACTAAAAACAAACCAAGAGGCCTAATGGCCATAAGCCAAGACCACGGCTACGGCTAAGGTCAAGGATGAGTCTCAAGACCATGGTAGTTAAGACCAAAGTCATGGCAAGACCATGGCTAAAGCCTTAAGGCTTGTTTGCCCAAGACCGTTAACTAAGGTAATCATATTTATGAAACGACGAGAACTTGTAAAAACTAGATACTTATTAAAAACATGATAAACTTATAACAATCTTCACTCAAAACATATGTTGTATCTACTAAGTGCTACAATAGTAGGGAGCTTCATGTGAAGGGTTCATTTGAGTAAAACGTATCGACGAGTTGCTGGATTTATGATTTAAAGTGTCCTAGCTCCTCGAACGTTTACTGCATGACCTCTGAATTATGATGGCCCGAACGGTAGTACGATATCTATAAACTAAATATGTTTTCACATATTAAAGATCTTTCTATAAACATCAAATGATAATTGACTACATCATGATCAACATAGGAATATATATAGGATGATTTATGTTTCCTTAAACATTATTCCAAACCTAAGTCGCAACATTTCATTTTTAGGTTGCACGTAGAAGTCTTCCGACTTATCCATCATCCGTTAAAGTACTTAATATCATCAACTCTTGGTGAGTTCATAGCCCCATTTTTATTACTTAATTGTTTTACAAACCCTTGGGCGAGATACATGCTTTATTTCAAACCGAACACATTGCTTTTAAACTGTATGCTTATCTGATTGTTTTATTAGCACTAAGTTACCGTATGCTTATCTGTATGCTTATCATTAATCACTATGTGAGAGTGGGCGCGAATATTGTGAATAGATCTATTGGGATTGATGAATCCCGTTTGTGTTGGCCCGTTAGAGGCAAACAAACGCACTATATTTGAGTAACATTGGTAAAAATGGCAATTTTACCTGATAGGGCACGCACCGACATTTTCTCCAATTAATTTTTGAACACGTTAACGCCTTGATTGCATGATGCTTAGTCTAATAATAACTGTTTTGGTTTTCAAACCCTTGGTGTGAATTTATAACTCACACTACAAACATAATGTGTTCAACCATCAAACAAACTCTATGAATTTCACTCAACCTTTGTGTTGACAGTTTTAAGCATGTATTTCAGGTCCATATTGTACGAGGCTGGCACGGAGGAGCGAGGACTAGATCAAGAAGGCTATAAATTTTATTATCATTCGAAAACCAATTTAATGTATTTTGTAAACTCTGATATATTTGAATGATAAAGCCTTTTTAAAACGACTCCTTTAGAGATCGTTTTATATTATTATGACTGTTGTGCCATCAAGTAATACCCAGTTTGAATTCGCTGCATATCAGAATTGGGGGTGTTACACTAAACACAAGTCGCTAAGACCCAAGTCGCTGAACACAAGTCACTAAAGCACCAAATCGCTAAGCAGACAAGTCGCTAAAGAACAACTCAATAAGTATCCAAGTCGCTAGAAATAATAGAAACAAGTCGCTAACCCAACCAAGTCGCTAGCCGAAGTGGAACCTCCACTAACTTGTATTGTTTGTCGGCTTGTCTCAATAGACAAGTCGCTACGACTTAAACTATAACTCGCTGGAAATTACTAAAGCAAGTCGCTACGAAGAAAAACACTCCGAGACACAAGTCGCTAAGTTGAAAAACTTCAAAACCACACTTTTCAATCCAAAACAAGCCCAACCACAGTGATTCAAGCTTTCCAAATCAAAACCCAAGCACTTACAATGATTCTAAACACAAAAGTACACTCAAAATTCAAACTTTAACACAAGAGATGATCCAAATGATGCAAAAACCACTAAACTTTTTCAAACCCAAAAACCATATAAAACCACTAGAAATCCAAGGATATGTAAGAGATATGATCAAACCATGGCTCTTGATACCATTTGTAACATATTGGATTTCATAAACACCTCAAACCATGATTAATAAGAGACGTACACAATAAGGTTTTAGAGTGAGAAATAGTTAGAGGTTTGGGAACTTAGTGAGAGAAAGTAAAAGTGTTATTACGAGCTCCAACCCTCTACCTTGGGAGGTAGAGGGTATTTATAGTCTTACACAAATCGCCACCTACGGGCTGTGGATCAGGCATACAGTGGGTAAAGACCCGTCCGTCCTCCACGGTGTTACTTAACTAACTACTACTTAACATTAAATAACTACGACTACGAGCTTTCTAACGATTACATATACTTGAGGTGACCGACACTTTGATAACTGGATTTACTAAATCCTAACAGGGATGATTGGGACTCATGGGTTTAAGTAATATTTTATGGAGTAACGGGAAGGAACGATAAATTCAAATTCCCTTTGTCTACATAAATGAATACTCTAATTGTTTTGATCTTTTTAAATCGGGTCAATTAGTGTTAGAGAAATTAAAACTCAAGTGTAGGGATGCTCCTATAAATCCCTTATATTTTGATGTTATCGTAGAGGATGGTAGAATATAAATGTATGAAAAAAAAGTGTTCAAAAAAAATAATAAAAAAATAAAAAGAAATGAAGAAAAACATACGGGTCATCCTACATCTATCTTTATGTTTGTGTCTTTAAATTTATGTTTGTTTGTTTCAAGTTGTTTAGAGTTAGTGAATCGAGTCTTAGCTTAGCAACGCCACGCTTTTCATGCTTGTAACATAAGATTTTTTACTTGCCAACACTAAATATCGCCTATCCAACAAATGTGTTTACTTAGATTTTTTACTCCCTAATTATCTCTTATTGATTAGCCGAATTGTCACGTCTTTGTTTTAGTTGGAGCGTTGTATTCCATATTCTTAGTCATAGGGAGGTGCCAAATGCCCTAACTCTATGAACGTATAAGTCTCCCATAAGAAGCTTAAAGTCTATTAAGTCTCCTAGGATCTAATAGCCGCAATTCACGCAATAAATACAACGAGAAAATCTACTAGTGCACTCTAAGGTTGCGTTTAATATGATGGACAAGCTAGTTACATATAAGAATTAAGCTAGTTTTTTAACCGTAACGCGAGGCAACCAATTAAACAAGAGACAACAATCAATAATTAATAACTAGGTTTCATTAGATCAAAGCAAACACTAGTAAATCTAGCCTAGCATGTTAAAGTGAATAAAAGAAAAGCCTAATAATAAAACAACACATAGACATATTGAATGATTAAAGAAGGATTACTTAACTTCAATTAAACATGAACCGAAGTGGCTGAAAAACCTTCACAAAATCTATGAAATTCGTCTAGGGATTTTGCTTCTCCAAAGTGTTGCACAAATAATGGAAAACATGCGAAAATATATATAATGTTACAACTATCACGACATCACTTTATGACTGTCATGCCGTCAGCTTGCCGCCATTAGGGTTCGTCCTTTGCAAGTTGTTGTTGTGACATCATCGCTTTGAGTTTCTGACGCCGTCATGATATGTCTTGACGTCGTCCCTTAATAAAAGATCTGAGCCGTCACGTATAAAATTTACTCTGAATTATGATCTTTAAATAAAAGTGACGCCGTTAGGTGTTAAAGTCTTCAAAATTTTTGAGTCGTCGCTTGTAAAATTTCCTTCAAATCATCTCGTCCAAATGCAAGTGACGGCCTCGCATGTAAATTTGGACGCCGTCTAGAGCCCTTTTCCAGACAGATTTGTGACTTTGTCGTTTTCTTCACTTTCTCGTCCATTTTAGCCCAAAATACGCCAGTTTTCATCTTTTGCGTCCTAAGTACCTAAAATGTGAAAAGGAACGATTTAGGGTAATAATTGATCACAAATATTGAGTTTAGAGCTTAAATGACCCCTTAAAAACGCACGTTTTAAATCCTTATCAACGTAGAATCACAATAGCAAGATAAAAAAAAACTACCTCAAGTTCTAAATTGAACTAATTACAAATCGATGGATTTGTTGCTTGAACAAGAGTGAAACCATTAAATCTGATGGATTTGACGAATCTAGGGTTTCCTCACTTATAAGTAAATTCCGACAATGACGACGGTGATGGTGACCAGTGACGGTCACCGATGATGGTGGTGGTGCTGGTGGCCGGTGATGGTACAGGTAGCTAAAGAGAGAAGGGGAGGGGGTGACAGATAGTTATAGAATGGGATAGATTTGCACGTGGGATTTACGTTATATACCCTGACATTTAAAAAATAAAATTAAGTAAATCTTTCACTTACTTTTATCTTCAATAAGCTTTAGTCAGCAAATGTTATAAAGATGGTTTTTGTGACTCTTTGCCTCATTAGTTAGCAAAACATTTAGTCACTAAATGGCTTTTATTTTTTAGTGTATAGATATAATTTTTAGTAGTAAAGATAGTGTCAGAAGCTATATCTAACCACATCATGTCATGCAACTTTTGGACAAAACAAATTAAATGGAATTTTAAGATCGAGCAAATTTACGTTTTGCAATACACAAGTTAAGATAAATAAAACAAAGGATAATTATTGTATTCAAAATGTTAACTCTAGATACTACATGTAAGCTATTATATGTGTACAAATTAGCATCGGATATACATGATGAACACATTAAACTATTATGCCACAATGATCTTAGAATACGATAATACCCACATAGATAAGATGAATGAGTAAAACATACCGAAATCCGTAGCGGATGACGACATGATGTAGAGAACACTTTAAGCACAAACTAGTTTATCTCCATTGACCCACTTGAGTGTAGAGACCTTGATGTGTGGAAAACTAGAAGGGGGTTTCATATTTTTACCAATTAAAAATTCGTTTTAAAATATTTAGATCAACTTATGTTAATCTATTTTGTTGTTTATGTTGGACGTTGATAGATAGATATATGAACGTGTAATGAAAGATAGAGAGTAAGAGGCACATCACCACGACACAAGTATTTATAGTGGTTCGGCTACAAGGACACCTTCCTTGCCCTACTCCACTCCTCGAGTCACCTACTCGAGAGTTCGTAAATACTACATGACACCAATCTCCTTATGGCGGAGAAGCCTTCACAACGTCACCTACCCTTTTTCCGGTGCTAGGCTAACCACTGGGTTCTTTCACTCCAAGGTGAACCACACCTATCACAACGTCGCCTACCCTTTATCAGGTACTAGGCTAAGTACCTAGTTCTTTCACACCAAGGTGAACTATACCTATCACAACGTCGCCTACCCTTTATTAGATACTAGGCTAAGTACCTAGTTTCATTACAATGGAGGAATTACTTCCCAACACAACAGAACACCTAATCTTAAGGAGACCCACTCCTTATTACAACACCATCAAGGATATCACCATCCTTGAATATTAACTATCACTATATGTATAACGATGCACCTCATCGATTATACGACCTAGGCATTCTTCACTAATGCCTTTGTCTTGACACCTTTAGCATTCTTCACTAATGCTTTTGACACGGACGTTTAAGCACCTTTCACTAATGCTTTTGTCTTGACTCTTTTGGCATCCTTCACTAATGCCTTCAACACAACACATCTATGGAGGAAGAAAGAACTATCAATAAGAGAACCTCAGTTGACTTGATGATGACGAAGCATGGCAAGTCATGGAATTGAGCTTGCTCGACTTCAAGAAGTGGTGATCTCGCCTTTAGGAGGAACCTAGAGAACCACACAAAAACAAAATACAAACTACATAGAGAGATCCATTAGGATCAGTGGTTAGAGAGTTACAATACTTGGGAAAGTATGTGTGAGAGTGGCAACCTAAAAGGAAGAAATGGCTCACTATTTATAGAGGAGAAAACTTACTGTTCCCCAGATCCCACGGATCCCTCCCACAAGGGATCCGTCTAGCCTAATGCTAGGGATTCGTGGGACGCTCCTCTTTGCCCATGGGTATTTTGGTTATGGGTCATGGGTCATGGGTTATGGGTTGATCCATGGGTTACTTATTAGATACAATGTATCTTATAAGTTCAATGTACCAAGTCAAGTGATTTGGATAATACCATTGGTTATGGGTCAACACCATTTGTTAGTTTTTACCCATTTTAGTATATACTAGTTAAGTATATTTTTACCCAAATATGTAAACACTAGTTGTTGTACATATGTATTACTAAAT
This sequence comes from Chrysanthemum makinoi, assembly GCA_910596185.1. Taxonomy (NCBI): domain Eukaryota; kingdom Viridiplantae; phylum Streptophyta; class Magnoliopsida; order Asterales; family Asteraceae; genus Chrysanthemum; species Chrysanthemum makinoi. Next base: position 251,419,913 of record OU343217.1, on the reverse strand, counting down.
CATAAAATCACTTATACTTGTTTTGGTGTTTTATGTGAAAACGTAAGTGTGTTAGAAAACTATTGGCTCTAACAGTTTACGTATTTTATTTGTTACGTTAAAATGATTTTACGTTTGTTATCGACAAAACATTAGAAGATCGTAAAATATAAATAAACGTTTTACGGCGTATTTGTATTAACAATCTCCCCCTTTTTGTTGATGACAAAACATAAAATTATTTTAAGGAAAAACTAAAATTCGTAAAAAGTTGAATTGGAGTTTTTACTCTCTTCTCCCCCTTTTTTTCGAAACAAAAAGAGCGTCGAAAAGAAACTAACACATTGTTTTAAGAAAAACATGTAAAAAGAAAAGATGTAAATAGAGCAAGTGACGGGAATGGTTATCGTCTTAACTCCCCCTTGACGAGTCCATCCCTTTGTGAGGGTGTCAAGTAAATATAAGCGAATAGGCTAACGAATTGCAATTTTGTTTGCAAATGGTTTCGTCCTTGTGACGAAAATGCTCCTCCTTGAAGATTGTAATTTAGTAATAGTGTGTCATGAAGAGTAATCCAAATAGGGATTATGTTGCAAATAGTTTTGCAATATGGTTTGTCACAAAACTCCCCTAGCTTTATGGTGTCAAGATCTTCATGTGTATTTTGAAAATCTAAAAAATAAAGGTTAGAAAACAAGAGTATAATGCATAATTTCCTGAAAATAAGACTCAAGTTAGTAGTATTTTGTACTTCCGTACCACGGATCCCACGGTTCCCTACATGGAGGGATCCGTCTGGCCCTTTTCTAGGGATCCGGCTGTCTGGTGACAGATTCTTCAGCAATGAATATATGCCAAACAATGCTAATGATGAGGTGAAATATATATATAATTACCAAGCATAAACACAAAGCAACATGGCATATAAGTAATCATTCAATAAAACCAAGAGATAATCAAACAAATCTCTAAAACTAAGAGAATGATCTAGCCATACAAATACTACTAATACTAATTAGTTACTAAACTTAAAACGCAACAATGTTCTTGAGTCTAGTGGGAGGTTCTTGGTGGTGAATGCTCTAATGAATAGAGATTTGGGTGAGGAAGAGGTTCATTAAAGGGGTGTAGTCCATGCTCAAGGAATGAAGTTTTAGATGGCTTGCTAGAACTAGCCATGTTTGGTTTTGAACTAGATGATGCTTTTTCTAGTCCGAAAGGTTTGATGCTAATCCTTGCGGTTCTCTTAGCATTTGTTGAATGGGTTAGAAGAGGTGGGATTCTAGCATTGTTATCTCTTATGGGAGATGATTCGTTGGATGAGATTTCATGGATCATTTGACCCTTTCTTTTGGATGAGCCTTTGGTTGAGGAGTTGTTGCTAAGTGCCTTAGTCATGGTGATGATAATGATGCTATATGAGCTTCTAGTTGCTGATTTTTGAAGGCTAGGTGGGAGTGATGCCTTAACCTTAAGAGTGTTTGGTTTATAAAGGGTAATTTGAATTAGGGAATTAAATTCTTGGCCACTAAGAGGATTAATCATGCACTTAGGATATTGATCAGCTCTAGGGAGATAATAAATGCAAGTTAAAAGTGGTTAGATAACCAAAAGGTGGCTTAAAATTGAAGAGGGAAGCTGATTTAAGCTTTCTACAACCACGGATCCCTCTCTCTAGGGATCCGTCTGGTTATAAACCAGGGATCCGTCTGTCAGACAGGTTCTAGGTGAAATGATTATGCTTATGTGAGGTTTATTACCTATGTATTTCGAGGTTTTGACTTAATTTTGAAGCTCTTAACTGGTGGATATCTTAAATGCTCAACCATAATGGGTGATGGTGCTTAATGATAGTTTTGGGTAAGAAAATTGACTTTAGGTAGTCTTAACTAAGTGTTTGACAAGGATACCATTTTATTTGATATGGATAAATGGTGGTAATTAGTCCTAGAAGTCAGATGATGACTCAAGAAAAATTTACTAAAATCTTAAAAAATAAAGAAAAAATGAAAAACTAGTTTTGAGCCTAATTTTGAATCAAAAGTGATTAAGACCAATTTGCTAAAATTGATGGATATACCAAACTAAGTGTTATGAGATGTGATAAATAATGTGTGAGTGTTGGAGCAGAAGTATGGTGAGTTTTGATGATTTGATAAATCAAAAACACTTTGAAATATATCCTAGGTAAGCCATGGGTGAGTGTGAGGCCTTCAAATATTAGAGGAAGACTTAGTTAGCTCTAATATCTTATGTTTGACTAGTGTGAGGTGATCTAGTAAGTTATTTTGATGTAAGCAAGTCTGTATTGCTCATCTGTAGTCACGGATCCCGCGGTTCCCTTCTGGGAGGGATCCGGCTAGTTATAATGCTGGGATCTGCCTACTGCAGATCAGAAGGCTTTCAGCAAATGTGCAACTTTGTAGTTTTTAGCAAATGCTTCTCCTAGTTGTTTCTATAAAGGCTAAATGCAAGAACACAACAAATATAAGGCATAGCAAAGTAGGGAGAGCTAAAAGTTCCTAAAATGAGTGACGACGATCACTTGAAATGTTTTCAAGGAGTCGTAAAATCTCATTCTACATGTTCCTAAGTTACGATTGTTTAATGTCAAGTTATGGCAAGACCTACAAGCTACATCCTATTCTACATAAGTATTGTTTAAGTGTTACAACCCATTGTTTGAAATTGTTTTTCACAAATTTAGGTCCTATGACCTTACCTTGCTTCTCCACTACTCCACCCATCCTCCACTCTTTATCACACCATCTCTACTTCTTTTTCCTCAAGAAGTTTGCAAAACACTTGAAGATTCCCTTGGTTTGTTGCCATTCGGGTGATGCATTAGGAACGCCCGGCAATTGGTTGATGTAGTCCAAGGGGTCGAGATCGGTATTTCCGAGTGGGTTGCTACTACCTTCACCTTCTCTTTGCCTCTCCCTTTCATCCGAGGAATCAGTGGGTGGGTGAGGCCTTTTGCCTTCCACCATAAACCTTGTAGTTCTACCCTCAGTTAGTGATACCATAACTTTGCTGCAATAGCTATGATCATAGGATTGCGGAGAAGGATCTAATGCAAAGATGAATTTAGGAAGACGGGTTAGGAGCATTGCGTATGGGAGTACCATTTTGTCCATGCTTCTTACACTTGCCATTCTCTTAATCATGTAGTAGGCAAGGTTAAAGCGAGTCTCGGTCACTAGGCAATAGATCATGAAGCTTAGACATGCGTTGGGGTGATCCTTGTTTCCTACTAGGCATAACACATTCTCCCTTACCACATTTTCCCATTTTCTATACAATCCGTACATCTCCGAGAGCTCCATTTGGAAAGGATCTCTATAGATCACTTTCGAATTCCTAGTGACCCTTGATGGGGATGCTCTTGGCATGAACACGGTGTCCCTCACCGTGGTTGCTTCCTGGATTAACATATGGTAGATTTCATGATGATCAACCATAGTGTGTAACTCTTCCAAAGACCACTCATTAGAATACATGCAAACACCTTGATATGACACCCCTATTATCCTTCCAAACACCACAACCGAAAGAGTGTACTCATGCCCATTTATGGTGAATTCAATTTAGATGGATCCATCATCATTTCTAACTATCCCCATTGTCTTGTAGAACTCGAGTACAAAAACCGGGCAAATTTGTTCGTTTATGTCCAATAAACAATCAAACCCAATAGCTCTAAAAACTTCTCTTATGTCGGTATTGGCAAGAAATGATGGTTCTACTACTCGACCTTCGTGAAAAAGTCTTGTTTCAATTATTTTAAAAGCTTTCCTATCTTCGGGACTAAGTCCATCTTTTCTATGGTACATTGGTATGTAATGAGCGGTATCTTGGTAGTCTTGTTGTCGGTTGCTTGGCATGATTGTTCCTAAAAAATATAACCACAATGTGGTGTTAATTGCGAATAGTAACCTAGAGGGTTTGATCACAATTTTGCTCTCATCATCTTTGTTGAATTCAAGAAATGTGTTTAATTTATATTAACAATGTTAATTCTTTGATTTAGATTATCTTAGAAAACAATGTGGTGACAAATTATGATAAACCCATTTGAACCCAACTCTTAAAGATGAAGAAATTGTAATCCTAGAAATCAAGGGATTAAATTAACAATGTAGTGAAGATTATACTTACACAAGTGATTGTTATGCTTGAGAGAAATGATCAAATTGCTCCTTTGAACAGTAGTTGTGTTCTTGTTCGTGACTCTTTGAAGGGAAAGTAGTTGTGGAACATCCACAGTGATCATCTTTAACTTATGCTGTCTTCTATAGCATGGATCCCGCGGATCCCTCTCATTTGGGATCCGGCTAGAGTAAGCACAGGGATCCGGCATTACAGCAAAATTCAGCTAAAGCATTCCTTGATAGCTTTGGTTTGGGAGTTCTAAAACACCTAGAGTTTGATGTTTAGGCTCTATAACTTGTGATTTAAAGGTTTTGACGATTTACTACTAATCCTATTTGACGTGGTTCCCTTTCTAAGAATTAGTCATAATTCTTGGGGAGTTTTTCAAACATTATAATAAAATCTCATTTTATCATAATATAAGAAGTTTCATATGGATATTTATTAACATAGATGAAGTGTCAATAAACTCTTTGTGATGAATAATGATTGAGGTTATCGACTAACCAAAATATCATTATTACAAGTTAGTAGTGTAGTCTATACAAATCAATCGAAGAATACTATTCTTGATGATGGCTTTGATATAGATAACTCCTTAAGTAATTACTAACAGTGATTAATTATTCAGCTAAGATTTTAACAACAATGACAACAAATGTAAATTATTAATGATCATACCTTTGCAAAATATTCTTTTTAAGAAAAGAAGTATTTAGAAGAAATGCTTTGTAATCTTCTTGAAATCTCCAGATTCATGTATGAGCAGAACAATACTAAACATTCTTTTTGTGAAAAGAAATATTTAGATAGATTCTTCATGATCTTCTTGGTAGGCCCAAATCCAAGTATGGAGAATACTTAACAAGGAAAATGTTAGACCATTCTATCATTGTCCAGCAATAAACATTATAATGATTTTTAAAACATGACTTGAAAAATCCTTCTTTGTAGTTTTCAAACATACACGGATCGTATCAAGTTTTTAAAGTACAACATACTCTAAGAAACTTGGTAACGAAGCTCTGATGCCAATTGTGGAAAACTAGAAGGGGGGTTGAATAGTTTTACCAATTAAAACTTCGTTTTAAATTATTTAGATCAACTTATGTTAATCTATTTTGTTGTTTATGTTGTTTATGTTGGACATTGATAGATAGATATATAAACATGTAATGAAAGATAGAGAGTAAGAGGCACATCACCACGACACAAGTATTTATAGTGGTTCGGCTACAAGGACACCTTCCTTGCCCTACTCCACTCCTCGAGTCACATACTCGAGAGTTCGTAAACACTACACGACACCAATCTCCTTATGGCGGAGAATCCTTCACAACGTCGCCTACCCTTTTTCCGGTGCTAGGTTAACCATCGGGTTCTTTCACTCCAAGGTGAACCCCACCTATCACAACGTCGCCTACCCTTTATCAGGTACTAGGCTAAGTACCTAGTTCTTTCACACCAAGGTGAACTACACCTATCACAACATCGCCTACCCTTTATTAGTTACTAGGCTAAGTACCTAGTTCCATTACAATGGAGGAACTACTTCCCAACACAACACAACACCTAATCTTAAGGAGACCCACTCCTTATTACAACACCATCAAGGATATCACCATCCTTGAATATTAACTATCACTATATGTATAATGATGCACCTCATCGATTATACGACCTAGGCATTCTTCACTAATGCCTTTGTCTTGACACCTTTAGCATTCTTCACTAATGCTTTTGACACATACGTTTAAGCACCTTTCCCTAATGCTTTCGTCTTGACTCTTTTGGCATCCTTCACTAATGCCTTCAACACAACACATCTACGGAGGAAGAAAGAACTATCAACAAGAGTGTCACACCCCCAAATTACCTGTTTTGCAGCGGAATGGAATTCCTGGGGATTGACTGTCATAGCATCACAATCACAGTTATATTGAACGACCTAAAGTGTCGTTTGAAAAGAACATCGTTTGATTTAATAAAACAATCAGAGTTTACAAAGTAGGTCCCAAATGAAAATCAATTTGTGCGGAAATAAGTTTGTTACAATACAAACGATGTTTTTAAGTACGTAAAACCCAAGTGAGACGCGTCGTCACCACGACTCCATGATGTGTCCCAATGCGTGCCATGAAGTGAATGCCTTAGATACCTGAGATTAAAACATGCTAAAAGTGTCAACACAAAGGTTGAGTGAGTTCATAGAGTTTGTTTTGAAATGAAAAGCCGTTCGAAATCGTTTATGCCGCAAAGGCATTGTAAATCGTTGAAATGTAAAGACTTTCAAAATCGTTTATGTAGCAAAGGCATTGTAAATCCACTCAGTTCCAAGTCCCGCCCATACAAAACTTGCAACCTGTGTGTTCACAACCCACTGCCAAAATGTATGTAGTTTATGTGCAACACATGATGTCAAATGAATTCACAAAATAGTGCATGGCTCAATGTATCGAAATCGTTTATGCAGCAAAGGCATTGTGAATCCACTCAGTTCCAAGTCCCGCCCATACAAAACTTGCAACCTGTGTGTTCACAACCCACTGCCAGAATATGTAGAGTTTATGTTCTAAACATATGATGTGTGGTTCAAATAGTTCCAAGACCATTAGTTCATGATATTACCAAGACCATTAGCTCAATGAATATACCAAGACCATTAGACCAATGAATATACCAAGACCGTTAGCTCAATGAATATACCAAGACCATCAGTCCAATGAATATACCAAGACAATCAGTCCAATGAATTTTTGATATGACAATTCTAAGCATGGCAAATCTGTTACTTCGCATGACTAAACATTTAGTTCGGATAAACATGTAATTTGTAAATAGTCATGAATGTAATAAAATAGTCGAGCATGTATCTCCCCCAAAACAGTTATGAAAGCAAGTAAAAGTAGGGGCTACGAAACTCACTTGATAAACTGAGGCGATGACAAAAGTGAGTACACTGAGGTATAATGTAATGCGTCAACCGGGACCTATTATCAATGATATGATATGTCATGAATTGCAATGTAATGTTATGCATGCACTTGATATGTTATTTATACCATTTACGAGTTTTGAAAATGTTACTCGTCGACGAAAAATACTCTTTTGACGTCTTGACCCTTCAAAAATGACTTTACATGTTTTTACGTCAAAATGTCATCCTACAATGGTTTTATAATGATTTTTAGAGAAATTACCACTTTTCGTCGCAAAACAATGTCGTCGGAAAAATCATGAAATTGCCAAAAATGGCTTTGGAAAACTAGTCGTAAAATGGTGTACGTCGATCGTTAGAGAACGAACTCGACTGTTTTGGAAAGTTTGTATCGATATCTAAAAGTTTCAGTTCAGGAGTTTTCGTCCAAAAGGTCTCGGACACAAAGATAATAAGGGTTAAAGATGGTGGTTTTTGGCTAATAGTGTGCAGAAAATTAGTTACGGCAAGTTTAAGAAAAAGTGCATATCTTTGTCGTTTCAAATCCGTTTTCTACGTTTAATATGTCCTTAGCTTCGTATTGAAGTATACCAATATATTTTTGACAAGTCGAAATAATTTGTGAAGCTTAAGGCTCATTTTTGACTCGGACAAAATAATTACATGTTGCTGAAATTTCTGAAAATAATATATTTCGTCGTCAAACTTGTAAAATTCATAACTTCTTCGTTATAAGTCCGTTTTCATCCGTTCAAGCGGCCACGGATTCGTTTTAAAGTATATTTTCTAAAAATCAAGGCCAAAATGTCGTGCCTACTGTCGGATTTTCCAGAAAATCAAAACAAGGACAGAACACAAAATATACTTATCGAAAATAGTTTTTCTCGGACAAAACCTATTCTAATCCCTTCAAATCAACTCCAAAACTAATCTAATCCTACCATACACCTTCTTAGGGTGTCATGGGTTCCTAATCACCATCAAGACCAATGAATACCATGGGAATATTTATAGGATGACCATATATATAAATAACTCTAAAAATCATGTAAAATGGTATAAACAACACAAGTCTTGCATGTTTTTGCTCCAAAAATGAAGAGATGAATATAAAATGAAGATGAAATATGTAAAATGATAGAAATATGCTTACAAGTACTATGATGAGGTGCAAAGAACCAAGGTTTATCCTAAATACCCTAGGTTTTTATTTCAAAACCTTGATTAAGAGTAATACTAGATTGATTAAACACTTGGACTTGAAAAACTTTGTGATCCCTTGTAACCCTCTTGGATGATCGGTTTGATGAAGAAAAACAACAAGGAGAGAACCTTTTAATACTAGGTGAATTATTGTGAGGTGAAAGAAGTAAAGAATGAGATGAAGTGCATTTGTATACAATCAAAGGAAATTTTCAACAATCATTTATTGACAAAACCATAGGGCCGGATTTTGGGGTAATTGTTTCCCAATTTTATTATTTTTTTTTTTTTTAAAATGTTGTATAAATAATTACTTGTACAAGTTGTAATAAAGTATAAGTAATTGTGAAAGAAAAGGTATAAGTAAAGGTAAATGAGAATTTTTGGTACAAGTAAGTATTTAATAGGTCAAAATAGAATGTAATGAAATAATAAAATTGTAAAAATACATTCCTTGTAGAAATTCGGGTGATAAAATAATTATCGTACAATTTTTAAAGAAACGACGTAATAATTAAATTTTAACGATTAATATACCAAATAAATTTGAAACACTAGGAAAACTAAAAATATAGTTTTTATAAACTAAATGTAAGTTTAAAAATACCTCGGGATCATTTTTGAAAGTAATGGATTAAATATTTAAAATAATAACTCACGCGATAAAGATTATTAAATATAAAAATTACGCGGAAAATATGAAATGAAATGTCGTGAATGAATTTATGAGATGCACATGATGTCAATGAAATGTAGACTAATCATAGTCCATATGAAATGTACGTGATGTCATGATCATGAATTCGCCGCTAAACCTCCAAGGTTACGCGAATTTGAAACAAGTAAACCAAGTTTACTCAAAATGTTGAAATAATGAGACATGAACTGTGTCGAGAAACGACCTGAAAGTACGGGTTGTCACATTCGCCCATCCACAAAGGAATTCAGTCCCTGAATTCAATCGTTGTTAGGTCTAACGGGTTTAGGGTTTGATGTGGCAAACTTTCCCATTCCCGAGCAAAACCCTCAAAAGACTTTTTGGTAACCGATTTTTACTTAATCCCACAACTCATCAAACAAGAACTGTCATACGATTATGCTAAATCGGTTTAGGTAACAACTTGTTTCTAGCTCGATCTTTGCAACTCATCAAACAAGAACTGTCACGCGGATCAAATTGGAAACAAGTGGTTTGATGAAAATCTTTTGAAAATTTGGCTCGATTATGGAATTGCTTGCACATATAAGCCTACTACTCCCTTCATTGCATGATTCTTCCTGAATTAGACATAGGTGATCAGGCTATGTATAATTTAGGAGTAACTATGCACTGCTTGGACTAATCGACTCATATGATGTTTGGTGTTGAGTCAACTGATGTTAAAATTGTGATGAACATCGAGGAGAGAAGACATAGAGAAGTGTCGTTAAAATGATAGTTAAAGTAAAAAGAATTGAAATCCTCGTAAATGATAACAAATCGGAAAGAAAGTAAAGTACGATAGATGAGAATATGTTACAACGAGTGGTTTAGCAAAAGTAGTACATCTTTAAGTTATAAAGTTTCGGATACGATGATTAGACATAAACTTGGTACGACATAGTACATAAGGAGAAATAAGACTGTTAGTTTCCGAACTTCTTCAGTCTTCAGCGTCGTTGATACCTTGACGAGCTCCTCCTCCTCCTTCTAACATATATATATTCCCATGAGCACCTTCGTCTTGTTGACCTTGGTTTTGAGGACATTGATTTCGATAGTGTCCTTGCTCCCCGCATCTGTAACATGTAACCATGGCCTTGCCTCTACAATTTCTGGCAAGGTGTCCCAGTTGTTGACACTTGTAGCACTTAACAGGACAAGGACCCGTGTGATGATATTTACACCGATTACATAGTGGGTAGGTTCCAGCATAACCTCTGCCTTCTATTTGTGCAGCAACATATACCATTGCAGTTTCTTGCCCTCTTTTTTGCTGTTGATGATGGTTAGTGTTGTGGTTGTGGTTGTTGTTGTTATAATCTCCTTGGTCGTCTTCCCATTTCCTTTTGTTGTTGTTGAGTTGGTTATCGCCGTTGTTGTTGTTGTTGTTTTGGTTATTGTAGTAGTTGGTGCAGTTGTTGGGGTTGTTGTTGTTTTGGTTGGTGTTTGTGTACTTGCCTCTCTTCACTACCTGGGCCATGAGCTTTTGAGTCAATCGAATAGCTTCCTCAATCGTTTGCGGGTCAGAAGAAGTCACGTCACCTTGAATAATTTCAGGAAGTCCATCAATGAAAGCCTCCAGTAGCTTCTCATTATCCGAAACCATAGATGGACATAACACGGCCAATTCTTGGAATCTCCGAATGTAAGTGTCAATATCATACCCAATAGTTTCTAGTTCATAGAACTCCGTCTCCAACTTTTTCACTTCCGTTCGAGGACAAAACTTCTTAGTCACCAAACTTTTGAATTGCTCCCAAGTAAGCTTGAAAGCATTCTCCATTCCAATCGGTTGAGCATATGAATTCCACCAAGACAATGCTCCATCAAGTAAAGTACTCGTAGCAAATTTGACCTTACTATCATCCGGACAGTTACAAAGCAAAAACACGGATTCCAACTTTTCAAACCATCGTACCATTGCTGTAGCTCCTTCCGTCCCTCTAAACTTGGTGGGTTCGCCACTTTTGAAATCTTTGTACGAACATTTCTTAACCCCAGATCCTCCTGTATTACCAGTAGCAGCAGCTAGTCTAGCGGCTTCAGCAGCAGCCGTGGCCTCAGCAACAGCAGCAGCCACCGTTTCCCTTTCGACTCTTAGAGCATTAGCAATGCTATCATTCACTAACTTCTGAATAGCCGCTTGGGTCATTTCAACTGTAGCTTTCTTCGGTGCCATATCTTCTTCAAAACAAGAGAAAATGTGAGACGTAGCAAAATCCGATGTTAATAATAAGCGTTCTAAAGAGATGTGATAAGAGACGATAAGTTTGAAGTTATTTTTCGAAATGATCGACGGGTTCCGCAAGGGTGGGTTATGAGGTGTTGTAAGTGCTTCAAAGTATGATGGTTTAGAGACTTAATGTGTGAATAAAGTGTAACTCGACATGTTAGTGGTGAAACGAAGGAGTGAGAGCGACTTCGTCCTATTTAAACGTTTATCTCGGCATTCGTCGTTATCGATGATGAATCAGCTGATATAAAAATTGTGATAGGGAATGACAAGGAATTCTCCACGTTAGAGTATGGGGAAAAGATAATGGGATGGGCATTTAAGGGCATCCATGTGACAATCGATGTGAAATGAAAGTGAATAACTCGAAAAATGTACATAATGACCGCATGTGAAGTGAACATGTACTTGTGATGAAATGATGAGATGCTATGATAATGTAGTTATAGTCTAGGGTCAATGATGCAACCTAGTTCTCTATAACCGAAGCTCTGATGCCAATCTGTCACACCCCCAAATTACCTGTTTTGCAGCGGAATGGAATTCCTGGGGATTGACTGTCCTAGCATCACAATCACAGTTATATTGAACGACCTAAAGTGTCGTTTGAAAAGAACATCGTTTGATTTAATAAAACAATCAGAGTTTACAAAGTAGGTCCCAAATGAAAATCAATTTGTGCGGAAATAAGTTTGTTACAATACAAACGATGTTTTTAAGTACGTAAAACCCAAGTGAGACGCGTCGTCACCACGACTCCATGATGTGTCCCAATGCGTGCCATGAAGTGAATGCCTTAGATACCTGAGATTAAAACATGCTAAAAGTGTCAACACAAAGGTTGAGTGAGTTCATAGAGTTTGTTTTGAAATGAAAAGCCGTTCGAAATCGTTTATGCCGCAAAGGCATTGTAAATCGTTGAAATGTAAAGACTTTCAAAATCGTTTATGTAGCAAAGGCATTGTAAATCCACTCAGTTCCAAGTCCCGCCCATACAAAACTTGCAACCTGTGTGTTCACAACCCACTGCCAGAATGTGTGTAGTTTATGTTCCAAACATATGATGTCAAATGAATTCACAAAAATAGTGCATGGCTCAATGTATCGAAATCGTTTATGCAGCAAAGGCATTGTGAATCCACTCAGTTCCAAGTCCCGCCCATACAAAACTTGCAACCTGTGTGTTCACAACCCACTGCCAGAATATGTAGAGTTTATGTTCTAAACATATGATGTGTGGTTCAAATCGTTCCAAGACCATTAGTTCATGATATTACCAAGACCATTAGCTCAATGAATATACCAAGACCATTAGACCAATGAATATACCAAGACCGTTAGCTCAATGAATATACCAAGACCATCAGTCCAATGAATATACCAAGACAATCAGTCCAATGAATTTTTGATATGACAATTCTAAGCATGGCAAATCTGTTACTTCGCATGACTAAACATTTAGTTCGGATAAACATGTAATTTGTAAATAGTCATGAATGTAATAAAATAGTCGAGCATGTATCTCCCCCAAAACAGTTATGAAAGCAAGTAAAAGTAGGGGCTACGAAACTCACTTGATAAACTGAGGCGATGACAAAAGTGAGTACACTGAGGTATAATGTAATGCGTCAACCGGGACCTATTATCAATGATATGATATGTCATGAATTGCAATGTAATGTTATGCATGCACTTGATATGTTATTTATACCATTTACGAGTTTTGAAAATGTTACTCGTCGACGAAAAATACTCTTTTGACGTCTTGACCCTTCAAAAATGACTTTACATGTTTTTACGTCAAAATGTCATCCTACAATGGTTTTATAATGATTTTTAGAGAAATTACCACTTTTCGTCGCAAAACAATGTCGTCGGAAAAATCATGAAATTGCCAAAAATGGCTTTGGAAAACTAGTCGTAAAATGGTGTACGTCGATCGTTAGAGAACGAACTCGACTGTTTTGGAAAGTTTGTATCGATATCTAAAAGTTTCAGTTCAGGAGTTTTCGTCCAAAAGGTCTCGGACACAAAGATAATAAGGGTTAAAGATGGTGGTGTTTGGCTAATAGTGTCAGAAAATTAGTTACGGCAAGTTTAAGAAAAAGTGCATATCTTTGTCGTTTCAAATCCGTTTTCTACGTTTAATATGTCCTTAGCTTCGTATTGAAGTATACCAATATATTTTTGACAAGTCGAAATAATTTGTGAAGCTTAAGGCTCATTTTTGACTCGGACAAAATAATTACATGTTGCTGAAATTTCTGAAAATAATATATTTCGTCGTCAAACTTGTAAAATTCATAACTTCTTCGTTATAAGTCCGTTTTCATCCGTTCAAGCGGCCACGGATTCGTTTTAAAGTATATTTTCTAAAAATCAAGGCCAAAATGTCGTGCCTACTGTCGGATTTTCCAGAAAATCAAAACAAGGACAGAACACAAAATATACTTATCGAAAATAGTTTTTCTCGGACAAAACCTATTCTAATCCCTTCAAATCAACTCCAAAACTAATCTAATCCTACCATACACCTTCTTAGGGTGTCATGGGTTCCTAATCACCATCAAGACCAATGAATACCATGGGAATATTTATAGGATGACCATATATATAAATAACTCTAAAAATCATGTAAAATGGTATAAACAACACAAGTCTTGCATGTTTTTGCTCCAAAAATGAAGAGATGAATATAAAATGAAGATGAAATATGTAAAATGATAGAAATATGCTTACAAGTACTATGATGAGGTGCAAAGAACCAAGGTTTATCCTAAATACCCTAGGTTTTTATTTCAAAACCTTGATTAAGAGTAATACTAGATTGATTAAACACTTGGACTTGAAAAACTTTGTGATCCCTTGTAACCCTCTTGGATGATCGGTTTGATGAAGAAAAACAACAAGGAGAGAACCTTTTAATACTAGGTGAATTATTGTGAGGTGAAAGAAGTAAAGAATGAGATGAAGTGCATTTGTATACAATCAAAGGAAATTTTCAACAATCATTTATTGACAAAACCATAGGGCCGGATTTTGGGGTAATTGTTTCCCAATTTTATTATTTTTTTTTTTCTTAAAATGTTGTATAAATAATTACTTGTACAAGTTGTAATAAAGTATAAGTAATTGTGAAAGAAAAGGTATAAGTAAAGGTAAATGAGAATTTTTGGTACAAGTAAGTATTTAATAGGTCAAAATAGAATGTAATGAAATAATAAAATTGTAAAAATACATTCCTTGTAGAAATTCGGGTGATAAAATAATTATCGTACAATTTTTAAGAAAACGACGTAATAATTAAATTTTAACGATTAATATACCAAATAAATTTGAAACACTAGGAAAACTAAAAATATAGTTTTTATAAACTAAATGTAAGTTTAAAAATACCTCGGGATCATTTTTGAAAGTAATGGATTAAATATTTAAAATAATAACTCACGCGATAAAGATTATAAAATATAAAAATTACGCGTAAAATATGAAATGAAATGTCGTGAATGAATTTATGAGATGCACATGATGTCAATGAAATGTAGACTAATCATAGTCCATATGAAATGTACGTGATGTCATGATCATGAATTCGCCGCTAAACCTCCAAGGTTACGCGAATTTGAAACAAGTAAACCAAGTTTACTCAAAATGTTGAAATAATGAGACATGAACTGTGTCGAGAAACGACCTGAAAGTACGGGTTGTCACAAAGAGAACCTCGGTTGACTTGATGATGACGAAGCATGGCAAATCATGGACTTGAGCTTGCTCGACTTCAAGAAGTGGTGATCTCGCCTATAGGAGGAACCTAGAGAATCACACAAAAACAAAAGACAAACTACATAGAGAGATCTATTAGGATCAGTGGTTAGAGAGTTACAATACTTGGGAAAGTATGTGTGAGAGTGGCAACCCAAAAGGAAGAAATGGCTCAATAATTATAGAGGAGAAAACTTACTGTTCCCCGGATCCCTCCCACAAGGGATCCGTCTAGCGTAATGCTAGGGATCCGTGGGATGCTCCTCTTTGCCCATGGGTATTTTGGTTATGGGTTATGGGTCATGGGTTATGGGTTGATCCATGGGTTACTTATTAGATACAATGTATCTTATAAGTTCAATGTATCAAGTCAAGTGATTTGGATAATACCATGGGTTATGGGTCAATACAATTTGTTAGTTTTTACCCATTTTAGTATATACTAGTTAAGTATATATTTACCCAAATATGTAAACACTAGTTGTTGTACATATGTATTACTAAATCATAAAATCACTTATACTTGTTTTAGTGTTTTATGTGAAAATGTAAGTGTGTTAGAAAACCATTGGCTCAAACAGTTTACGTATTTTATTTGTTACGTTAAAATGATTTTATGTTTGTTATCGACAAAACATTAGAAGATCGTAAAATATAAATAAACGTTTTTACGGCTTATTTGTATTAACATGATGGATAGCTAATGATTTTACTTGTGTGTGTTGTAGGGTAGAGAGAGTAGTTTATATAAGGCTTTTAGGTTGGCATGTCTATCAATGCTAACATATGTAACGGTTAAGATATAATATACCATTAGGAGCATTCATCATAATATTGACTAGTTTAAATACATCATTAGGGCACCACTATGGTGGACCTTTTAAAAGGTTTATAAAATTGTCACCTCTTATATTGTCATTAATTCTTAAAACTTTTCATATTATGAACCTATTCCCACTTTGATTAAAGCTTTTAAGATTTATAAATTGTTCCAACATAAATTAATGCTATTAAAATAAAAAATGATAATAAACACTTCTTGGACCTCTCCAAAATCCTAGACCTTTTCATGCCACCTAGACATGAAATGGTTCCTCACTATAGTACACAAAATCTTAAACATGTTCTTAAGTTTTTAGACCTATTCTTGAAATACCATAATGAATGCTCTTAATACACATTGAAGTATAAGTAACGTACAAATCAATATGAGATAATGACATCAATATAATGTGACATTTTTACATGTTTTTTAGCTTGACTACATTGTGGACCTGTGCAGTAGAATTAAATGAACATTTATTATATTCTTAGTCTGTTCTCAATCCTGATAGTTCTCCCTAACAAAATAAGTTGGCCACAGTCGTGACCTGGGTCACCGCCTGCCACATCAGCTTTCTCTCTCTGGCGACAGACACGACCGAGTAGCCATAGTCGATGATCGAGTTTTTTTTATTTTATTTATTCAAACATTTTAAACAACAAATTTAAAATTCATTAAAAATAAAAACATTACAATACTAAATAAAAAACATTAATATATTAAAAATAAAAACGATACGAAATACATAAATCATAAATCCTAATCTGAATGCTTCTCGCATGCAGAATCACACGAAGGAGACCGATACCCAGCAAATTCCTCGATGTAAGTCAAACGTTTCTCGTATAGCAGAGGTTGCTCAACAAATGTAGCAGACGAACTTGATGCACCTACACCATCGGTTTTATTCTCTTGATATCTCCAATTTATTTTGGTGTTGATGTTGTTATGTATTTGTTGAACACACCCCCACAACATGTCAGCAATGTTGTCGTCTTTGCGGGCTTCATCAATCAAAAATTTTTCGATCACAGCTTTTCTTTCAGGCGTAATGTCGTTGCAAATTGTGTATTTTTCTCTCATACGTTGCTTCTCTGCCATTTCCTGATCAAACAGCTTGATAACGTCTATAATAGCGTTTTTTCGAGCCTCGTCGTCTTCTTCGCATTGTTTTTTAAAGTACATGTGCATTTTTTCAACGGAATGGGGGAGACGACAAGCCATAATAATTTTCTGTTGAGAAATAGTTTGAGGTTGAATTGTGTTTGAAATTTTGTGTTTAGAAGTGTGTTTGAGGTTGGTATTTATAGGATGTAAAGCGGTAAAGTGTTTTTTGAAAGGAAAGTGTGTGTAAATATCGGTTCAAAATTCACCCGACTTTGTTTTTCTTCTTGGCTTGACCGATGTTCGACCAGTAACACACATTGGGAACGACTAACATTAAAGTTGGTCGATTGGGTGACCGACCGATTTTTCTCGTCCCACTGTACGCAGCTTTAGGGGCTTCTCTTGTAGATGGTTTGGAGATCAAAGTTATTCAACTCGTTATATTGGAGCGTAGAATGTACTAGGATAAAATTACGCTTTTGTTATACAAGAATTTGGAGACCTAAAACCCTAATCCCCTATGCATATAGGTTAATAAGAGTACTTATAGTAAAATAACTCTCTAAGATGATTACAAAAATGTGGTTTGCACACAATGACACATCTCGATCTATTATGTCCATAATTACATCGGTCGTACCCGTGGTTGTCAGTTTTTGCATAAATTATTCTTTTCCTTAACGAACGTTAGATTCTTTTTGTAAAGTGCCTTAATCGCAGTCATGGTTGTCGTGGCTGTGGTGAGGTGGCGGGCGATGGAGGTTAGTGGAAGGAGATGGCAGAGGCGGATCCATGTACTATAAAGCGGTTTCCGGGAACCACCTTGAACAACGAAAATGTTTAGAAATGATATAGAAATTTTTTAGAAACCACCTTAGAAATTATTTGGGAACTACCTAATAATTTTTTTTGAAAAATACTTCACTTTTAGTATAAAACATTCTTAACCCAAATTCCAAATAGCCATCCATCTAATGATTAATAATTAACTTTAAATAAAAGGCATAAAAATCCATTAATCGGCAGTTCTCGTCGTGTGAAAAGAATTAGGGAAACAACTCGGATAGTCGAATTACTTCATCAAACAATCCATCTTTAACCTATTTATCTCTTAGTTTATTTATTTATTCTAGTTTTTATGAATAATTAAAAGGTATAAATAATTTTATGTAATGTACCACTGTATTAGTATAATTGTTAGTAGATTATTTAGCTTTTATGGTTTGTTGTTTAGGACTTTAGTCTTTAGGTTAAGATGTTATGCATCGTGTGATTATTGATTAAAAGTTTGAATTTTGGTATCTGTTTTAGTTACAATATTGAAATTATTAACCAAAAAAGTAGGATTTAGTTTAATGTTTTATTATCGCATTTTGTTAAATTGGAGCATATCTGACCTGATAATTTGACCGGTTGGTTAGTTGACCCATTACAATTTTTAACTTGACCAAATCAAGGAACCACCTTGGATTTCGGGCTAGATCCGTCACTAGAAAATGGTAGTTATAGTTATGGACATAATAGGATGAAAGGTGTCATCGTGTGCAAACCACGCGGATGATTTTAGTTATTAACTCGTACTTCATAACTCTAATACATACCTAATACTAATCTAAATAATACTTCCGGAGTAGTGGGAAGGAAAAAGTCAAACATGCATACACGTTAGCTGAATTTTGTAATGAAGTTTGCCAGATGAGAGGAATAATGACAAGATAACTTCATCGGACTTGAACTTCAGTTGTTTGTTATGTTTTGCTGATCATTTGCAGAAGATTAAACTGCTACCACCTTTAACTTTTGACTCCTTGTTTCACAGGTTGATTAAAACTACAACCGAGTAAAACAATGCTATTTTGCAGGTGACTCTGGACAAAATCTAGGCTGATTAGCATCAAAACTATGCCGACTCTACAGGAATATACGAGCGTTATGATTGGAACTGAAGGGATATTTGATATATAGGAGCTTAAAAATGGCGACTCAAAGGCAAGGGTTGGAGTGAAGAGTAATGAAGAGTTTGTTTAAATTTTTCTTCCCAGCCACAAAATAGTTATAGTAGGTCATGCTTAACTAACTAATACTTATAATGTATTTATTGATTTTAGGATGATCATTCCATACAGTTGCCATCATCATATATCATCTTCACACACCAAAATCAAATTATGACCTTGAATCAAAACGTAGATGCTTCTTATTAGGTACTTTCCACCATGGCCGCTCTAAACCCATCACCAAAAGTGAACCACTGACCGATCACGTAGATCTGTAAATGTTGGAATATGATTGTCTTCACATATGAAAAGTTGTAGTGATGTAGGTACTTGATGTTGTGACTGATGGAGAAGATGATGGGTGTTTTATTATTGGTATTCTATTGAGTTAATTGCATTTTTGGTCCTTGTGGTTTGGCCAAATTGCAGATTTCGTCTTTAAAATTTTGAAAGTGCAGCGATAGTCCTCATTTTAAAGTTTGGGTTGCATTTTCTGTCCTTATCGGAGTGAAATGACCAAATTACCGTTGTCTTTTTCTGAAGAAGACAAAGGGTACTTTGGTCATTTAACTTTGTACAAGGACCAAAAATGCAACCCAAATTTCAAAATAGAGACTATCGCTGCATTTTCAAAGTTTTAGGAACCAAACCTGCAATTTGACCAAACCATAAGGACCAAAAATGCAATTAACTCAATTCTTTTATAAAGACTTCAAATTTGATACGTGCCAAAATGATTGTGAAAATGTTGTTTAATACTATAATTTATTGTCTTTTATTTGGTTTTTTAATCAAGAAACTTAGAGTATCGTTTTATGTTTGCTTGATCTTGATTTATGGAACAAAATACCTATGAAAATAAACTCTGTTATTTTATCGTCAGGTGACTATTTTACATCAATGAGAGATATGTTTCAATGAGATTTGTTGTGCTAATCAATAGAAAATCAGAAAGACAAGGTCAATCTACCTCCA
Source organism: Chrysanthemum makinoi (assembly GCA_910596185.1). NCBI lineage: Eukaryota > Viridiplantae > Streptophyta > Magnoliopsida > Asterales > Asteraceae > Chrysanthemum > Chrysanthemum makinoi. The sequence goes on along the minus strand of OU343217.1, from coordinate 251,400,041 downwards.
TACATTTATTATAAAACGGTAGTCTTAAAAAAAGTAGGAAACTATAGGTCAAAATTCTCTGAACGAAAGATTAAGTACACCAGGTCTAAGCATGCTTTTTTTTAGTAATGCCAGAGGAGCTGAATCCGGGATGATCTTGTGTAACCCATGAACTACATTTCTGGAATTGTTACCGAATATTAGTACATCTCCCGATTCTAACAAAACTTTGTTTGCCTTATTCACATGGCTTGAATCACTACAAAAGAATTCGGCAGAGTCACCAATATGCATGGAAACCACAGGCCATCCTATTGCTTCATAAGGATACCAATTATCATGATCACTGTCCTGTGCAATTCAAATAATTCAATTTAGATATAACCAGTTAACTTTTGCTCCAAGTTAGTTTCACCTTCATTTTTTTCTATAATCATATCTAATACATATAAACTATTAAGAGTAAATTACATAAATGGTCCCTGTGGTTTGTCAAAAATTTCACCTATAGTCCCTCAAACTTAAAAGTTGCATATATCGTCCCTATTGCCTCAAACGAATAACATGAATGGTCCTTCTGTTGGACGTCCGTCTATTGCAACGTTAAACCACCCCCAAGTGATACACACGTGAGGGTAAAATGGTATTTTCTCCTCCTACATTAGACTACTTAAGAGTTTTCGTTCCCAATAAACACACAGCACCCTCTCATTTAATTTTCCCTCTTCTCTCACCAAAACTAATCATCTTGAATCTGAAACCCTAAGTTAATCAAGATTGACCTTATGAACAATGGTGTTATCCGTGTGGAATATACGTGACGCTAATAAAAATGACGCAGTATTGGATTATGATCGTATTTATGGTAAGCTGCTATTGTGTTTTTGTTTATCAATTATGATCATGAAAAATGTTGTTAAGAATGTTTAATGAGATTTTCCTATGAAAACCATAACTAATAATGTGTTATTATTGTGTTTTTTCCAGCCAAGGACCCTAACTTTTTTAGTCTGAAGATTCATCATGGAGGGATGTTCTCAGAGTCACCAGGAAGGAAATATGTTAATGGTAGGTTTAGCTTTGTGGATAACCTAGATGTGGATATGTTTTCTGTGATTGAGTTGAATGAGATGGTTATGTTGTTAGGTTATGAAGGGGATAGGATAATGTACTACCAATATTTGATTCCTGATCTTGATTTAGACCATGGGATTAGAGCTTTAGGTAGTGACCAAGATGTACATGAACTTTGTAGGTATGTATTGTCAGGTCATAGGTTGTTGAATGTGTACATTGAGCATGATGAATCAACAGTAGACACTTATAATCCTGCATCATCTAAGAGGTGTACCATTACTGAAATTGAAAATGAGGAAGTTGTTGGTAAGAAATCTTGTTCTAAGCAGTTATGTTTAGAATGGATAGGGAGTGAAATAGGTCAAAGTAGGGTTAATAATGTGGGTGAAAGTAGTGCTGCTAAGGAAATGGGTCAAAGTGAGTTTGCAAAAGAATTTTACTCTGCTTTGGACAATGAAAACTTTGATCCTTTCCTTGATTTAGATGACGATGAGGTAGTCGCTAAGGCTACAGAGCTTGAGCAGACCTTAGACACTAATAAAGTAGGAGAAGTAGCAGAAGAAGAATTTGAAAGTAGGGAAGACATTGAAAGTGGGGAAGATAATGAAAGTGGGGAAGATAGTGATGATGAGGATGACAGTGATTACATTGTTGATGAAGTTAATGATATCAATGAAGTGGAAGTAGACATGGAAAACTTCCGTGCTAATGTAGATGTCAATGAAGAGTTCATGGGAAGTGGGAGTAAGAAATGTGTTACTTTTGAAGAACCTGTTGATGTGGAAGTATTAGACAATGATGAATTTGAAAGTGGGGATGATGGAGATGATGATATACAAAAGTCTAGGAAAAGAAAGTTAAAGGAGTTAAGGAAATAAATGGGTAAGAATGCAGTTGGTGGGAGTAACCAAACATATTTCTTTGTAGGCGAGTATTGGAACTGCAAAAGAGGCTAAGGAGATGATTAAGCTCCATTCAATTGAAACAAGGAGGGAAATTGAGTTGAAAAAGAATGATAAGGTAAGAATAAGAAGCGGAATGTTTTGGTACCATTCCAACACTTGGATCAAATGATCACGGTGATTCAGTTGGGCCAAGTAAAAATGATGGATCTACTGTGCAAGGTTGTTCAGTTGGGCCTAGTGGTAAGGTTGGCCCAAATCAAGTAAGATGGACAAAGTCAAAGATTAGGTCAGAATCTCCCATAAAGGAAAAGATGACAAAATCTAGATAAAGGCAGCCTACATCTCCAATAAAGGGAAAAGGCATTTATGGTGGTAAAGGTAACAATAAAGCTGACAATAAATGTCCATGGGTATTACAAATATCAAAATGCAAAGATGAGACATGGTGCGTGAGAACATAAAACACTGAACATAGGTGTTTGCAAACCAGAAGAGTCAAAGCTTGTGCAGCTAATTTCTTAAAAAGATATCTGCGTCAAATTGAATCAAACCCGGTATACCTATTAAAGCATTCAAGCCCAAAGTCAGCAAAAGTTTAAACTTGAAGTCTCTAGGATGAAAGCATTTAGAGCCAAGGCAAAAGCTGTTAACCAATTAAGAGGAGACCACACTCAACAATATGCTAATTTGAGAAATTATGTGTTGGAATTGAAGGCTAATAATCCCAACACCACAGTCAAAATTGGAGTTGAAAGATCACCAAATCCAGAAATAAACACAAGGGTCTTTCAGAGAATTTACATATGTCGGTGCAACAAAGAAGGATTCAAGGCTGGTAGAGGGACTTATTAGGCTTGGATGGTGCCTTATGAAAGGACCATTCCCAGTGGAGTTGTTAAGCTGGCGTAAGTGTGGATTCAAACAATGGGATATACCCATTGGCATATGGTATTGTTGAAACTGAAAACTCTTGGACTTGGTTTCTAGAACAGTTGGCTGAAGATTTAGATCTGGTAGTCAATTCAAATTTCACTTTCATTAGTGATAGGCAGAAGGTATTATACTAATGATATGTCTTATTCCTTTATATTGTTAACACTAATTTCTATTATACTAATGATCTGTCTTGTAACACAGGGGATAATTCCAGCAATTGCCAAATTATTTCCAGCATTGAGCACGGTTTTGTCTAAAACACATACATGAGAATATGAAGCTGAAATTGAGTGGTAAAGCATTCAAAGACCTTCTATGGAAGTGTGCCAGCAATGCTACCACGATTACCACATTTTACTCATGCTATGGATGAACTGAAAGCATTCAATAAGGAGGCTTATGAATGGCTGTGCAAGATCCCTCCACACCATTGGAGCAGAAGTCATTTTTCAGGTATTTATATTGCTTAACAAGTACTTGTCATTTTGACTTAAATATTGAAACAAAATAGTAATAGATAATTACATACTCAATTTAATGGGAAGGGCTAAATCAGATGTGTTATTGAATAATATGTGTGAGGTCTTCAATGGTAAGCTTGTAGAAGGAAGGGATATGCCTATCATTAGTGCTTTAGAGTATGTTAGGGAGTATTTAATGAGGAGAATTAAGATTGTGAATAGAATCATAGATAAAAGTGAAGGACCTCTAACCCCCACTGCTACTAAAATCCTTAAGGGTATATCGATGAAGCCTGATTATATTGCTTCTTGGAATGGAGTGATAAGTACCAAGTTAGTGGACCATGGTTTGATCAGGTGTAGTGAATGTGACCCGAGAACATGCACTTGTAGGTATGGGAATTAACGGCATACCTTGCAAGCATGCAGTGATTAATTGGGACATGGCCAGAACAATATGAATCTGGTCTAATAGAAGAGTGGGTGCACCCTTGTTACAGACTTGACACATGGAGGCAAATGTACTCACACACCATTGGTCCAATTAATGGTCCAACAATGTGGCCTAAGTGTCAAATCCAGACAACTCTTCTTCCACCAACATATCATCCACAACCCAGGCACCAAAGAAGAAAAGAAAGAGATCTGCTACAGAAAAGATGGATATGGTTAAGGATGGTAAGCTATCAAGAGGCATGAAGACTGTTACTTGTGATTTGTGCAACCAGACAGGACACAACAAAAGAACCTGCAAAGGAAACAAGACAAAGTCAAATGCCGCTAGTCAAAGTGCTACTCCAACTCAAAGTCAAGCTCCAAGTCAAAGTCAAACTCAAGGTACTGCAACTGAAGCTCCAAGTCAGACTCAAGGTACTGCAACTTCTGGGAAGGGTAAGAAGAAGTCTTTAAAAAGGAAATCTGTTTGAAGAAGGCTGCAAGTCAAAAAAACTCTTGTTTTGGTCCATAAAAACACTTGTCAATGTGTTATCTAGTATGTTGGTAGTACAAACACTTAATTTCATTTTGGTATGTAATATGTTATGTATGGCCAGTGGCCAGTACTTCTTATGTTGGTGCTACAATTGTTATGTAGTATGTTATGTTGGTTACAATTGTAGTTGGCATTATGGCATTCAGTTTTTGGGTTGTGCTTTTGGGTCTATTTCGACATTTTTTATTGCTTTTGACTGCTAAAAATGGGTCAGTTTTTGGGTTGTGCTTTTGACTTTTAAATGGGTCACTTTTTTGACCATAACAACACAAGCACAAGTAAACCAAAACTTAACCAATTCATAACATTTTTTGGTTGCTTTTGATTCCAAAATGGGTCACTTTTGACTGTTTTTATTGCTTTTGATTGACTTTGAATGTTTCACTTCAATGGGTAAAAGCAAAGTCAGACACTAACAATATATACCAAAAGTACATATATACATAACATAGTGTTCCATTCCATACTTAGATCCATAACATAGTTTTTCAATTACAAAACACAATATTGACTACAAAAGTCAATATATCCATTACATTATACCAAAACCCTAATAACTTATGTTGACAGTTTGAACCAACCAATCAGTAGAACAAATAACCATGTAATAACCACCACTTTTTTCATTCTTTGACGATTAGCTTCAGCTTCCAACAATCTAGCTTCAAGCATGTTTCTTGCCCTCAAAAGTCCGGGTATGATGTTTACAGCACGAGCACACATTGGGGGATCATACCAATCAATGAATGGGCAAGTGGATCCCTAAAAAACAATCAATCAAAAGTACCATTGATTAGGGCTAAAAGCAAAAGCAATTGGAACCCTAATTTAAGATTCGAACACTTACATTTACAGGACAACTGTAAAATCGTCTTCCGTGGTTTATATCCGGTCCAAGATGTGCGAATGATCGCCCTTCTACCACAAGAACAGTTAACCGTTGTTGTTATTCAAGAAAATTAAGGGAAAGAAGAAAAAGATGGAACTGATGGGTTGGGGTGGTATTATTTATTGGGAAGGAAAGATATGAGGAGAAAATACCATTTTACCCTCACGTGTGTATCACGTGGGGTGGTTTAACGCTTGCAATAGGACGGACGTCCAACAGAAGGACCATTCATGTTATTCGTTTGAGGCAATAGGGACGATATATGCAACTTTTAAGTTTGAGGGACTATAGGTGAAATTTTTGACAAACCACAGGGACCATTTATGTAATTTACTCAACTATTAATAAAAAGGAAAGACAAAGAAGTTTCATTACTAACAAATCAGTGTTGTAAAACAAAGGATGACCAAAAAGGAAGAATCACCATGGTTTGTAAATAAAAATAAGAACACTTATGTTCAAAACTCCCCATTTATGTATTAATTTCCAACAAACTAGTAGATTCACAAAAAATGTTTGATTTCTTGTAAAATGTGTAAACTACGCCTTAGATAACAAAAATAAAAATAAATAGTGCATGTCATGTACTTTTTTTAGGGCGAAAGCTATAGATACGTAACATACTTTTTCAAAAAGAACAAGATACATAACCAACTTTATCTATTACCAAAATCGCTAAAATAGTTTCAAATTTTGCAAAAAATCGCTAGTTTGACCGGTTTAACCGGTTACGTCCAAGTAATTTGACTAAAATACCTTTGTCTTCCTCCTTTTTAATTTTGTTCTTGAATTATTTATTTATATATTTATTTATTTAATATTCTTCATCTAAACGCATCAAAAGCAATGGAAACATGAAATGGTTATGGAAAGTCTAATTTTGGATCTAAAATGTTTTGATGGAATAGATGTAGTGAGAAGAATCATTGAAATGAGAAAAGTGAGATATCCTAGCCACATATTTGAAAATATGAAAAACGAAATAATAGGGAGTTGCATCTACATTTGTAAGTGCATCTCGAATTTGTGGTTGTCTTCTCATCTTTTTCATCTTACTTAAATTTCTCATTTGATACTAAGTCTTGATTCATTTACATATTTCGATCCATAACTGTTTTGATTCATTTAAAATTCAATCCAAAAACCAAAACTGTTTTTGAAAATATATTTATATATGTAAATTCCAGTTTTGACATACATGTATTTTGAGTTATTTATACATAAGATCCAAGAAACAAAAAGGATGAAAATTATGTTCATTTATATATTTTGATTCATTTATACATACAATCCATAAGTGTTATTTAATATCTTCTTCTTCCCTTTATGAAATTATATATTTCAATCCAAAAAGGATGAAATCTTGTTATGGTTTTTGGATTCATTTAATGTATAAATACGATTCATATGTAAACTCTCAAAATTCGAATTTTCACATTTAAAAAATAGGGGCATTTACATATATCCTCACATACACATCCATATTTACATATTTCCCCAAACAGTGCTTTAACAGGCTTGTACATCATGCATAAAAAACTTGTGTTTGGAGAAATATGTAAATATGGGTGTGTATGTGGGGATATATGAAATTCCCCCTAAAAAATAAATGTAACTTCCAGAACAAAATCAAAGGGGAAGAAGAAAGGGCCTTTTGAGTCAAACACTTGAAAAAGTAAACCATTTTGTTCAAAATTTGAAACTATTTTTGTGATGCTGGTAATAGATAAAATTGGTTACGTTTATTGTTATTTTTTAAAAAGTACATTAACATATCTAAAACGTTCACCCATATTTCTAAAAAGAAAAAGAAAAAATAATAAATAAATAAATAAAAATCACCCTTATCTTTATGTATGTGGTGTATGAAAAGTTTGGACTAACCTCGTGAAGAGTAAATTCACCATTATCTGTATAGAATTTGACTGCACAATTATACGAGCACACTAAAGAGATTTCATGCTCTGAGTTTAGATATGATCGAGAATCATGAATTGAAGAGTTGACTAACGAAATGAATTTATAAGGAACCATCAGTCTTTTTAGTTCAGATTCATCATATGCCGCCGGCACCTTCCATTTCAAACCTAACAACATCATACTTAACCCAAGTTTTTCTCCATCTGGGATGGGATTCATAAAGGATGTTGGATAGCCGTTTAACTTTTCACATATGTTCACTATTGCGACCTAAAAGATTAAATGAAGGATAAATAGATTATAGATAATAAAAGTCCCTTTAGATCATCGCTTCATATATATAGGGACAAGCTAGTTCATGTAAAAAACATCTTTTAATGTATATATATATATATATATATATATATATATATATATATATATATATATATATATATATATATATATATATATATATAGAGTTAGGATCAAATAAGAAGATTACTTAAAATAAAAAAGAATAAGAAGAGCTATAACTGCAAATCCGAGATGCATCGATCTAAATTAGATGCATCCCTATAATCTTAGATGCATTATAACGCACCATAGTGTGTTTTCTAACTTTTAATCAGATGCATATACGTATATTAGATGCATTTCATAATTTCTCTTGTTTTTTGTTTTTCTGCACGTGCCAAAATCATGAAAATCAATTCGCACCATCTATAGGGCCGGCCGGTGTGGTGTATGTTGGTGGTGTGATTCTTGTCTGTTGATACATGACAGTCATGTAGGCAAAACGGGACAAATACGTATTTGACATTTTTGACAATCTGACTAACTATTAGCGAATGGTTGAGTTGAAACATAAAACTTGTAATTTATAGAATTGCTTAAAAATGCAAAATTCTTCTGTTGGAATATAGAGAATGAGGTAAATAAAACCTTTAAAACCTAATTAGCTTGATTTTATAACAAAATTTAAATGAGTGGACCTTAGTTTAATTTGATGTAGTTTTCCTTGAAAAAGTTAAGAAAAGATATACCTGGTCACTGAGACTAATATAATTCTTCAAGAGAATCATTCCAGATCCAAGGATTTCGAAAGAACTTTCAATATTGTTCTTCGTTTCAGTCCCACGTCTATTACAAAGTGATTTTGAGCTCCTAGGTTGGATTAACCTAAATGGGTCCCCATATTTGTAACGGTCAAAATTAATCTCGTGATATTTCTTGGTATTTCCTCTAGTGGATGATTGATTCTGGGGTTTATATAAAGCAAAGAAAAAACAATAAGAACATATCTGTATAATCATCCATAATTAACTGATAATAATAATTTAATTACTGACCTTTTGATCCTTGATGGACCTTTGATTAATAAAAGATGCTTGAGAATAAAAACGGGGTTTTGGTAGAGAACGAAGAGGCATGATTTTAACATAAAGGTAGAACCTAATTTGATTCATTCTGATTGATTCTGGCGTTACGCTGTGTTCTCGAGCTGGATGAAGGAGGAAAAGAAAATGAAAGTGAAGTAAAGTGAAGATATTTACTTCCACATTGTGTTCTTGAGTTTTACTTAAGGAGGAAAAGAAAATGAAATGGAAGTAAAATTAGGCTTATTTGGGTGATTTTGGAAGTAAATGGTTTCCTCCCAAAAGTGGGCGGAAAAGGAAGTAAAGTGTTTACTCCCACTTTACTTCCCTTTTCTTTAATGAAAAAACTGGAGAACACAGCGTAAATGATATGGAGTGGGACACATGTGGTCTATTGTTTATCTATTTATCTATATCTATATATATTGGGGATATATCGGGGAATCACATGTATACCTACTAAAACTTAAATATTTGCATATTTTTTTATAATTTAAGTTTTTAATGCATGATATATAATGCAATTTAAACATGTTTTGAGTCTGTTTTACATATTTACTTTAATAATAATAATAATACTAATAATAATAATAATAATAATATCACATAATTATATGACATGCGAATAGCTTAATACAAAACGAATTTTATTTTGACATCTATTTATTTCTTGGTATATTTTGGTGAAAGCTAGAATTAAATTTGATATCTTAATTGAGTGGTGAAAGTAATTTTTATACTCTAGAGGTGATGTACATGTATTTGTTGGAAGTAACTTCTATACCCAGCGAACACTGTATATATATTTGATTGTTGAGATGGAAAACATAGATGGATGGTTGCCCATTGGTTAGGACATTTGCTTTCACCCAGCTCACGTGGGTTCGATTCTCGCTGCTACAAGTTTTTAAAATTTTATACACTTCCTTAAATAGCAAGTGTGTTGGCTGAGAAGTTTAAGTCTTCCATAAATAAATGTCCAAAATGCTTTATATATTATAGTATAGATACGAATAGCTTAATACTCCCTTTGTCTCATATTAACGGTACAGTTTGATTTTTGGTAGTGTTTCTTTTTCAACTTTGACATTAAATATTTTATTTTTGTTATATAATATTTAATGCAAAATATATGAATGAATTGTGTTTTAAATGAATTTTCATTTGTATAAGTTTTATTAAAATTATATAACACAAACAAAAATATTTAAGTTTAAAGTTAAAGAAAAAAGAGTATAAAAAGTCAATCTAGACAATTAATATAAGACGAAGATAGTATGTTATTGGAGAAAACAAGACCCGTGCATTGCACGAGTCATAATGCCTCGTAAGAAATAATATCGAACTATATTATCAGAAGATACACTATATTCGGTCAACCATGATTTAGATGATGTTTCCTTTTAGCAGTGGCGAACTATAATCGAAAATATTAAATGCATTTAACCAAAATAAAAGAAGAACTCTAAACAAATAAGAGACATGATTATGCATTAAATGCCTAAGAGCTTATTAGGAGTCAAAACTAGCTCTTCTAGTTGGAAGCCGGTGATCCAGCCTTTGAGTTACCCTTGTGCTTTTCGTCGCAGATTAGAGGTAAATATTTGAGACTCGCCGATTAAAGGTAGGTGTAGTTGGCTAGTCATGTTTAGGTTAATGAGTTTTGGAAAGGCCAATTACAATAGGTGAATGTTCTGATAATTAGGAGGCTTACTTGAGAAGTTTTGACTAATAATATATCATTTCCTTAGTTGCTGGTTTAATTGAAATTAGCGAATAAAATGACCAAGTTAGCCACTCTAGAATTTTAGCATTGCTTTTTAATGAGGACATAATGGTCTATTTCAAAAACTCCATATTAGATTATAGGCGAGTACCCGCGCCTAGCGGCAGCGGTTTCTAGCGTCAGATAATTAATGATTTGTGATATTGTGGTGAGTGTTTTGTATAGCGTTTAAAATAGAACGTGAACCGATGAAAATGCAATTGCAAACGGTTGTATTATACGATAACTAAAGTCTAGACAAAATTCTTAACATCTATCAAACAACATATAAAAATATTTAATGAAAATGAAAGTAAACATTACATAAGTTATGAGATAAAAACTAACAACACACGTTACTTGTCGCGTAAAAACTAACAATGATGAGATTAATGGTGTCGTTTTTAAGAAGAATGCAAGTACCAAAAGTAGCATGAATGTGATTAGCCCAAAAAAAAAAAAAAAAAAAAAAAAGGCTAATTTTGGCTATTTTGTAAAAGATTTGGGCACATGCAGCTCCATTTTTTTTTTGAAATAGGCGTATTTAGCCTATTGAAAAGTTAAATGTGCACTAACGGGCACATATTTTCTTTTAATTGTAAAACACTATAATCGTTTTTGAAGAAAAACTTATATATATATAATATATTTATATAGCGATAGATCGTTTTGTGTTAAGAAAAGTTTATGGGTTTTAAACGAAAAGTAATAAAAGTTTGAAGATTTGGGAGTTAAACATAATGTTTTGAAACCCGGTTCGACCCGGGTGGTTCAACCGGTTGAACCGTTCCTTTCAAAAAACGGGTCAATTTAAACCGAGTCAACCCGACAGGTTAGATCAAAACGGGTCAACCCACCGGGTTTGAAGCGTCCCGGGTCAACCCGGTTTTCGATATGTATTAATAGTTTCAAATTTTCACTTTTTACTTTTTGGTTTTTCTTTATATATAGTATAGCGGTACTCGGCTTTCGGGCGGGTTCCCTCATGACGATTTAGGAGAAATAGATCTCGATGAGACATGATTCACCAGTTTGTATCGAATTCAACGGGTCCTCTCTAATTTGTTCTCGGATGACTGTTATTGGTTAGCCGAACGTTTCCGGTTGAACCCGTTGGTCCGGTCCGATTTTTAAAAGTATATGTACCATCAACTTGTTAGCTTGTATGAAGCTTTGTGTGTTTTATTAATTTGTATAGTGTGTATAATAACATGTACTTTTCATTTTAGGGTGTTTTAAAAATAACATTAATTAGTGTGTTTAATTATTTTATATTTAAAATTATGTTGTAGTTTGTTTAAATTGTACATTTTGAAAATTTTATTGTACTTTTTAGTAAATGGTGTTTTAATTGTTTGTTTTTAATTTGTTAGATATGCTTTTAATTGATTGTACAATGTGAATAAATTATTGTACTTTTAAGTAATGGGGTGTTTTAATAAAAGTATTAATTACACAATATATTTCTCTCACCTATGACTTTCAGCATTTCACTTTTCAAGGTTTGACCATTTTTTTATTATATGTAGTATAGATATTGATATTGATAAATTAAAAGGATTTGCTAAATATAACCTTCATGTTTAAGAAAACTTAAATGCAAAAGGTAAGCAATTATTATTATAAGTACAAACAATTATCACATGTTTGAATGCTTTAAGGGTATGTTTATTTGACGGTCTTGGAATGAAAAAATGAAATGATATCATAATGTAGTTGTTTGGTTGATTGTGGGTCTCACTATTAGGTATCAAATATTTAAATAAAACCACAGATTGATATATATATATATATATATATATATATATATATATATATATATATATATATATTATTTTTATCTCTCCTCATTTTATTCAAATCTATACTAAATCCAAATTTAAATCCAAATCCTAATCATAATCCAAATTCGAATCCGAATCCGAATCCGAATGCTAAGCCCACCTAAAAACCAAATGAGCCCTAAATGTATTACTCAAGGTTATATTTAGCAATTTTTTAAAAGACTTAATTACCTAAATAGAAAAGGGGGGGGGGGGAAGAGAAAAAAACACAAAACTTGAATTCTATGCTATAGGTTGCGCGACTTTTTTTTTCCAGATATAAATTGCGCAACTTTTTGCCCGGCTGTACGATTCCATAAAAATGTTACCAAGTGTTCGTGTGTACGAGGATGTTTTTTGTGCGACCATAGAGGTTTTTTGTGTGACTGATGATGTGATATTTTATTGATAAGTTTCGTTTCTATGAATTGTTCATTAAAAAAACATAAAATCAGTCACACAAAAAAAAAATTAGTTATGCAAAAAATATTTTCCTGCAAAAAGAATACAAAAAATGGACACTTGACACGATTGTAGTGAAGTCGCACATAAAAAGAATTAGTCTCACGATTGCACAAGTCCATGTTCAGAGTATTTGCCAAAATGATTCGTAAATTTGTACCAATATATATGCAATTATTCAGTTTTAAACAAATATATATACAATTACCCTTAATTTTAAGACAGTCCTTTTTAAAAATATTAACTTTACAACTATTCTAATTTTTTATATACAAAATGAATATTTGCAAGTCAAGCTTTATCTTATTTCCCCTAGATATCATCTTTTCTCTTTAATTATTGTCAAAGTACTCATATTACTTTATCTTATTTCCCAAGATATCATCTTTTCTCTTTAATTATTTCTTTGTCTCCAAGTTTCACATGTAATTTAGCCAAATTGAGTTAATATATATTTTGAGTAAAAAACGCATAATATTTTCTTGTCTAAAACGAATATTAAAACCAAATGTCACATACATATAGTTTCCGTAATAACCTTTGATCCTCTTATTCCCAGTATATGAGGGACATAGAGCTTGTTGTTCCTTGCTAGTTTCTCCATTGATCTAAGATGGCTTCTTTGCTTGCGAAACTAGTTGTTTCTAACAGATCTCTTTCGGTGTTTCGTCCTGTAGTCACCTCCTCTACTCGTTTATTTAACGCCAAGCCTCTCGGAGATAACAGGGACTCGGAAGATAACATCCCTACGTTTATTCGCGCCTGCCCGCCTTTTATTAGCTATCTTATAACAAGTGAGTAAATTATATCTTAACAGTTTTATTCTTAATTAATAAAGGGACTGCTTCATCCCAGATCTACTACCAACCCTTTTTAAAAAGTAAATATTTATTGCTTAGCTAGAATGAAATATTTTAATGTGTTTTTCTGATTTCAGATGCGCACCGTCCTCACCTCTCAGTAACTCAAAATCTGACCCGTCAACTAAACATGATGGATGATCAAATCGTAATCCAGGGTTTCACCCCCGGGAACAGAACTAGGTGGAGCGTTAATGATGACGAAGAAGGCCTCTCTTTGGTCTGCGATATGTACCAACTCTACGAAAGGGATGAGAATGATTCTGTTCCAACGAGGGATTGGGAAAGTCTACTACACTTGACGCATTTTGACACACCCTGCCAAAATTGGGATGTCATTAAGGAGGCTAAGGAACTCAACCAGTTCGTTCAATCCATGAGCGGTATCATTGTAACTTTGTTATACATGTTTAATGTCTATCTTGGTACATACATCACATATATTGAATAATGGTAAACCTTTTTTACTCATAAGATTTGGCAAAACAACCAACAAAAGGTTAAGGAGACTACACCATTAAAAAAAAAAAAAAAAAAAAAACTTGCAAGTTAAACCATATATACTGTTTGAGGATTACATCACTATGCATCCGAGATTGAAATTAACATTCTATTGTTTTACAGGACTGCATGCCATTAGTTTTGTGCGCGTATTTTGCACAACGCGATATATACCAACGATTTACATTGTTTTTGGACATGAGGGTCCCGATCCATGGGACCCTTGTGGAGGCTACATTGCAAAGATTTGTTTACCTCGAAAGTTTTACAGGATTGAAGATGTGTATGCGGAAATGTATTATAAGTCTTTGAGGATAGTTATACCTAAGAAGGACAGTGAGAAGCCGATTTATAAAATTGAGAGAAATTTTTTATTTTTTCGTGAAAGAAAGTGCCAATGATCTAATAAATCATTTGTTTCAGTCAATGAAGATGTGACATTAAAATGTTATTTATACCATGTCTGAGAGCATGGGGTATTGGCTTCGCCACTTCGTTTCGTTTCCAACGTGTATCCTCGCCGTTCTATTTCGTGGCTCGCCACGACACCAAGTGGCGAAGCCACTTGGTGTTTCGCCGTTCCAACGAAACATTAGACGACAAAAACCATTTACTTTCGTTTCCAAATATATCCGTTGTTACTTTCAAATTCAAAAACATTTTCACTTCTCTATAAATATAAACCATTTACAACTCTAAATATAAACCACCATCTACACAAAAAAATTCACATTTCTCAAACACAATTCAACATAAAAATTCACATTCTCTTTACGCAACATCATTATGGCTTGTCGTCTCCCGCATTCCTCTACTGATATGCGAACATACGTTGAAAATCAATGCAATAACGATGATGAGGATAAAAAAGACGCTATTATACGCGTCATCCAATTCTTTGAGGAGGGGAGGAATGAGAAGCTGCAGATGAGAGACAGCTACAAGACTTGCAACGACATCAGCACTGAACGAAAAGGTGTTATCGAGAAATTTCTGAAGGAGGAAACCCGCAGAGATGACGAAATTATTGGCAAGTTGTGGAAGTGTGTTCAACGGGTTACAAACAACATCAACACCAAAGTGAATTGGAGCTATCGGGTGAACAAAGATGTTGATCCAGGAGTCTCCGGTGAGGAATCTCCGGTAGACGAGGAAGCTTTGTCTCGCTTCGAGGATTATATACCTCCCGCTGTATGATCCGCTGGACGAGAGTTTTCGATTAGGATTTATGTATTTTCTTGATGGTTTATTTTAATATCGATTGTAGGATTTATGTATTTTTTTCAGTTTTTTTTTTTATTTTCCGTATTGTAGTTTTATTTTTATTTAAGTGAATGAAATGAATTTAAGTGTGTTTGGAAAATATGGAAAAGAAATAAAATGATCGGGGGTGGGGCCCAAACGGGAAGAGAAGTGAAGTAGTAGGAGGGGGTATTTTTAGTTAGTGTCGGGTTGGATGGATGATGTGAAGGTGAGTGGACACGTGGGGCCCAAATAAAGAGCTTTGAGCTCCCCACGACACCCGTTGCTCGAAAGTAACCAACATTGTGACTTCGCTCAGATGTTCATGATATATAGACTGGCGGTAACCGGCCTAGCAAGCATCGGTTTCTAGCGGCGACAATTAACAATATGCAATATGAATATTGTGGTAAGTGTTTGTATAACGCTCAAAATAGAACGTGAAAAAGGATGAAATGTAATTAAAACGGGTTGTAACATGTGATAATTTAACTCTAGCAAAAATTCTTAACATATATCAAACGACATATAAAAATATTTAATGAAACTTAAAATAAAACATTACATCGGTTATGAAATATTAACTAACAAGACATGTTACTCGTCGCGTAAAACTTCTTGATACACGACATTTGAGGTATTGATTCCTGCTTGATGGAACTCTTTGACTGGTTTAACAAATACCTTTGTTGTTTTACGAGATATCCCTCTAGATATTGAAATCGCTGGTTTAATATTGTGATACTTTCCATACTTTCCATGCTGTCATGAAATCATTTCCATACAACCATGCAAGACGCATTTAATATTGATCGAGAAGCGTTTGACTTTTTTTAAGTTTGAAAAGGTTTTAAAAAAGCAAGACTATTTTCCATGCAACTCGTCTATTTCCAAGCAAGAAGCGTTTGACATTTGAAAAGGTTTAAAAAAATTTGACTTTCAATATTCAATATTCAAGTTTTTATTTTTCCCCTTTGACCATTTTTCCATTTTAGATAGTAAAAATCATTATTCAAAAAAATTATTATTAATTGCCAAAATCAATAAAAGTTTTTTTTTTTTTTTTTTTTTCAAATTATAAATTAAAATACATTAGAACTAATATAATTTTGTATCCGATATACTTTCAACATATAACTTCAAAAAATCTACATAAAAATTTACTCAAATTTAGATATCAAATGTTTACCAATAACAAATTATTATAATATCCAAAAAATTATAACAAACAATTAATAAGAACATTACAACAAATTTAGATAACGAAATTCAAAAAAAAAAAAAAAAAAAAAACCTTACAATCAAATTTATAAAACAAAATATTAAAACAAATCTACAAAATATACTACACAATTTAATGTACAATTATATTTATACAAGTATACAACAAACTTAATAACAATTTTTTTTGAAGAACCTATACATCTGGGGAAGCATATTTTGATGGTGGCAGTGAGATCCCTGCAAAGCAGTGGTGGCAGTAGTAATTCCAGCGAGGCGACAACGACGACCTGAAAAAATAAACGTCAAAAAAACTCTTACAAACTTCCAACATATGTAGATCTGTAAACACAAGCGGCATATCTAAAAAAAACTCATAAAAACCTCATAAAACATGTGGATCTATAAACCTCACAAACAGCGGCAACTCCTAAAATTCAGGCGAGATACCGGTTGTGTCAGAATATTCCGACGAGGATGCAGAAACCTAAAAAAAAAAAAAAAAACCCAGAAAGCACTCCCATCAATGAATAAAATATATCATAAAAAAACTATCAAAACTCAAAAAGAAACTCGTAGAAAAGCTTACCAATGTTGGTGGCGAAGACATCATTTTCCGACAAACAGCGATAGGAACATTTTCCGGCAACACCAAATCTGAAAAAAGTCAAACATGTTAGAACAACTCAAGTGGGTAAAAAAAAAAAAAAAAAAAAAAGGCTCTAAAAAGAAGAACCAAATTATGTATAATGTAGTATAGGTGGAAACACAAAGGAACCAAGTATGCATAATCAAAGAATGTCAATTGGCAATCTTAATTACATGTTCTCAAATCTGTTGTTATCTTGAACTATTTATCTAAAAGTTTAGCCTTCAACTTCCGTCACCACTATCGAACATCAGTAATCAAATTTTCATAAATATAAGTACGAGCAAAATCACATATGCGAATAACAACGACTAAAAAAAACTTGACGTTACCCGTCTTGCATATATCTTTTCAGCCAACCTCTCCGCCACTTCCGCCTTCCCATGAGTCTTACACACAACCAATAACGCACCCCACAATGCCTCATCAGGCACCACATCCATCTGTTCCACCATCACCTCCGCCTCCTCCACCCTCCCCAGTAAACATCACCCCATCCGGCTCCACCCCGTCACTCACCATCTCATCAAAAAGCTCAAAATCTCCTCACACTTCCCATAAAATCCGTACCCACTAATCATGGCTTCCGACCCAAAACTTAGATCTATAAAAAAACTACAAAAAATCGATGGTGGCTGTTTCGGTGGGGTGGTCCGATGGTCGTAGGGGTAGGAACCTCGATGGTGGCTGTTTCGTTGGGGGTGGGGTCTCGGTGGCTGAGAAAAGCTAGGGTTTTATATCTATGAATAGAGAGAGAGAGAGAGAGAGAGAGAGAGAGAGAGAGAGAGAGAGAGAGAGAGAGAGAGAGAGAAGTCTATGATATGTAAATATTGTGTACGGTTTTTCTTCTTAGCGTTTATTTTTAAGCCTAACTTTCTCTCACATTTGACTACTTTCAATATTCAATATTCAAGTTTTCACTTTTCCCCTTTGACCATTTTTCCATTTTAGATAGTAAAGATTAATACTATTTGCTCCTATTATATATGTGGCTAGTTCGTCTTTCTAATAACAAGATTGGTTTATTTGGACTCCACTAATCTCTTTCACGATCTTCTCTATTCATTTTGTCACATGGCACAAGTATATGGTTAGAGCACACGATATTGGGCGTTATAGGGTTGGTTGGTGTCTTAAAACACCGACGGATAACGCCAGCCCACGAGGACCTTTGCACCATGAAGCAATGGCGGAGCTAGAAAATCTAATCACGGGGGCATTGGGCAATACATGTTGAAAAAAAATTCTTTTCACATAAAATAAAATTAGTCGGGTCGGGTTTGATTAAAAGCAAGCCAAAATTATTTCGATGCAATTAAGATTGTTCGCCGTGTCTATAAACGAAGCTCATTTATAGCATCTATCATTTTATCTAAGAGCGTGACTTAGGGGGCGTTTATTTTGTTTGTTAGCTAAGACAATGTGTGGGGCTTATTTTGGGACCTATGGCTGTTAGTGTGTCTGAATGGGGAGATTATTATTTTTCCTTCTTTGTTGATGCAGATGAAACAAGAGAAAAACAAGACACACTTACAACCAAAAAAAAAATTAAATAGCTTAGCGGGTTCATACCCTTCTCAAAAAAAAAAAAAAAAAAAAAAAAGGTTGTATTTATAGGTGGAACATCACATGAAGTTTAAAAGATAAACAATTTGGCACGCATTATACTAAGATTTAATATCATTTGAGGACGAAATATTATTTACTTACCAAGGGATCAATCTCCATCATCCATTTTTATTTGATCTAATGGATAAATTAATCCCAACTACTTAAAAAACTCACTTTTTTCATCATCTTTTTTCAAATATTAATAACTTTCAAACTGTTAATCGTTAAGCAAAAAAAAATATCATTGCGACGAGCATTTAATTATCTTTCTATAGATAGGCACTTTGATATACTTTCGACAAAAAATTGTTTTTCGTATTTTTCACGTTTTTTTATTAAGTTTTTTCGCTTTTTACGTTACTGAAATTTACATTAAAAAATCATATATGATAAAACACTAATTTGAATATCACATGTGATATTAGTGTTATATCATATATGATATTAGTGTTATATCATATATGAAATGTAATATCACATATGATATTAGTGTAAATATCACATGTGATATTAGTGTAAAATCACATATCATATACATATCATGTCACATGTAATATCACATATCATATATGATTTAACACTAATATCACGTGTGATATTCAAATTAGTGTTTAATCATATATGATTTTTTCATGCAAATTTCAAGTAACGTAAAAAAAGACGAAAAAAACGTGAAAAAAGAATTTTTTCTTTTTTGAAAGTATATCAAAGTTCCCGTCTATAGAAAGATAATTAAATGCTCTTCGCGACGGTGTAAATATTTTCACTTAACGATTAACGGTTTAAGAAATATTTAAATTATAAAAAATATGTGAAATAATAAAATGTTTTTAATATCAGCCATTGATTTCTTTTTAGATGGATGGTGGATAGTATGTAAGAAAAGTTTTGTATGTAAAATAACTCTCCTCTTATACTAAAGCACTAAAGCAATGTAATTATTATGTTTAAAACTCGGATCAAAAAGTTAGAAAAAACTGATACCAAATCTTGTGCTTAATTATATTTAATGTATTGACATATTAAACACAAGAAAGTTTCAAAAGTATTACTCCAACTATTTACTTATTTAGACATGCATGAATTGTGATTACCCATTAGGCAATTACTATATTGCATAGTTGTCAGGATCCGGATCCTGATCTATTGATCTTACAATTTTACGATACTGCAAAGCAAAAACGATCCGGATCCTACATAGGATCTTTACAAGCTTAAGATCTTATAAGATCCCGATCTTGACCATATGATCTTAAGATCTAATCTGATCCGATCCTACTTTTCTCGGATTACAACTAAAAAACTACAAATTTATGAGTTGTTTATTTGTAGAATTCAAAAAATAACATGTTAATCTTTTTAAAC
Source organism: Chrysanthemum makinoi (assembly GCA_910596185.1). Lineage (NCBI taxonomy): Eukaryota > Viridiplantae > Streptophyta > Magnoliopsida > Asterales > Asteraceae > Chrysanthemum > Chrysanthemum makinoi. The sequence continues at coordinate 251,380,026 of OU343217.1, read as the reverse complement.
ATTTTATAATCATAATTTAGGACAACATCTCTATGAAATATTCATAGTATTTTGTGTTTATAATGTATAATAATTTGTAGATTTGTATAATATTACAAAAACTATTAAGAAATAACATTAGAGTGGGATCTTAAGTTCCCGATCCGATCTTACGATCACGATCTTGCAAAAACGAAAACGATCTTGGGTAGGATCCCTATCTTGAAAACCTTGCTATATTGTTTTGTGAACCATTTCTTCATACACAGTAAATGATAACATCAAATAGTCCTGAATATTAAGTGTCAATTTCCCCCGATAATGCTCGTTATTTATATCATTTATATGGATTTACGCTTGTTTTCCATTGTTTTTCACTTTCAGGTAAATTACGAGCATTGGAGCTAAAGAGACGCGGAAATGGAAACATTACAAAAGATTTATCACAGTATGCTTATTTTGAAGAAGTTACGGCATAACTCATCTCTCACATTACGCCGGAATATTGCTGGACCCGTAAGTCCAACTTATCAAGAGGTTACGGCGTAACTCTTCCCAAAGGTTACGACGTACTCCATTAGGTCAAAAGAGGTTCCACACGCCGATACTTACGCCGTAACTAATGCATCACTACGACAATCGAAGTTTATTGAAGACTACGGCGTAACCACTTTAAGGTTACCGAACTAGCGATCTAGTGCATTTACGATGAAATAGAAGGTTACGGCGTAACTCCTCTATTGGTACGCCGTAACCCGCACTGGCCTATAAATACCCCACGAATTCCGATTTCAAAACATCCCATTCACGCACAACACTCTGAGAATGTGGGAAAAGCTCAAGGAGGTCTAGGGAAACATACGGAGCTTTTTCCAAGTGAGAAGTCACACCATTACGGTAAGCTTTAGCGTTTATTATTTCTTTTACTTTCAATTCATGTATTTCGTACTTTTGAATATTGAATTGATTTGCATGATTAATATGAGCGGCTAAGCACCCTTTGGTGCTAGCCTAGTTATGATTCATTAATTGTTTTTTTTTGGTTTACCTTTACTCGCATAATTATTTCTAAGTGTATGCATGCATAGTTTTGGTAGTCACCCTTGGTTCGTAGTTTTGAATGGCGATAGAGGCCAATTGCCTAGGAGATATGACCAACTGACCTTAGGTGAGCGGACTGAGACAGGAAGGGTAAGATATGACCAACTGACGACCCTTTCTACTTGTGCGATTGACCAACTGATCACCTATCGTTTGGATGAACTTAAGAATTAGGGGGTGTAGTATCTAAGTTCCTAACGGCCGGGCACTCACTATTTAGAATCTAGCATGTAGCGTACTTAATGACTCGGCTTAGGGGACCAGGAACAACAGGACTTATGACGGTGCGCATTTCTTCTTGTGGTGGCATCTTTGTGATAGGTTAGGGCTTAATTGACCAAATGATGTCCTCTCGAATTTGACCCCACCTGAAGTAATTGGAAGTAAGTAGGCGTAGACATAACTAGCTAGGAGGATTAACTAGGTTAGCACCACTATTCCACTATTGATTTCCTTCACACATTTATTTGCTTTTATTCTATTCTGCATTAGTAGTTTAATTAATTAAATCCATATCGAAACCATTAATATTCTGTGACAATTAGACTTAGTAATAATCTGACACACATAGCTCTTGGATCTACTCGGCTTTACCATTTGCTACACTACACACGACCGGGTACACTGCCCGTTAGTGGATTAGGGTAGACCATGGTATATAGCGACACTATAAATATTAAGACCTGGTCAGTAAAACCCGTGATTAAGTTTTGGCGCGCGCCGGAGCTATATTAGGATTGATATTAAGTCTTTCATTTCATTTTTAAACTTTTCTTACGATCATATTTCAAGTTTTCAGGTACCATGAAAGCTATTAACATCGATAACCTCACTCTTGAGGAATATTTGGCATTGACAAGAGAAGAACAAGGGCTAGGGATTGTTAGCCAACCATTGCGTAAGATGCTCAATTCAAATCAAACCTCAATTCATGAGGGAATTCGGCAAACCCCTTCTCCGAAGCATCACCGATGATGCCCATGAACATGTAGACAACGTCGAATACATTGTCAGCCTATTCAAAATCCCCAGAGTCTCACATGATGCTATAATGCTACGAGTATTCCCTATTTCTCTTACTCTGAGCTGCAAAAGATGGGTCGATCGACACTGCAGGACCGGCCAACACTGGGCCTATCTTAAAAAATATTTCATTCAGAGATATTGTCCTCCATCAAAGACGGCCAAGCAAATGGAAGAAATTCTTAACTTCAAGCAAGAGGGAGATGAAACATTATACCAAGCTTGGGAAAGATACAACTAATTGTTATACAAGTGCCCTACTCCACGCTCTAAAACACCAACAAAAAGTGAACGCCTTTTACAAGGGATCAACATTCTTCAAGACAAATGATTGATTCTCGGGCCAATCCTAGTATGACACCCACCATGGCTTTGGAAACTATTCAAAAATGGCAGACCACTCACAAATGGCACAATGGAGGAAGCAACCGTAGTAAAAATAATGATATTGAGGGCATTGCAAAGAATAAACAACAAATTAGAAAGCCTTGGAAGAGAAATGAAGAAGCTCAAGGAAAATGTGCATTCCATTCAAGTAGAGCGAGATAGGGCTCGTCCTTCTAAAGAATGTTCCTCCAATGAAGAAGTTAAAAGGATCGGAGAAGTGAACTATGGGAAATAATTCCCTTTCAAAAGCTACAATAATTACGGACCTAGGTACCATGAAAAATTCCCTAGGTTCTACACAAAAGTAACAAATAATCCTCCTAAACCTAGCCTTGAAGAAATAATGCACCGACACATTGAAGAATCGACAAAAAAGGAATATAGACTCAAGGAATGGATGGTCAAAGTAAAGGAGGACACCAATATGAACCTACGTAACCAAGATGCTGCAATTAAGAACCTCGAAACACAAATTGGGCAATTAGCTAAGAACCTTGAAACAAGTAATGCTAAAGCCACTTCCTGCAAAGCCATATTTGCGCAGGATAAAGCAAAAAAAGAGCAATGCACATCCTCTATCACTAATGATCTATCCGGGATTAACTACCTAAGAGAGGATGATAAAGCTGAAGACGACGAGTTCCTACCAAGCCAACTTCCTGAAAAGCTGCGATACCAGGAAAGTTTTCTTCTCCCTTGCACTATTGGTAACGTTAAGATTCTCGCATTAGCTGATTTACGGGCTGGGGTTAACCTTATCTCAACTACGTTATTAAAAAAAATCAAACTTACCAATTTAAAAGAAACAACTATTATGATTGAAATGGATGACTCCTCTAAAGCTGTACCGAGGGGAATTGTGAACAATGTGCTTTTAAAAATTGGAAAAAATTTTCTTCCCAATCGATTTTGTAGTTATTGATATGGGAAAGCCGGAGGCTTACAACTTGATTGTTGGAAGACCTTTCTGCCACTTGTAGGGCTCAAATCATGGTTTTGAAAACAAATTTCCTGGAGACCGAAAATGAACGAATAACTTTTAGTATGAATGAGCATTTAAAACCAAAAACTGAAAGTTCCAATAATGTTCAATCGTTGAACCCCTCTCTACACTCTAAACCTATTACTGATTATCGTAAAGAAAGTATTGATCATTGTAAGCAGAAACAGGATAAAATTGTCCAAAGCATTGAGGAAAACTCGAGTCCAAACAAACATTTTGCAACTCGATGTCAACCAAAGAATGCGAATCAGCATGGCCACCATTTACTCGTCCTCAAAAATGTGAAAGAAAAGCTAATGAATGGATTTATCGTCATAAGGGAGAAAAACATGATGTTGAATTAGCATCGAAGATTGGTACAAACTAAAGCTTGGAAGCTCGAAATTTATTAAGGAACTGATCAAGCAGTATGGGTGCAACCATCTCACTGACATCATAGGCGGAACAAGATCAAATATCAGCATTACTGATAATATTATTGCTAAAGATGATGACCAAGGAGAATCATGGGATAAAAGGCTTTCACATAAGTTGGGAACAATTGGACTCAATAATTCTACTAGAAAAAATGGGCTTGATAATTGGATGAATGAATTCCAACAAATGTGTTGGAATCACTCCTAAACTATATTTCAAGTGTTAGTGATTCATATGTAATAGTTAGCTTAATATGGCCTTTATGTTTGTTATTAAGCTAAGGCTTATGTGGAAAGCCCATAAGCCTTGGCCCAAGCCCATAAGAAGGGAAGGAGTCTAGAAGTGTTGCCCTAGCTCCTTGCCCTATAAATACTCTTGTATATCCCTCACTTGAGGGTTGGTTGTTCATTTATCTCATTCACTCTACGCATATCCCTTCCATATTATACATACGTGTGTGTGAGTTAAGTGTTCATCCGCCTTATTCATCTCTACTTCTTATATTGATGCTTGTGTTACTAATATGGTGACCTAACAAAGGGTATCATTCGCCATCTAGTTGGGTGAAACGATTTATTTTTGTCTACTCGTAAGGTTTCATGTTTTTAACCTTTCTCACGCATAAAGCTCAAATTTTTTTCACTTTTAAAATTCAAGATTCTGTACTTTAAAGGTTATTGGTGTTAAAGTTTAAGTTTTTGGCAAAAGTTGAAACTTTACGTGTGTAGAAGTGTTTTTGAGCTTGATTTCATTGTGTACCTCTTCTACTCGTAAGGTGAAAAAGAGTTTTGGATCATCAAGTTTTAAACTTTCTTGTTATTTTGGTGATATTGAAGCTATTTAATCATAAAAATCAAGTTTCTAAACACTTTTGGGCATAAAATCAGTTATTGGTACTTTCTACTCGTTTAAACCCTAAACTTACGCATAAGCTTCTAAGGTTGATCTTCAGAGTGCTATTATTTACTCTAGGTTTCTTGCTTGGATAAGCCTGAAAACACTTCGACTTTGGATATCGTTACAATGCGGATAGTGTAAAGGATTTTTAGGCAAAACCCTAATTTTACGCGATAAGCTCAAAACTTATGCGTGAACTCTTACTCTAAGATTTTTCTTGCCTAAGCCTTGTCTTACGATAAGCTAATCCTATGCATAAGTTTTCTACGCCTAACTTCGTTTACGCATCTTAGTGTTTCTCATTTCTTACGCGTAAGCTATTCTTACGCGTAATTCTCATTGTTACGCGTAAGGTGGTGTTTTTACGCGTAAGCTTCTTTCTACGTGTTAGATATTAACTTTACACATACACATCAAACCATAACACAAGGTGGCGTTTAAGATGGAATTCTAGAGAGAGAAAGTTAGAGGTTTAGGGAACTTAGTGAGAGAAAGTGAAATTATTATTATGAGCTCCAACTCTCTACCTTGGGAGGTAGAGAGTATTTATAGTCTTACATAAAACGCCACACATCGGGCTGTGGAGCAGGCATACAGTGGGTAAAGAACCGTCCGTCCTCCACGGTGTTACTTAACTAAATACTACTTAACATTAAATAACTACGACTCGAGCTTTCTAACGATTACATATACTTGAGGTGACCGACTCTTTAATACCGGAATTTCTAATTCCTAACAATCTCCCCCTAAGGGAGGTCACCTCAATCATATACTAAAATTACATTGAATACAAACAGATATTACATTAACAATTGTTCTTGCATTCTTAATGTAGTCCTTTGTTCCTAAGCTCGTAGTCATTGATTCTTCACATTGCATGTTTGGTTATTTCAAGTGGAGGTCTTTATTGATCACGTGATAATAATTTTGAGCCATCATTTGAGATTATCAGCCATCAAAAAATCTCTGTGACATCCTTTGTGGTGTTGGTATTATGTGATGTTGTGACTTTAGGACCGACATGCTCACATTCTGGATCATGATATCTTCTCATCGAGTAGCGGAAGCATTTGTTGAATCATGATATTGGCGAGCAGAAGCGAAGCATGGAGTGAAAATATGAGAGTCATTGATGCACTAATCATGATTTCTTTTGAGATGAATGTGTTAAGTGAGCATGCGGCTATGTATTGACCGCTTCATTCGAATCAGAACGGTACACAAGCGTCGGGGGTACCGCATACAAACAGTTAGCAATAAATCGCACGAAAGTGTCTTTGATCACTTTCGTTGAATTGAGGTACACGGCCCATGGTTTCCCGTTGATCGGTATAAGTACCGCTGTGATCGGTATAATTCGAAGAATTTCCTTGCTGGGTTTCAGCTGCTCTAGCGTTCTCAAACCGGAACATCTCAAAGAAGACACACACGGAGTGAGTGAAACCAAATAATTTGAGTCCACGATTGATGAAAAGATATTTGAAAAACAATCGAGTATTGCTCAATAGAAATTGTTTTTGCAATAAAGCGAAGGTTTTAATGAAAATCAATTATCAATCATAAAACACCTTTTGATTTGAAAAATTAGTACACGGTCGACGTGCTAATGAAAAGAGTTTTAAAGCACAAAGACCGGTTTTCAAAGGTATCCGTCAATCCATAACCTGAACCGGGATTGATTCAAAAGATTGAATCGCCCCATTGTTTCCGTTCAGTTGTCACATGGTTGATCTGTATAATAGATCTCACATGCCACCTACCGGGAGCTTGTTAGATGTTGGCTCCAGAAGGCTTTCCATCTTCACAGTGAATAAGTAAACACATCACTCGATGTTCGGCAATACCACAAGGATAATGCGTAGGACTCAAGATATAATCTCTCTTTCCACATTGTGTGAAACAGAGAGTCTTCATTGAAAGTGTCCTAATGAGATTTATTGATGATCTCGTGGCTCTAGACTCAATTTGTGCATATTTGGATTCCTGTATCGGAGACTAGGAGAGGGTCTCCTTCTTCAATATCAACAATCTCTAAGAGAAAGTCGATAGATAATGTCGGTTCCCGTGAGAATGAAACAAGTCCTTTTAAGAGGAACTTGAGTGGTTTGGGAAGTTGAAGTGCGGTGCGTCACTTGGGTCCATGACGTCTTGTCTTCAATACCGATGTTACCATCAGTAGCATATGAATTGAACCCGGTTTCTGCACTAAGGTTGAATAATTGGAGGGCTATTTGTTTTCACCCTTTTCTCATTCAATTCTTTTTAACTCTTCAACCCCTTCAGGCTTACGAGACTTCATAGCTAGAACCTTGTTGGGTTTATTCCAATACTAGCTCAGTCTCAGTCCGCACTCTTCCCATATCTCATTTTCTCCTTTTATCATCATACCTAAGAACTCTACACTAACTAGTGGATAGTCCTGGGTAGATCCCTCCGGTTCTGGCGGATCATGGGAACAACAACCTAACCTTATCATCCTTATATCACCGTACATAAAGTAAAGTTGGTCGGTCTTTTTGGTATTGTTCATCTGCCGTTGGAACCAATTGAAAACCATTTGAAAATCAATCCAGATACTTGTGATATATTATCAAAGCATTTTGTACCTGAATTGTTTTTGATATTTTTAGAACGAGAACTCCCCTCAACATGTGCATCAAGTATTTGAAATGTTTTGCACCGGAGGCAAGAGAAAAATTAACTTCTTTGATTACCATTTTCTAAAAGATATCAACATCACTTCCCCAATCGAATCAAGTAGATAAAGCATTTTGGGGAAGGATGAGGTTTTCATGATTTTGCTCCCCTCAATATGTGCTTCTAGGTTTGAAAGGAGTTTTACACATACTAGAGGAACACGCACATTGAGATAATGATCACGTTTCAAATTATAGGTTTAAGATAGATGCTCCCCCTCAATGTGTGCATGGAAAATTTGAAATCGTTTGTCAATTACGGGGAGGCAAACATGCTAATCACTTAAGAAACCATTTATCGAATTATCAGTTTAAATCCTATTTAAATCACAACTTCTCTCCCGATCACAATTATCAAAACATTTGAGATTTGTGATCTCTCATAGATTTAAATTGATTTTGAAAGCTTTTAAGGAGAATTGTGACTTGATTATGAAAGCGTTTTAGCTGATAAGGATCTGATGTTGAGATTTTAAACTCCATTGGTTAAACATGCATGTACATCTTTTGAAAACAATTTAATGCCAAATAACTTTTTAATTTAATTGAAATCATTCTCCCCTCAATCAATGACATAGGTTGTTGATTGAGCGATAGAGTTTTGACAGATAAGTCCTGATGATTATCAAAAATAGAGACCGAGGTATTTTTCAAAGCATTTAGTTTTAGAGATAAATGTTTATAGAATCCGAGCATGGAATTTGAAAACATGGTAAAACATGGCTCTGTTCTTTCTTTTAAAAAACGGGTTATTGCCTGAAAATGACAATAAACCATTGTTTCTCTTTCTCCCAAAATAATTTTTTTATTTTTTTTTTTTTTTTTTTTTTTTTTTTTTTTTTTTTTAAGAATTCGAACAACATCTAAAGTCCGTGTCATTCTTTGAATGACAGCACAAAGACCGTAGATATTTCGAACCCAAAAACATGACAAAAAGACAATATTTTTAAAGATTTTTTGAATTTTTCAGATTTTTATGGATTTTTGAAAGTTTTATATTTTTCTATTTGGTTTTGTAGGGTTTTATAATTTTGTATTTTGCTTTTTTGGATAAATATATACAAAGATATAGATGAAGATAGACCTTTACTCCTCGTCTTCCTCTTGAAGACGTTTGAGTGTTTCTGGTTGAAGGCTTTTCAAGCCAAGTGGGAAGAATAAACTCAAAAGCGTTCTCTTGGAAGAGCTTTGGTGAAGATGTCGCTAAGCGATATTCAGACCTCACAAAATATAGTTCCACCACACCTTTTCCACTTGTTCCCGATGAAATGATGTCGAATGTCGATATGCTTTGCTCTTGAGTGTTGAACGTTGTTGCATAAGAGAGCAATAGCACTTTTATTATCACAGTACAGAGGGATTTTGTTGAATACAAAGCCATAGTGAGATAATTGAGATCTCATCCATAAGATTTGAGCACAACAAGATGACATGGCTATGTATTCAACCTCTGTAGAGGAAATAGAAGTACTCATTTGCTTCTTTGAAGACCAGATCACTAGCTTATCACCCAAAAGCGAGCACCTCCGGATGTACCGGCGTGTATCTTGACAACGCATGATCGGCATGCATAGGCCGTTAGTGACATACCGGTGTCCTTCGGGTACCATAGTCCCATATTGATGGTTCCTTGGAGATACCGAAAGACCGTTTAACTGCTTCAAGGTGCTTTTAGTAGGCTTAGCCTGGTATCTAGCACACATGCATACAGCGAACAAGATGTGCGGTCTACTAGCGTGAGGTACATCAGGATCCAATCATACTACGATATTTAGTTTGGTCAATCATGATCCCTGAGTGGTCCTCATCTAGTTTGGTTCGATCAATCATGGGGGTGTCAACAAGGTCACATGAATCAAATCCAAATTTCTTTAAAATCTCTGTTGCATATTTAGATTGATTTATAAAAATGCCTCTCGGACTTTGTGAAATTTGTAATCCCAAGAAAAATGACATTTGTCCCATCATTGACATTTGAAACTTTGAACTCATTTCATTAGAAAAACGATCACATTCCATTGGGTCGGTCGAGGCAAAAATAATATCATCAACATAAATTTGAACATGAGTTAAATGTTTGCACGACTTCACGGTGAACAATGTAGGATCAAGCGCTCCTTTATGAATCGGATGATAGAAGAAACTTTGACAGTGTATCATACCATGCCCTTGGAGCTTGCTTTAAACCGTAGAGAGCCTTCTTCAAACGATAAACGTGAGTAGGATGCTCTTGATTCACAAATCCTTCGGGTTGGTGGCGTGACGACTTCTTTAAGATCTCCGTTGAGAAATGCCGTCTTTACATCCATCTGATACACTACCATGTTCTTACTAGCAGCGTTAGCCAGAAAGATTCTGATTGCCTCGATTCGAGCAAAAGGAGCAAAAGATTCTTCAAAGTCTATACCCTCCTCTTGACGATATCCTTTAGTAACTAATCGAGCCTTGTTTTCAACACATCACCATGCTCATCAAGTTTTACTTTGAAGATCCATTTGAGATCTATAATCATAGCACAATCGGAGCGGTACTAACTCCCATACATCAAGTCGATCAAACTCATGAATTTCATCTTACATGGCATTGAACCACTATGTCTTCATTCATGGCGGTTTTAACATCTTTTGGTTCGATCTTAGAAAGTACGGAGTTGAAGAAACACCATAAGGCAGCGGTTGCAAGTTGTTTCGGGTTGATATACGGGGACGAGAGGGATTTCCAATGATGTTGTCTAATGGATGATCGTGAGTCCATTTTCGCAGGTGTTCATGTGGCAGTTGTTGAGGAACCGAGGTAGGTGAGTCGATGTCTCTGAAGAAGATGGTTCGATGATGATTCAGAGTAGCAAATATGTTTTCAAATGGAGCATCTTCGGGGGTAGCAAAGGGATTAACTTCATCATTGATGCCAGAAACATTTCCATGATGTACATTTGAAGAATGTTGATTTGTTGATGAGGCGATCAAGGATCGCGGCAGTGCTTCTTGACTTAAAGATATTGAGATTGAAGGATTGACTTCATTCACAGGAATATGAGCATCCTCTGTTGCAGGAATCATTACCTCATTAGTGTTTGAATCATAAAGTTCATCAAACATAGGATCAAACAATTTCTTTAAATCATCTTGAGATGGAGGTACATATGGAGTTTCTTGAGAAGAGTTTGGAACAAGAGATGAACCAATGGACTGATCTTGAAGTCGGGTCTGAGCTGGATTGTCGAGCCATTTGACCGGTCGGCTCATCAAACGTAACGTGAATGGTTTCCATGATATTTCGGGTTCTTTTGTTATAGATTCGGTATCCCTTTTTGTTTGGTGCATATCCTACAAATACTCCAATGTCATCTTTAGCCCTAAGTTTCCTAAGTCTTGACCTCATTATTGGGGTTGGATAGCACAATGCACCAAACACACGAAGGAAGAGAGATTAGGTTTTTGTTGTGGACAAGTTCATATGGAGTTTTCCATGTCCGGAGTGGATTAGGGAGCGATTTTGTGTATAGCATGCGTGGCAATTGCTCAGCCAGAGAAACATTGGAACCTTTGAGTAAATCAACATTGTTCTAGCGGCTTCAACGAGTCGATTTGCCTTTCAACTACACCGTTCTGTTGAGGAGTTCGTGAAATACTTCTTTGATGGCTGATTCCAACGCTTTCATAGAATTCATTAAGTTGTTTGTTGACAAACTTCGGTTCCATTGTCGTTCGACAAATTCTTTTTCGGCGGTTTTGTTAAGTCGAACTGCTGCCAAGTTGTTTGATGAGTTTGATGATGATATCTGGAGTTTCATCCTTTGTCCTTAAGAACTTGACCCCGGTGAATCTAGAGTAATCATCAACCACAACTAACACATATTTCTTCCCAAAGATATTTTGTACCCTCATTGGTCCACATAAATCCATATGAATCATATGAAGGACTTCTGTGACAGAGTTAGTAGGTTTGGGTTTATGGGCATATTTCTTGCTATTTCCCAATTGACATCTTGAACAAAGATGATCCTTTTCATACTTTAGTCTAGGTAAACCTACAACTAGTCCTTTCGGAAAGATCATTGATGGTGCCGAAGTTCAAGTGATTGAGAGCGCGATGCCATAACCATGACTTTGTTTTTGAAGCCTTTGATAACAAGCAAATTGGAGAAGCCCTCATCATGTCATCGATAGAGATGGTGTAAAGGTTTGAACCACGAGTTCCTTTTAACAGTTCCTTACCATTAAGATCTCTAACAAAGCGGTATGTTTTTGAGGCAACTTCTAGATCGAGTCACGCGAATTGACCAACGGAGAAGAGATTATGACCTCCCTTCAACATAGTAGACTCTAGAGATGACACTATCACCAACAACATAATCTCCATAACCCATAAACGAAATGATCATTACAAATCTACAGTCCGATGAACTTGCTCACGAAGTTCATGAGCCGCGACCGGTCTCATCATATGCTTGGACGCCTGAGTCCGGTACCGCAGAGACGATTTGAACGATCTGCGGTTGAACACGAGACAAAATGGATAAGCTGGATAATTGGGATCCCCATGCAAGAATGGGTTCCATTTGGTTAGTAACAGTATTTGGAACACCCACATCCGAATCAGAAACATCCATATCAGAAGTAGAAGCAATGGAATCATTGGGAATAGATGCAATCTTTGGTGTTCGTATTTACCTATTCAAAGTATGTTTACTTCTTAAGGGAATAGTTCTACCGGTAGGCATCCATTTTCTAGTGGGCATAATCTTAGCAGTTTGAGAACAAAAATGATTATTCTTATGACCAAAAGGTATCCAATAATAACCTATCTTTATAAAAGTTCTTCCTGTGGGTTTCCACTTTTTTCTAACAATCTTTCGTTTTTGCCTTTTTGCCTTATTTAGCACGATTATTAGCATTAACAATTTTAAGCGGGCATTTGACACATTAGACAAAGCATTCACACCACATTCATGATTAGCAACGGAATTCAAGCAGACATCATTACAAGGTTTGCGATAGTATAGAATTGAATTAATTAATTGATGCCTAAGGCTAATACTAGAATCAACACGATTCGTTTTATTCAACTCAAGCCTAAAGTTCCTAGATTGGTCTTCTACTCTCTTCCAGTGCACATTCTTAGCTTGCAAGGTCCTATCATTCCTTGTATTGTCTTGAGACTTTGACCTGCTCGCTTTAAAGTCACTGATTACTCCTGTAGAGGGAATGGAACATTAGTTGGTTGATCTAATTTTGCATTCCGAACTTGATGTGCAAGGATCGACCAATTCTTGAAGTACTAGAAGGCACATTAGTGTATACTTTAAGGACTGTGATTTGAGCTTTTTTGCAGGCACACTAAAGTTCACTTTCTTAGCACTAACATATCTGGAATCTGAACTACTTGAAGGCACATTAGAGTTTCCTTTTTTAAGGACTGGGCATAGAACGGATTTCCTGCTTGGCACTAGGCATAGAACAAGGCTTTACAGCTTTGCCTTTTCACCTAAGGTTAAGGATTTTGGGCATGTGGCAATTACACATTCTAGCAACTCTTGAGATCGTTTGGCATGGAGGCAAGCAAACCTAATTTCACTATCAAGAGGTTTATTAATGAAATCCTCTTCGACAATCTCACGGAGACATTCTAGACTATCCTTAAGGTGAGCACCGTATTCATGAAAAGCATGTTCATTATTCCTAAGATGAGGAGGAATATATTTAAGCGTCACAGTGTATTTGCAGTCTAAGGGTGACTTTGAGACAACATTCTTATTGAAAACAAGTGGCGGTTTCCCATTTCCACGACTTCTTGATTCTCAATTTCCTTTTGTAAAGACGTTATTTTTTCGTTGTTTTGGTCACGGGTGACTTTTATTGAATCATATAACTCTTTAAAATGTCGTTTAACTTTTTCATTTTCTTCTAGAAAACTCTCGTTTTCCTTTTGTAAGGCATCAACTAAGTTTTGAAGATGAAAAGTTTGAGAATTCTGAGAATCTAAAGGAGGAGGCATTTGGGAGCTGTCATATTGTTCTTTTGACCCTTTAATTGAGAGATTTGGGCTTTCAAATTTTTGATCGTGTTGCACTTGAGCTTGAATCGTTCATCACGTTTGTTAATTTGAAAAGCGCATCAAACTCTGGAGCATCGGAGATGTCTTGATATTTGAAGTTTTGACATTTTCTTTAAGATGTTGATATTTTAGTTGTAAATTAAAATGCTCAACTTCTAGTTTAGAAAAATGTTTAACCAAATTGTTGTGATCATCCAGTTCAATTTTCTCGTTTAGTTTAGAATTAGTTTTTACAAGCTCAATGACACGATCATGGGAGACTTTCGAGGCCCGAGATAGTTCATGAAATTTGGAAGCATTAATAGAGCAATTTGTAGCGTGAAAAAGATATCTTGAGCAACACATTCAGTAATAAGAGTCTCATTTAAGGTATGCAAGTTCTTCCTCTCAATCTCATTATATTTTAGTGCACGCTCATAATCACTAACTTCAACTACCATTGCATCAAATTCCTTTTCCATTTCTTTAATATCTGATTTTGTCCCCGTTTTAAGACTCTCAAAATGATCTTTTAGTTGTTTAAAGAAAGGCATGACCTCAGTTAAATAACATTCTTTCATTTGCTCAAAACCCCTTTTCCCTTCAGTTATGCCCGTGGGTGTGATCCTTTTCTTACAAGTTTTCTCAAAATCAACAAATAGTTGAAGAATAACATATTGGCTGATTAAGGTCTTGCTTTTAGTGGCAATAGTTCTAGGAACTAAGTGCATTTGTGTATTTGGAGGATACTCGATTCGCTTTAGGGAATTTCCTCAAGGGGGATTCTTTTCAACAAGATTTTGACTTTTTGCAAGTCTAAATCCTTTTTCCGAACACTTGTTCAGGGTCACAATGTTTGAGGCTTAAACATGTTCAAGGAAATCCAGTTTTCCTTCTTGTAGTCATGGGGAGTGATAATAATCTTTGTCTCTTTGCATTTCGGGTCATCTAGTTTTTGTTCATCCTTTCCTAGTGACTTCATCCGATTTCTTATCTTCCTCGTGCACTCAAGCAACTAGGTTTTGCCTAGGCTTAAGAATTTCATTACCATCATAAAGCACCTTATGAGCATTTCTAGACTTTTTAATTACCTCGGATTGGTTCCTCAACAAGGGGAATGCTATGCTTATCGTTAAGACTCGATGTTTAGTGACCATGTGGCAGATCTGAATGGTGTTTCCTTGTATGTACAACTTGTTTTCAAGTTTGTTTTTCAAAGTTTTTAGATTAGAAAAATCTCTCAAGAGTTTTGATTCCTTTGCATTAAATTCTTGCTTAAGCATTTTCACATTTTCTTGAAGTTCTTGTTTTTGCTTAGCTGTTTTAGAAGTTTTTCTTGCAAGGAATTTAATTCTTGTTTCAATACTTCTTCTCTAATATTACTTTTTCTAATTCGTACATGCTTGGTTTATCCATTTCCGCTCCGCAGTGGTCAACTCAAACTTAGCACGTTGTTCATAAATAGCAACCCGTTCTTTATAGGCATTTAGTTCAGAAATAATGGAATCATCGAGGGGCACATGCGGTGTATTCATCAAAAACATAGTCATTGTTGACTGCTGAAGATGCATCACTTGGTACAACTTCACTTTCACTTTGTTTCACATATTGATCATATGGGACAATATTGATATTACCCATATTTTCAATATTTGATTCAATAGTTTCAGTTGATTGTACTTTGTCATGCATCTGGTGCACATCGGCATCATCGTATAGTTTTAATACCTCTGAGATGAGCTTGTCTTGGGATGGCCGGCTTGTGATGAAGAGGAGACCTTGGGAGAAACCATTGGAGAAATGCTAGCCATAAAAATTGTGTGTGCGTAGGTCCATCATCCACATCAGAGTCGTATGCATCACAATCGGCGACTTGAAAGGCATTATGATGATTGTGACCTATCTCTGGTTGCTCATCCACATCGCATCATAGGTCTTGGCATTGCCCTCGGCAAGAAATAACAATTCCTCTTCATCCAGTAGCACCATTGTCTGACGAGCGGCGGCATCTTATCTCTCGAGTAATCGGCGTGCGTGGGCTTTGGAGATGTGCGTTCCTTGCAATGTGTCCCTCTCCACCACAGTTATAACATTTGATGAGCTTAGTTTGACCTTGGTTACCATTCCTTCCTCGATCCTGGTTTCCAACATAACCTCTCCCGACTCCACCTCTTCCACGATCATATCTTGTCTTTCATCTTTGGTTGCACCCGCGATCCTTCCATCTTTAATAGTGGCTTGATTGTGTGGGTTAGATCTGATTCGAGGTTGTTGTTGGTTTGTGGGAGAGTATTCATGTTTTTGTGATGAGAAGAGCTAGTTGATTAATGAAGCTACCACGCGTGAGTATCGGCATCGACTTGTTTGTACATAGGATCGGGAATGAGTTTGTGATTACCATTACCCAAGGGTATGACTTGTGATGCTTTGGTTGTGATTTCGATGTTTGAGTAGAAAGCTGTAGAGTCATTAGACGAGCTTGTCTCTCCCTGGTTGGTTTTGAACCGATTGAGAATTAATTTTTCAAACATAGCATGTCTCTCATTCTGAAGGAGGAAGGCATAGAGTTGCTCATAGTTTGTATTCTTCATTCCTTTAGTGAGCTTCCACGGTAACAAACTTGTGCCATTCGGGATTCATGTTGTTCACAAGTTTTGAGTTCAACTGAATGTTAGGCATAGTCATTCCGATGTTCCTCATGTCATTAACTAACTTATGAAATCTCACATAGTACTCATAGACACTCTCATCTGTTTTCATCTTGAAATGCTCAAATTCGTCATAGAGTTGGGATTCTCTGCCCATAGTTAATTGAACACGAGAGAGAAGCATCTTAACATTGTCCCAAACTGCCTTAGCATCGTGTTATGATTGATCACTTGTAGATGTCTTTAGGAAGACCTTGAAGAACAATGTTTGAAGCCACGATATCGCATCAAATCTCTTTTATCTTTATCATCAAGCTCATCATACATCTTAGGTCCATCAATTCCGTAAACAGGTACCATCGCATTAGTATCAAGTATGTCTCTAGTCGTCTCAACTCGATATGGTCCTTCATCAATGGATTTGAGAATGTTGACACCATTATCCTTTCCAAGGCAATGTCTAATTCGATTGAGCCCAAGAGTGAAGTAGTCCTCATTGACATGGGTGGGCGGTATCTGAACAGTGCTTGAACATCTTGACGCGGTGGAGATATTGGGAACGTTGGTAGACATGTTAACAGTTATACGGGATTTTAAAGCTCTATGATTAAACGGAAATGGATTCTTTCACGGGATTTTCTTGAATCAAGAAAACCGTAAACAATCACTCAAGACTCTGGATGATAAAATACTAAATCGCTAGAAGATAATGCACTAAGTCGCTAGAAATTAGTTCACTAAGTCGCTAGAAATTAATGCACTAAGTCGCTAACCCTTAATTCGCTACACCCCTAAGTCGCTAGAGTCCCAAGTCGCTAGCAGAAAAGCAAGTCGCTAAGTAGTAACTAAACTCGACCAAGTAAGCTAACCAAATTTTGGCAGACAATTAGCTACACAAGTCGCTAGAGACACAAATCGCTAAAGAGCAACTCAACTCTTACCAAGTCGCTACCAAAAAATCGCTACCGTAGTGGAGAATCCACTACTTGTACTTTAACTCGCTAGGTCTAACTCGCTAGTTCCAACACCGTAAGTCGCTACAAAAATGTGAAGCAAGTCGCTACCAAGAAACTATTAGTGGTTAAGTCGCTAGCTTGAAAAACCATATAAACCTCACTTTTCAATCCAAAAACAACCCAACCAAGATGATTCAAGCTTACCAAATGAAAACCTAAACACTTTTGATGATTCTAAACATAAAAGTACAACCAAAATCTAAACTTTAACACTAGAAATCAATCAAATGATGCTAAAACCACTAAACTTTTTCAAACTTAAAAACCACCTAAAGACCACTAGAAATCCAAAGATGTGTAAGATATGATCTAACCATGGCTCTTGATACCAATTGTTGGATATTAACTTTACACATACACATCAAACCATAACACAAGGTGGCATTTAAGATGGAATTCTAGAGAGAGAAAGTTAGAGGTTTAGGGAACTTAGTGAGAGAAAGTGAAATTATTATTATGAGCTCCAACTCTCTACCTTGGGAAGTAGAGAGTATTTATAGTCTTACATAAGCCACACATGGAACGTGGATCGGGCATACAGATGGGTAAAGACCGTCCGTCCTCCACGGTGTTACTTAACTAAATACTACTTAACTTAAAAATAACTACGACTCACGAGCTTTCTACGATTACATATACTTGAGGTGAGGCTCTTTAATACACGGAATTTCTAATTCCTAACAAAACATTTGAGTAACTTGACAAAAACATACATCTTTTATTGATCAGATTACATATTTCCTATGCTAGTTAAAAGGATAAAATGATGTGGAGTCGGATGGTACAGGTCTTGAGCTTCACTTTCTTGGTGATGAGTGTTTCCCTGTCGGGATGGTCTCTTATCTTTGCATTGAGTCTTGTGAGAACCCGATGTTTTTGAGGATTGGATCTGGAGCCTTTGGAATATAGGCTGATCATTAACGACCACGCCGGCTGATCAATATCACCTCCATCTTTGAAATTTGGATTTCGTAGACATCAATATGGAATAGCCCTCTTTCGGTTCTTCAATCACTAAGCATTCACAAATTTCTCACCCTCAGGCTCTCTCATTGCATTCTAGGCGAGCACTTTGATTTGGGTTGGAACTCAACTCTTTTCCTTTCGGTGGAAGCTTGTGGTTGAGATCCTTGAGGTGCGTCAAAGGCGGGGTGAATTCAGTTAATTTGGCGGTGCATCCTCGACCTTTCATATCTTTTTCTGAGAGCATTTTCATGAATCCTTGACCACCTTGTTTTGCTTCTTTTCAATAATTGGACCAAGTTCATCGAGTTCGTAGTCCCAAAGTCGGTGAATTTTAGGGATCATGAATCTCGAATGTCTCTTATCATCCCCCTGTAGACATTCATTGCGGTGGTTTGGTATTGGGGATGATTTTAACATCGATGATTCTTTCAGGCTTCCTTGGCTTGTCATTGTCAGTTGTAATGATCAATCCTTTCTAGCCTGAGCTCTTGACTTTCCTTTTCTTTGCTTCATCTTGCTTTCTCATTGCGGTCATTTGAGCATTTGGCGACCTTGAACTTTTGTCTGCTGACCCTTTTGAAGCTTGCTTGCATCTAGTCCCATGTTCTCGGCTTCTTGACAACCTTAGCGGTCTTCCTGTTCCTTTTCTCTTCCTCGGCTAGTTTCAATCTTCTTTCTTCTTTGCAAGATGTTTACTTAAAACTGCGGTGTGGTGGTATTCATGTCACCAATTTTATAGGGAATCTTCGGGCTTTCAGCGGTTGTCATTATGCTTTGCCTGCCTTTGTCTGGCCTGAGGAAGATGATCGACCAAAGGAGGTGTAGTTGTCATGATGGTGGTGTGACTCTGGCGGTGTTGTTGTTGTAGTTGATGTTGGTGGTGGGACTGATGAGATTGGTATTGCGTCTTTGGTGCGAGATGATGTAGGAGCAACGGGCGGTGGTGATTTCTCTCCCCTCCGTGTGAAGAGGAGTTTCTTCACAGTATTCTCCCCCTCAACTGTTGCGGTGTCAGTGAGGGCAAGAGTTGGTGTTGGTCTTGGGGGACCAGGGCGGCTTGACCCTTGAAGGCACGATAGATTTGGTCATCATAGCCTTAATCTCTAAAGTCTGTCTGAATGCGGTGACATCCAAGTTAGCCTTGAAAGCTCCAAAGCGGTCATCCAGGGACCAAGATTCAGGCGGGGGAAGAGGATGCGAGCCATGGTCGCCACCGTATATTGAGAGTCCATTGTAGCTTGAAGAGACGGGCGATGATGGAAGACCACGAACATGTGCGGATTTGAGCAGATCTATGATTCATAAAGCGTGAAGATTGTTGCAAGTATGCCTCGGTAGCCTTTAGCACTGAGAGTTAAGAGCTGGTCTTCTCGACAAACTCCTTGATTTCATCGATCTTTGTGCCAACATCACGAAGATGCCTTAAGAAGTTAGCCATATTTTCATCGTGGTTGAATTTGGTCATACATCAAGTCCACTGCTCATGAACATTTTCATCGAAGCCCACATATCTCTGCTTTTTAATCTGCATAACTACAGGCAGACCTCGATGTATTGTTCCCACAATGTTTTAGTAACCCAGGTATAGCTTCCTTGAAGCCACAGTGATCCAGGCCAAGCGCCTTTCGGTGAGGGAAGAACATTGTCAAACTCTTTGAATTCATCGAGCTTGAGGAGGATTGAAGCATGATCATCATGTTGGAATGGGGATTCAGTATGCTCCGTTAGTTGGTTTTGATCGAGATTGAACCTCGGTGTCCATTTCTTCTCCAGCTGATAAAATTTCATCTTTAGTTTCAGCAAGGTCATCCTCTGAGAACAGAATACGGTGACATCGGCAATTGTGAGCAAGGGGTTGGTGATGGGTTCCATATCGTGGTGGTATATATCCCTCTGAGTCTTTGTCCCCGTTGACCCCTCGACACGGTGGGAGTTTCAGTGCCTTCTCGAGTCAGGATTGGTTTGGGTTCGTATCGGCGGGTTGTTTCTTTTCCCTCAGTCTTTGTCCCAGTGACCCTGAGACACTAGTGGGTGTTTCCGGTGCCTTTGGTAAGTCGATGATGTTGTATCCCTATCATGGGTTGTTTGTTTCCCCTGAGTCTTTGGGATTGATCGGTGTGCCTGGAACAAAGACTTGGATTTGTTAATGTCATCATCGGGCGTGGTGGGCGCTCCCTACCGGCGGGTTGTTTGTTTCCCTCTGGATCTTGGGGAGTAGTAGGTGTGACCAAGGGCACTTGATGTGATGTATCAGTGTCCTTCGTTGTCACGGGGTGGTTGTTGCACAGTGGGTGGGTGTCATTTAGTCTCGGCTTTTGTGCCTCTTAGGTTGTGCTCCTGAAGCCTCGGGGCCACGAGACTTTGGTTTAGTCTTTGTCCCGGTCTGAGACTTCCCTTTCTCTTTTAGGAGCAGGGTTTGGAGACACGATCCACTTTGATTGTTTCAGCAATCATGTGGGCCGTCAATTCAATGGGAGTGACAAGGGATGGGTCCTTTTGAAAGTTAGATGGGCTCAGGATGCGGGTAAATTTCCAAATTTTTCATCCCGAGTATAATTTGAACCCAGTAACGATTGCAAAGCACAAGAGACAAACCTAGGATACGAAGCGTGCCGTCCTAGTTTTGCTCTGTAGCTTCGTTCGAGATCACGTAAATGATCTCCCTATGTCGACATGACCCCATTCATCAAGCGATGCCATCATCAACTGAATAGAGTTAACTTGTTCGATGGATGAGTGGTTCCCGTGAGGACTGAATCACAAAGTGAAGAGGATCCTCCAAGCCACGGAATGAGCTTTTAGTAGTAGGGTCTTTTCAAAAAGTTGGATCTAAAACAATTTGTTTTAACCCATCCTTCAATGGAGGGTTAGGGATGGGCGACATAAGTACCTTTGTTATAATCTAACCCATTGAAGTGCAAAATATTTTGTAATCAGGGTGTATTGTTGCCCCCATTAAGAATCGATGAGATACTCCTGAGTGGTCTAAGGTTATTCTCATCGATAGAAGGTGTGGTCAGAAGGCTTTAGTTTGTAGCCCAAAATTCCACGAGGTAGTTTGGGTACGATCTTGAGGACATTTACAAAGCCGTTTTGAGTGGGCAGTTGAATAAAAAATTTATAATGTCTTTATAGGTTGGGACACTTTCAGGGAATTCAAAATTTCCTATGACATTATTTGTTTTAAATTCAACGTTAGTAAGATCCTACTCTTGAGAAGCAAAGCGGAGAGATTGTGTTCTAGCCATTTCTATTAAAAAAGATTTTAGGAAAAAATGTTTTGACTAGAACAATCAAAGTATTTGGATCTCTCAAGTTTGTGATGAAAAGCTTTTGTAAATGTTTACAAGGAGGGTTTTCCAAAAGAGTTTTTGAAGATTTTGAGAACACACAAATTTTTATTTTT
>OU343217.1:251273512-251358351 GCA_910596185.1 Chrysanthemum makinoi | reverse complement strand
AATGTAAACCTAATTGCAAGTAATTTTGCAATGTCTTTCTTTGACATAAAGCTCCCCCTAGCTTTGGGATGTCAAAGTCTTCATATGTGAATTGAATAACTACAAAACAAAGGATAGAAAGCAAGTATAATTCACAATTTCCTGCAAATGTGATTTAAGTTAGTAGAAAGAAAGCACTCTGTCTTACGGATCCCACGGTTCCCTCCTAGTAGGGATCCGTCTAGGCAATTCTGAGGGATCCGTATTAGCTGTTTAATTATAGCTAAGGTGATATAACAAGTAATGTTATCACAAAAATAAGATATGAATACAAAGTAATCATATGCTCGACAAAATAACAAGTAGCATGTAATTCCATTTAATAAAACTAGAGTTATGATATACATGACTCTAAAAACTAAGGAAATAAGAAAATACAAGACTAGGAATTTCTAAACCAACTATCGCTTGATGCTAGGACACCACTAAATCTTCTAGCTCAAGTTTTGTTTAGGTTTGATCTCATCAAAGCGTTGAGGAGATGATAGAACATGAAACGTTGGTCTTCGTTACTTCATGTATCAAACTTTCAACATGTTGACAATGATAGAAATCTGTCATTGTAGCTGGTAGTGGTGGTAGAAGAAGTGAAATGGCTTGATGCGAAGGATCAAGGGAAGCGGCTTGTGGAGCTTCAAATGATGGAGGGATTGGTGGAGGTGCATTTGAGAATGACTCAACCAAAGATGATGGTGGTGGTAGATAAGTGTCAACTTCCATATGGTCGGTGGTTGACTTTGATGATTTCTCATAATCCAAATAGGATTATATGATGGAAATGGTGAAAAGGAAGCTAGGAGCAAGTGTTGATTCAACACCTTGATTTGAACCATTATTCCTCTAATGAGGAGAATGTTGTGCGTGAGGCGGATGAGATGGCCTAGGAGGCAAGTTCTCTAAATTTTAGAGGTGTGGTGATGATAGTCGGGATGTAAATGAAATAGCTCTAGGAGCCAATGGTGATGGTTTAGTGGAGATGATATTGTTTGGCCTAGGAGGTATGGTGGTGTTTGGCATAGGTAATTTTGTGGGTACTATCCTTTTAGGAATTGGTTTGATTGGATGATGAAGAATTCTATCATTTGTTGGCTTGACGGGAGATGATTCGGTTGAAGAAATTTCGTGTATAACACGAGCCCTTTTCGTGGGTGGTTGTTTGGTGGATAAGTTACTACTTGGGGTTTTCTTCATGATGAGATGATTTCAAGAGATTGCAAGAGCTGAAAGTTAGGATGAGAGTGATAACTATGGAGGTCCTAACAAGCTGGTTTATAAACAAAGAGATTTGGCAAGTGCATTTAAGCCTTAAGCCACTAGGATTCATTGGAATGTGATGATTGACATACACAAGAGTCAACTTCAGAGGTTGCACTGATCTAGGAACTCATTTAAGATGAGATGGAGTGTTTGAGTTAGGAAGATGAGTTGAAATGATTGTTTTTGCAAGATTTGACATAAATTGTCATCCGATCCCACGGTTCCTTCCTCAAGGGATCCGTCTAGGCTAATCTAGGGATCCGGCTTTCGTGAGTTATGAAAGGGTGGAAATGATGTTTCTAAGATCTAAGACCTATATCATCTTGAGTGTTTTAGTCCTCCTAAGTGTTTTAAATGAAGGGGTGCTTGAGTACTTGAAGGTAATGAATGATGTAGCTAATGATTATCATTTATGGAAGGATTTGGAACTTTCAAGAGTACCAATTGATGAGCAAGGATAACACTAAAGATTTAGAGTGTCAATTGAAGCTAAATGATCCTAGAGATCAGGTTGTGTTTTAGGATAATGTTTTTTTTTTTTTTTTTTGAAAAAATCCTAGAAGCTTTGAGATGGAAAACTAGATTTTGATCAACATTGATCAATTTTGAGGTGAGGATGATTAATGATCAATTTTGCCATAATCGAAAGATCTCTAAGGCTAGATGGGAGAGATCAAGTAAAAATTGAAGTGTGAGTTTAGGCGGAAGATTAGTGGATTAGGGACGAAGCGGTAGATCTACAATCGTCTTAGAGTGTGATCTAGATGAGTTATGTATGAGTAGGAAAGATCAACCTATCTTGATAAGGACTTAATTTTGCCTTAAGGCACTATGCTTAGCTTAGTGTGAGGTGTTCTAAGGATATGTTTGAAATATAATGCTTGCAATTGCATTTTCTTTCTTGGGATCCCACGGTTCCTAGAGTAGGGATCCGTCTAGTACAATCTTTGGGATCCCCATCACCTTTCGCCAGACCTTTACTAAAGGTATGCAATGATCTTGACAATGCATTATATCTTAAGGATAGTTTAGAAAGAGTTCTAATACTAAGATATCAAATGTAAAATGTTTTATTTCATGAAAGAAATTGGATTACATTGATAAAGCACGCGTACAAGAGATTTGATCCTATTTTGGAATACTATTAGTTTCCTTGAGTGTTTTCGCTAGGAGGATCATTATGTGATTGATGAGTGTTGGTGGAATCAAGAATGAAGAAAGTCTTCTTGTGAGATATGTTTAGCGGTTCCATCATCTTGTTCACAAGTACGTACTTGGACTTTGAAATTGAGGATGGAAGTGCATAACATTATGATAGAGGTGTGTTAAGAACATTCCATAAGGGATGAGTTTATTCTTGGAGCCTTGAAGATTTGCAATGCCTTGCGGAAGAAGTAGGCGAGATTGTATGGTTGTTGTGTTAGCAAACAGTACAACATGTGAGCACAACAAGCGGGAAGAATTTCTCGATTTCCCTTAAGACTCCAAACATTTTCGCGTGAGGATGAGTGCAAGAGGCTTGTACTCTTCTCGGATAACCCTTGTAAAGATAATGTTTGGATCGGAGTAATATGGTCGAGGTTTGCATATCATGCGATTTAAATCTTCAGGAGAGGGTATGTGTGAACAATATGGACTATTTTCTTCACGAAAGTTGAAGAGAGATTCAAGAGACCAATCTTCGGTGAAGGCACATTGTCCATGATTTAGAATCCGAGGATGTGAGCAAAATTCACATGGGTTAGAGTGAACTTTTGGTTTTGATATAAAACCAAAGAGATAGAGAGCGATCCTTATTCGAACGAGTTCGACTTGATGAGAGAATTCCATTATGAACCTTGGACATATCTTCTCGTTGATTTCAAGAAGGCATTCTAGTCCTATGGCTCGGAAGGAGGTATTGATACCTTCTTCGAATTGTAGAGAGGTGTCTACAATACGTCCTTCATGGAAGTGACGGGTTTTGAGATTATTGAACCCACGGACATGATTGCCAGGTGTGTTGGGTTCGAGAGAGATGTTTGGAGTGTAGACGCTAGTGAGTGAAAAATCAAACTCATATTCATGCGTCATAGTTGAACCTATAAAAATGATAAGTTAATAAAAAGAGATGTTTGTGGTCAACCTATGACAATCTAATGTTTTTACTAGATTTTTATTAACAATGGTATTTAGCACTTTGATATACTCAAGGTTTTGACTTTCTAGTGGATTATTACATATAGAAAGATATTGGTTTTAATCTTGCATGAAAACTGTTTTCCAGTAGGACGGATCCCACGGTTCTTTTACAAAAGGGATCCAGCTAGTATATCCTCCGGATCCGTGGATCAGTAATATGAAACAATTTGATAAAAATAGATTTTGATTTTATACCACGAAATATGTTTTATCCTACATTTTCTTTTAGCATGCATACATGACTTCTAATGTATCAAGAAAGAATATAAAACATATAAGTCAAAATAAGTGACAAACACATTATGATAAAAATAACCTAGATAAACTAGATTATTAATAATATTGCATTTCAATACTAAGAATGATACAAAGGATTGGGTATATGATCCCAATGTAGATTAACAACACAAAGTAAATGTCTCCATATGTGAACTTCATCATAGGGAACACAAGTGCGATGAGTGTTAGGGCGATGAGAACGAGTGCGATGTAAACCATGTTGATGACGGATCTTCTTGGTTTCGGTTGAGATGAAATGAGGAGGAAGATGAAGTTTTTGAATAAGAGAAATTTTTTAAATTGGAGGATTTGAAAAAGTGAGGGTTTGGTAGAGTGGTCGACGATGGGGTTTTATAGGAAAGGAGGAATTTTTGAAATTCGTGTTTTGTTTTATTATTGGAAAAAGAAACAAAACAAAGTTTTATATACCACGACTTTAGACAAGAAATAAAACATTATGTGAGAAAAAAGGCTTCCAAATGAAGCTTTATGTAAAACATGTATAAACACAAAAGATAATCATATAAATACCTAAATAGGTATACTTAACTATCAAGCAAAGTAAAAAGACAATCATACCTCTAGCGCACTTAGGAATGTCTTTACAAATGACACAACAAATGTCACTTAGACGATTCCCGCTCCTTTATGATTAAGATACCTTCTTAAGGAAGGTATTCTTGTTACCAAGCGACTCCTAAAGCTTGGTGGATATGAGCTTTGACTAATCAATATGACAAAGAAAATTAGTGCAATTAAATGAAAAAGTAAATCTAAAATTTGTTATCAAATCAACATCCAAACATATAGTTTTAAAAGACATGGTGTTTGTTTTTATGAAAAACCTTCTTTGTAGTTTTCAATTAACCATGGATCGTATCAAGTTTTTAAAGTACAATATACTTCAAGAAACTTGGTAACGAAACTCTGATACCAATTGTGGAAAACTAGAAGGGGGGTTGAATAGTTTTGCCAATTAAAACTTCCTTTTAATCTATTTAGATTGACTTATGACAATCTATTTGGATGTGTGTGTTGGATGTTGATAAACAAACATATAAAGGTAAGTAATGAAAAGAGAAGAGTAAGAAGCACAAAACCACAACACGAGTATTTATAGTGGTTCGGCTACAAGGACACCTTCGTTGCCCTACTCCACTCCCCGAGTCACCTACTCAAGAGTTCGTAATCACTACACCAATCTCCTTATCGCGGAGAAGCCTTCAAGCGCTAAACCTTACTCGGTACAAAGCTAAATACCGAGTTCTTTCACACCAAGGCGAACCACACCTAACACAACGTCGCCTACCCTTTATAAGGTACTAGGCTAAGTACCTAGTTCTTTGACTCCAAGGTGAACTACACCTTCACAACGTCGCCTACCCTTTATTAGGTACTAGGCTAAGCACCTAGTTCCATTGCAATGGAGGAACTACTACCACACTACACCAACAACTAATCCCAAAGGAGATCTACTCCTTTACAACATCATCAAGGATATCAATATCCTTGGATCTAGTACTAGTCTATCTTGTACATCGAAACACACCATATCGAATGTACATCTAAGGCACCTTTCACTAATGCCTTTGACTAGATCTACAAGACACCTTTCACTAATGTCTTGTGTCTTCACTTCTAAGCACCTTTCACTAATGCTTCTTTGTCTTGACTTCTAAGCACATTTCACTAATGCTTATCCTATAGATGATAGATGCCCTTCACTAATATCTTCATCTTAACACTTGAGACATCTTTCACTAATGTCTTCAACACTACACTTCTTTGAGAAAAGAAAGGAACCATCAACAAGAAGACTTCAGTAGCCTTGATGATGAGGAAGCATGGCAACTCATGGACTTGAGCTTGCTTGACTTCAAAGGTGATGATCTTGCCTTTAAGAGGAACCTAAAAGATCACACAAAAACAAAACTACAAACATAGATCTCTTGGATCTAAGGATAGTGAGATTTAACTTTCGGAAAGTGTGTTGAAAAGAGATATTCAATAATGAAGAAATGGCTCACTATTTATAGAGGAAAAATCCTCTGTTCCCCGGATCCCACGGATCCCTTCCACTTGGGATCCGGCTAGCACAAAGCTAGGGATCCGTGGAACGCTCCCCTTTACCCGTGGGTATTTTGGTTATGGGTCATGGGTCATGGGTTGAACCATGGATCATTAGCTAGATACAACGTATCTTTGAGTGCAATGCACTTAGTCACTTTGGGTATGGGTTGATCCATGGGTTATGGGTATTAACCATATGTGATATAAGCATGATGTCATGCAATGGGTTATGGGTCAAGATCCATGGGTTATGGGCTTTGGGTTGTACCCAACTACATTAAATGTATTTGCCCAATGGGTTGTGATACTTAAGTTTCTACCCATTTATATTACCCAATATACTACATACTAGTTATGTGTATATTTTATCCAAATATGTAAACACTAGTTGTTCTACATATGTATTACTAAATCATAAAATCACTTATACTTGTTTTAGTGTTTTATGTGAAAATGTGAATTTGTTAGAAACTATTAGTTCAAACCATTTACGTATTTTATTTGTTTCGTTAATATGATTTTACGTTTGTTATCGACAAAACAATAGAAGATCGTAAAATATAAATAAATGTTTTTATGGCTTATTTGTATTAACAATATTTAACGATTAAAGAGGGATTACTTAACTTTAATCCAACATGAACCGAAGCGGCGGAAAAACCTTCACAAAAGCTGTGAAATTCTTCTAGGGTTTTTGCTTCTCCAAAGTATTGCACAAATAATGGAAAACATGCGAAAATATATATAGTATTACAACTGTCACGACATCACTTTATATGCTGTCATGTCGTCAACTCGCCACCATTAGGGTTCGTCCTTTGCATGTTGTTGTTGTGACGTCATCGCTTTGAGTCTCTGACACCGTCATGATATGTCTTGACGCCGTCCCTTAATAAAAGATCTGAACCGTCACGTATAAATTTTACTCTGAATTATATTCATTGTCAAAGACGAATTAAGGTAAGCATCAAAACTACTAAATCCAACTTTACAAGGAAATTGCATATTAAAAAGGCTATCTTTCTCAACCCTTGTTCTAGGGTCAATATATTTAAGAGGATCTACATCATCCTCTTTTCTTATCTCCTCCATAACTTCCTCATCACCTAAATCCTCATCGAAATCCAAAAAATAAAAAAGTCTATTCTCATGGTCAGTATCATGGTCGGATTCATCAATAAAATCATTATCAAAGTGATGGTCGGGTGAAAGGTTGGGTGGATTCGCGTCCTCCACAATGGGGGCCGGAACAGGTAGTGGAAAATTTATACGAACAAAAACACAAAGAACAGACTTTAGGACTATAAGAAAGCTAATAAAAATAAAAATCTCACTTGATAGGAATCTAGTGTGTAACGAAATGGAAATCGAAACCTAATCTATTTCCTGGCAGCAGCAGCGCGAAAAACTTGATAGCGGAATTTTGCAAAACCACAAAAGTTTTACAATCCTCCTAGGCAGTGTACCTAAACGTTGTAATGTAGTATAGGTAGGACACAAGGGATTGATCGTTCTCTAGGGAAATAGTATTTTGAAGGCCGAAGTATTTGTCGAGATAGGTCTAAAGGTGAGGGATGGGTCTTTTTGTATTAATATATTTTTTAGAAAGCAAATTAAAATCTCGGGGTTTGAATAGTGGGAGTTTTAACTACTAATTAGTTAAAACAAAACTAAATAAGCTAAAACTAAACTACGTGCAAGAAAAGTAAATTGGTAGTAACTCTTATTATAGGAAAACTTAGATTTCTTTACTCCCAAGTTATCTCTTATTGATTAGTTGAAGAGTTATATTCCTTATTATTAGTCACAGGGAGGTGCCAAATGCCCTAATTCT
Source organism: Chrysanthemum makinoi (assembly GCA_910596185.1). NCBI lineage: Eukaryota > Viridiplantae > Streptophyta > Magnoliopsida > Asterales > Asteraceae > Chrysanthemum > Chrysanthemum makinoi. The sequence goes on along the minus strand of OU343217.1, from coordinate 251,350,691 downwards.
ATGAACGTATAAATCCCCTCTAAGAAGCTTAAAGTCTATTACGTCTCCTAGGATCTAATAGCCACAATTCACGCAATAAATTCAATGAGAAAAAATACTAGTGCACTCTAGGGTTGCGTTTAATATAATGAACAAGCTAGTTACATATAGGAATTAGGCTAATTTTCTTACCTTAACGCGAGGCAACCAATAAACAAGAGACGACAATCAATCATTAATAACTAGGTTTCATTATATCTAAGCAAACACTAATAAATCTAGCCTAGCATGTTAAAGTGAAGAAAAGAAAAACCTAATAATCAAACAACACATATACATATTGAATGATTAAAAAGGGAATACTTAACTTTAATTAAACATGAGCATAAGTGGCTTAAAAACCTTTACAAAATCTGTGAAATTCGTCTAGGGTTTTTGCCTCTCCAAAGTGTTGCATATATAATGGAAAACGTGCGAAAATATATATCGTATTACAACTGTGACAACGTCACTTTATGACTGTAAAGCCGTCAGCTCGCCGCCACTAGGGTTTCATCTTTTACAAGTTGCTGTTGTGACGTCGTCGCTATGAGTCTTTGACGCTGCCATGATATGTCTTGACGTCGTCCCTTAGTAAAAGTTCTGAGCCATCACGTATAAGTATTACTCTGAATTATGGTCTTCAAATACATGTGACGCCGTCAGGTGTTAAAGACTTCAAAAGTTCTGAGCCGTCGCTTGTAAAATTTCCATCAAATCATCTCATCCAAATGCAAGTGACGACGTCGCGTGTAAATTGTGACGCTGTCTGGAGCCCTTTTCTAGACAGATTTGCGACTTTATCATTTTCTTTACTTTCTTTTCAATTTTAGCCCAAAATACGCCGGTTTTCATCTTTTGCATCCCAAGTACCTAAAATGTGAAAAGAAACGATTTAGGGTAATAATTGATCACAAATGTACGAGTTTAGACCTTAAATGACCCCCTAAAAACGCACGTGTTAAATTCTTATCAAATATCCCTACACTTGGGATTTGCTTGTTCTCAAGCAAATGTGATTTTATCCAATCAATTCACAAGTTAGGGGGCATTTAACATTGGTCTAAAATAGTTTACATTATTCACAAGCTTTACAATAGTCAAAAAAAGCACGCAAATTATATACTAGCACCTCAAATAAAGTGTCTGGATTCTCTCATCTCTCGGTTGTATAAGTTCTATAACATGAATGGAAACGTGAAAATAAAATACTCTCTACCTCTCATAGCACATAGACTACCATAGGCTTGAGAATAGATCAAACCTCCTGTAACATATTGGATTTCACAAACACATCAAACCATGACAAATATTTGGCGTATGAATATAGAGTTTAGAGAGAGAAAGTGAAGAGGTTTAGGGAACTTAGTGAGAGAAAGAAAAATCTTATTATGAGCTCCAACCCTCTACCTTGGGAGGTAGAGGGTATTTATAGTATCTTACCAAATACGCCTCCTACGGGCTGTGGATCAGGCATACAATGGGTGAAGACCCGTCCGTCCTCCACGATGTTACTTAACTAAATACTAACTAACATTAAATAACTACGACTACGTGCTTTCTAACGATTACATATACTTGAGGTGACCGACTCTTTAACAGCTGGATTTTCTAAATCCTAACAATCTCCCCCTAAGGGAGGTTACCTCAAATTACATTGAATACAAACAGATATTACATTAAGATTGTTCTTGGATTCTTGTGTAAGCTCTTTGCTCTTATAGCTCGTAGTATTTGATTCTTCATGTTCCGCATGTTTTGATAATTCAGGTGGAGGTCTTTAACTGATCCACACGATGATGAATTTTGAGTCAGCTTTGAGATCATCCGCCACCATAAGTCTCTGACTCTTCCTCTGTAGTGTTGCCATCATGTGATGTTGTGACATAAGGACCGACATGCTCACATTCTGGATCATGATTTCTTATCATCATAGTAACGGAAGCTTTAGATGATTCATGATATTTGTAGCAGCGTAGCAGAAGCATGGAGTGAAAATATCAGAGTTGTTGATGCACTTATCATGATTTCTTTAGAAATGAATGTGTTGTGTGAGCATGCGGCTATGGATTGACCTCTCAATTCTGATCAGCTACAAACGTCGGGTGTACCTGCATACAACGATTAGCAATAAGCGCCGCGAAAAATGTCTTTGATCACTTTCGTTGAATTGAGGTACACGGCCCACAGTTCCCCGTTGATCGGTACAAGTCTACTTTGTGATGGTAGAATTCCTAAGAATCTCCTTGAAAGGGTTTTACATGGTACTCTAGCTGTTCTCAAACCGGAACATCTCAAAGAAGACAACACGGAGAGAGTGAACCAGCGAATTGAGGTTCACTATTTGATGAAAAGTGATTTGAAAAACAATCGTGTACTGCTTAATATAAAGTGTTTTGTAATACAACGAAGGTTTTAAGGAAACTCAATTATCAATCATAAACACCTTTTATTTTGAAGTATTAATACGCAGTCGATGTACTAGAGAGAATAATTTTAAGCACAACGACCGGTTTTTCAAAGGAATCCGTCAATCCATTTCCTAGACCAAGGTTGATTCAATCATGAATCGCCCCATTTTTTCTATCCAGTTGCCACAAGTTTGATCTATTGGATAGATCTCACATGTTACCCACCAAGATCTTGTTTGATGTTGGCTCTAGAAGGATTTCCATCTTCATGTGAATATTTTACATATCACTCAGATGTTCTGGAAATACCACAAGGATAATGCGCAGGACTCTTAAGATATAATCTCACTTTCCACATTGTGTGAAACAGTGAGTCTTCATTGATTGTGTCCTAGAGAGATTTTTGATGATCTCGTGGCTCTAGACTCAATAGTGCACATTTGGTTCCTATACCGGAGACTAGGTAGAGGGTCTCCTTCTTCAATATCAACAATCTCTAAGAAAAGTCGATAGATAATGTAGGTTCCCCGTGAGAATGAAACAAGTCCTTTTAAGAGGAACTTGAGTAGCTTAGGAAGATGTAGTGCAGTGCGTCACTGAGTCCATGATGTCTTGTATTCAATACCGGTGTTACGTTAGTAACCACCAGTAGCATATGTAGTGAACCCGGTTTCTGCGCTAAGGTTGAATTAATGGAGGGCTATTTCTTTTCACCCTTTTTCACATTCAATTCTTTTTCATTCTTCAACCCCTTCAGTGCTTACCGAGACTTCGTTACTAGAACCTTGTTGGGTTTATTCCAGTTCTAGCTCTATCTCAGTCCGCACTCTTCCCATATCTCATTTATCTCCTTTTTTCATCATACCTAAGGACTTCTACACTATCTAGTGGATTGTCCCTGGGTAGATCCCTCTGGCTCTGGCGAGATCGTGGGAACGAATACCTAACCTACCCATCCTTATATCTCCATACATAAAGTAAATTTGGTTGGTCTTTTTGGTATTGTTCTTCTGCCATTAGAACCAATTGAAAACCATTTGAAAATCAATCCAGGTACTTGTCATACATGATCAAAACATTTTGTACCTGAATTGTTTTTGATATTTTTAGAAAAAGCTCCCCCTCAACATGTGCATCATATATTTGAAATTTTTTTAGCACATGGAGGCAAGAGGACTTGAAAATCTCATATTTGAGAATGAAGAATTCACTTCTTTGATCAACATTTTCTAAAAATATCGTCATCACTTTCCCGATCAAAATTTGTATTTTAAATACTTTGTTAAAGATAATTTTGGTAAAGGATGTGGTTTTCAAAAAGTTGCTCCCCCTCAATATGTGCATCGAGATTTGAAAGTGTTTTGCACATATTAGAGAGAAGCTGCACTTAGAGGCAAATCAAACACGTTTTAGTCCTTTTTGGTTTGATATAGATGCTCCCCCTTAACATATGCATGGAAAAATTTGAAATCATTTGGCATATGTAGGGAGGAGATCTTGGTAATCAATTACAGAACCATTTATCGAATTATCAGTTTAGATCCAATTTAAATAAAAAATTCTCCCCCGATCACAATTTTCAAATCCTTTGAGAATTGTGATCTATATTAATTTAAATTAATTTTGAAAACTCTTGAGAAGAATAGTAACTTGCTTTTGAAAAACATTTTAACTGATAAGGATCAGATTTTGAGAGTTTAAACTCCAATGTTCAAGCATGCTTAAGTATCTTATGAAAACATAACATTAGCCAAGGTCTTGAACCAATTGTATAAGAAATTGCAATTGTTTGACAAATAACCTTTTTGATTTAATTCAAATCATTCTCCCCCTTAATCAATGACATAAGTTGTTGATTGAGAGATAGATATTTTGACAAATGATAAGTCCAGATGATCTTCAAAAATTGAGTCCGAGTTATTTTTCAAAGCTATGTAATTTTCATTAGATGACAAATATTTTTCAGAAGAATTTATAGAAGGAAAAATATTTGTAGAGGAAACATTTGTCTTTTTTGTGACAAACAATTGTTTTTAGAATCAGAGCATGAGATTTGACAAGTAAAATCAAGCATGGCTCTGTTCTTTCTTTTAAAACGGGTTACAGACTGAAATGACTATAAACCTTTGTTTTTCATTCTCTCAAACTGTTTTTTTTTAAACTTATATACATTCGAACTTCATCTAAAGACCCGTGCCATTCTTTGAGTGACAGCTCAAATTCCGCAGATGTTATCGAATCAAGAAAAAAATGACAAAAATGACAACATTTTTGGGATTTTTTTTTTTCAAATTTTTATGGGTTTTTGAAAGTTTTTTATTTTTCTATTTTTTTTTTTTGTTGGTTTTATAATTTTGTATTTTGTTTTTACGAAAATATGTACATAGAATAGATGAAGAGATGCCTTTACTCCTCTTCTTCCTCTTAAAGACGTTTGAGTGTCTCAGGTTGAAGACTCTTTAGTCCTAGACGTGGAAGAATAAACTCGAAACGTTCTCTAGGAAGTGCTTTAGTGAAGATGTCTGCCAGCTGATATTCAGTTCTCACAAAATAAAGTTCTACCACACCTTTTTCCACTTGTTCCCGGATGAAATGATGTCGAATGTCGATGTGCTTTGCTCTTGAATGCTTGAACGTTGTTGCGGGAGAGAGCAATGGAACTTTTGTTATCACAATCTGAGAAATTTTGTTGAAGTCAAAGCCATAGTCAGATAGTTGGGATCTCATCCATAGGATTTGAGCACAACTAGATGACATGGCTATGTACCTCTGTAGAGGATATCGACGTACTCATTTGTTTCTAAGAAGACCGACTTACAAGTTTTTCTCTAAGAATTGAGCACCACGATGTGCTTGGCGTGTATCTTGACACCGCATGATCGCATCTGCATATCTTTGTTAGTGACATATTGGTGTCCTTCGGATACCAAAGTCCCATGTTAATGGTTCCTTGGCGATACCGAAAGACCCGTTTAACCGCTTCAAGGTTCTTTTTGGTAGGCTTAGCCTGGTATCTAGCACACATGCATACAGCGAACAGTAAATCAGGTCTACTAGCTGTGAGGTACATTAGGGATCCAATCATACTTCGATATTTTGTTTGATCAACCATGATCCCTGAGTGGTCCTCATCCAGTTTGGTACGCTCCACCATGGGAGTGTCAATGGTGTCACAAGTGTCAAATCCAAATTTCTTTAAAATTTCATTAGTATATTTAGATTGATTGATAAATATGCCTCCGGGACTTTGTGAAATTTGTAATCCCAAGAAAAATGACATTTGTCTCATCATAGACATTTGAAATTTGGAGCCCATTGCATTTGAAAAACGGTCACATTCATTAGGGTCGGTCGAGGCAAAAATAATATCATCTACATATATTTGAACATGATTTAAGTGTTTGCCTGACTTTCTGGTGAACAATGTGGGATCCACTGCTCCTTTGCTGAATCCAGTAGATAAGAGAAACTTTGATAGTGTATCATACCATGCCCTTGGAGCTTGTTTTAGACCATAAAAAGCTTTCTTTAAGCGATAGACATGAGTAGGACGTTCTGGATCCACAAACCCTTCCGGTTGACTCACGTACATGATTTATTTCAGATCTCCATTAAGAAAGGCAGTCTTTAAATCCGTTTGATAAACCACCATGTTCTTACTAGCAGCATTAGCTAAGAAGATTCTGATTGCCTCGATACGTGCAACTGGAGCAAATGATTCTTCAAAGTCAATACCCTCCTCTTGGCGATATCCTTTTGCAACAAGTCTTGCCTTGTTCTTTAATACATCCCCATGCTCATCAAGTTTCACTTTGAAGATCCATTTGAGAGTAATGATCATAGCACACTCGGGAGTGGTACTAATTCCCAAACATCAAGTCGGTCAAACTCATGAATTTCATCCTGCATTGCATTGAACCAACGTCTCGGTCATTGCGGTTTTGACATCTTTTGGTTTGACTTTTGACCGTATGGAATTGAAGAAGCACCATAAGGCATCTGTTGCAAGTTGTTTACGGGTGGATATCGGACGAGAGGGATTCCCTATGATATTATCCAACGGATGATCGTGTGTCCATTTTCTGAAATGCTCGTGTGGTTGTGGTTGTAGAACTGAAGTAGCTGAGTTGTTTTCCCTAGATGCGGATGGTTCTGATGATGGATTAGGGGCAAAAATGTTTTCAAACGGTGCATCTTCTGGAGTGGCAAAAGGGTTTTCTTCATTTGTGACAGCAGTGACATTACCATTATGTACGCTTGAAGATTGAAGACTTGAGGATGATGAAGAATGATCTGTAGTAGGCGCTTCGTGAGATAATGACACAGAGATAGATGGATTGACTGTGTTAATCGGACTAGGAGCTGCCTCTGATGAAGTAGTGGAGCGGATGTTGTCATGGGATTCAAAGTATTCATCAAACATTGGATCAAACATTTTCTTCAAATCTTCTTCAGAAGGAGGTACATATGGAATTGCTGGTGAGGGGTTTTGTACAAGAGAAGAAATAATGGGACTACTTAATGAAGGTTGAGATGCGGGTCCAGAACTTAATTATTCTGGAGCCATTTGCCCGGACATCTCATCGAACGTGAGGTGGATAGTTTTCATGATATCTCGGGTTCTTTTGTTGAAGATTCGGTAACCCTTCTTGTTTGGTGCATAACCTACAAATACTCCAATGTCTGCCTTAGCTTTTAATTTACCTAAATCTTGACCATCATTCATTGGATAGCACAAAGCACCAAACACACGAAGGAAAGAGAGATCAGGTTTTCGATTGTGGACAAGTTCGTATGGAGTTTTTCCATGAGTGGTGTGGATGAGAGAACGATTTTGGGTGTAGCAAGCAGTGGCAATGGCTTTAGCCCAGAGAAACATTGGAACCTTTGAGAAAATTAGCATAGTTCTTGCGGCTTCCACAAGAGTTCGATTTCGTCTTTCAACTACACCGTTCTGTTGAGGAGTTCGTGGAACACTTCTTTGATGACTGATTCCAATGCTTTCATAAAATTGTCTTAGTTCTTTGTTAACAAACTCAGTTCCATTGTCCGTTCGGATGATTCTAACAGTCTTTGTTAAGTTGAACCTGCAGCTGTTTGATAAGTTTAATGATGACATCTGGAGTTTCATCCTTTGTCCTCAAGAACTTAACCCAAGTGAATCGAGAGTAGTCATCAACAATGACTAACACATACTTCTTTCCATTAATTGTTTGTACTCTCATGGGTCCACACAAGTCCATATGAATAGTATGAAGAACTTCCATCACTGAGTTTGCAGGTTTGAGTTTGTGGGCATACTTCAGGCTTTTTCCTAATTGGCATGCTGAACAAAGATGATCCTTTTCATATTTTAATCCGGGTAAGCCTCTTACGAGGTCCCTTCTGGAGAGATCATTTATGGTGCCGAAGTTCAAGTGATTGAGATGACGATGCCATAACCATGACTTAGTTTTCAAAGCTTTTGAGAATAGGCAGATTGGAGAGGACTTCATCATGTCTTCGATAGAGATGGTGTACAAATTGGTTCCACGAGTTCCTCTCAAAAGTTCAACACCATCTAGTTCCCTAACGAAGCATGTATGTTTTCTAAAAGCCACCTCTAGATCGAAATCACAGAATTGACCAACAGAAAACAAGTTATGACCAAGACCTTCAACATAATATACCCTGGAGATTACACTATCACAAACAATATAATCTTCATAACCCATAATTGCACCAAAATGGTCATTCCCGAATCTAACAGTCCCAATGAATTTACTCACGAAGTTCATGAGCATGGCGGCGATCTCTAGTCATATGCTTGGAACAACTCGAGTCCAAGAACCACAGAACGATTTGAACGACCTGCAGTTGAACACAGACAAGAATGGATAACTGGATAATTGGGATCCCCATGCAAGAATGGGTTCCACTTGGTTAGTAACAGTGATTGGAACACCCACATCAAAAACTGGAACACTGACATCATTAGATGTAGATGCAGAGCTAGCAGAGACAGTATTTCTATTCAAAGCATGCTCACTTCTTAAAGGTATAGTTCTACCAGTAGGCATCCATTTCCTAATGGGCATTGATCTAGATAATTTAGGGCACATCTCATTAAGATTGAATTTACGGCCGGTAGGTATCCAATGATAACCTACATTACTAAATTTTCTTCCTGTTGGTTTCCAATATTTTCTAACCCTCTTCCTCCTTGATCTTCTGATCTTCTTATCCTGTTTTCTAGGATTAACATTTATTACTGGAGATTTGACAGTATTGCTCACATCATTCACAATACATTCATGATTAATACCATAAATCAAACATTCATTACATGTTTTGCAAGAAATAGCAAAATTCGAATAAATTACAGTATGCTTATAGCTAATACTAGAATCAACACGATTCGTGTTATTCAGCATAAGCTTAATGTTCCTAGAGTGGTCTTCTACTCTTTTCCATTGATTATTCTTAGCTTGCGAGGTCCTATCTTGCTTTGTATTGCCTGGAGGCTTTGACCCGCTTGCTTTTGTGTCACTGTTCACTCTTGTAGAAGGAATTATGGGAACATTAGTTGGTTTTGCTACTTTTTGCATTCCTGATCTAGAAGTGCTGGGATCACCAGTACTTATAGGCACATCAAAGCTCACATGCTTGACTCTCGGAACAGAACAAGGTATATCATGGGTTGCATGCTTAGTACTAGGCATAGAACAAGGCATCACAGCTTTATCTTTTTCACATAAGGATTTAGGGCATGTTGCTCTTAAGCATTCTAGTAGCTCCTGAGATCGTTTGGCATATAAGCATGCATACCTAATTTCACTATCAAGTGGTTTATTTATGCGATCCTCTTCTACAATCTCACGGAGACATTCTAGACTATCCTTAAAGTGACAAAAATAGTCATGAAACACAAGTTCGTTATTTCTAAGATGAGGAGGAATGTATTTTACAGTCACAGTATACTTAGAATTCGCAGATGCCTTTGATGCAACATTCTCATTATAGACGAGTGGCATTTTCCCTTTTACCTGACTCTTCAGATTCTCAATTTCCTTTTGTAAAGAAATTATCTTTTCGTTGTTCTTGTCACGAGTGACTTTCATTGAATCATATAACTCTTTAAAGTGTCATTTAACCTTTTCATTTTCTTCTTGAAAACTCTCATTTTGTTGTTGTAAAACATTAACGATGTTTTGAAGATGAAAATTTTGAGAAAACTGAGAATCTAAAGGTGGAGGCATTAGGGAGCCATTCACATTATTCCTTTCGCCCTTCAATTGTGAGATTTGCGCTTTCAATTTTTTGATCGTGTTACAGTGAGCTCGAATTTGTGCATCACGTTTGCTTATTTCAAAAACTGAATCAAATTCAGGAGCATCCAAGGATGTCTTGATATTTGAGGTTTTAACATTTTCTTTGCGACGTTGATGTTTTAATTGCAAAGCAAGATGTTCAACTTCCAATTTAGAAAAATGTTTCACCAAGTTATCATGATCATCCTGTTCAATTTTCTCATGCAGTTTAGAGTTTGTGTTCTCAAGCTCAATGACATGATCATGGGAGACTTTCAGAGCAACAGATAATTCATGAAATTGAGAAGCATTAATAGAACAATTTGTAGCAGTGTAAAACACATCTTGAGCAATACATCCAGAAATCAGGTTCTCATTTAAGGTATGCAAGTTCTTCCTCTCAATTTCATTATATTTCAATTCTTGTTCATAGTCACTAACCTCAATTTCCATTTCATTAAACATTTTTTTCATGTCTTTCACTTCAGTGTCAATTGCCTTTTGTAAAGACTCAAATTGTCCTTTTAGTTGCTTAAAGAAAGGCATGACTTCAGTCAAATAGCATTCTTTTGTTGGCTCAAAACCCTTTTCCCCTTCTGTAATCCCAGTTGGTGTGATTCTCTTCTTACACGTTTTTTCAAAGTCACCAAACAATTGATACACTACATATAGGCTGACTAAGGTTTTGCTTTGTGTGGGAAGAGTTATGGGCACTAAATGCATGGGTGTATTGGGGGATACACATGGGTCAATTTGAAGCATTCTCCTACAAGGGGAATTCAGTTCAATAAACTCATCAGCTTTTTGCTTGTCCATATCCTTTTTTCCAGAACACTTTTTCAGGGGTCAGCTGTGTTTGAGGTCTAAACTTATTAAAGGCAATCCAATTTTCCTTAGCATAGTTTGGTGTTTTAAAGATGATGTTTTCTTTTATGCAAGAAGGACTCTTAAGTTTTTCATCCAATTTTTTTCTAGTGACTTCTTCTAACTGTTTATCTTCCTCAGTGCACTCAGCGCAACTAGGTTTCTGTCTAGGCTTAAGGACCTCATTACCAGCATAGATTACCTTTTGAGCTTCTTTAGCTTTCTTACAAACCTCAGGATTTGGTTCATCCACTAATGCAACACTATGTTTGTCACTTAGAACTCTATGCTTAGCGATCATGTGAGCAGCTTGAATGGTATTTCCTTGTACGTACAACTTATTTTCAAGTTTGTTTTTCAAAGTTTTTAGGTTGGAAAAATCAGTTAAAAGTTTTTATTCCTTAACGTTAAATTCATGTTTAAGCATTTTCACATTTTCTTGAAGTTCTTGCTTTTGCTTAACAGCTTTATTTAGCTTATCTTTTAAGGAATCTAGCTCTTGTTTTAATATTTCTTCCCTAAAATTATTTTTTCTGATATTTGTACGCATTTGGTCATCCATTTCCTGCTCATGGGTAGTTAGCTCAAACTTAGCACGTTGTTCATATATGGCAACTTGTTCCTTATAGGCATTCAGTTCAGAGATAATAGAATCATTAGGGGCACATGCAGTGTATTCATCAAAAACATAGTCATTATTGACTGCAGAAGATGCATCACTTGGTACAATCTCACTTTTACTTTGTATCACATATTGATCATATGGGACAATATTACTATTACCCATATTTTCAATATATGATTTATTAGTTTTAGGTGATTGTACTTTGTCATGTATCTTTTGCTCAACAACTTCATCGTATAGTTTTAATACCTCTGAAATGATTGACTCTTTGGAAGGACCAGCCTGTTGTGATGATGGGACTTTTGGAGAGACCATTGGTGAAATGCTAGCCATAAAGATTGTCTGGACAGTAGGTTCATCATCGACATCAGAGTCAAATGCATCACAGTCAGCAACTTGAAACGCATTTGGATGATTGTGGCCTATTCCTTGCACTGGCTGCTCATTGGTTGTAGTAGAAATATACCAAATACGAATACACGCGAGAATTACAAACCAACCCTTTAGGAAAAAGGTCGACACGCAAAACCCTCAAATATTCGATAAGTGATACCGGATAAGGTGGTTACCCGGGTCGTTTCCCAACGAGGTGTGAATTGAGAATTTCGTTTGAGGTTTGTTATTAAAATGCTCGATGTTACGGTTTTTTTTTTTGGTTTTTGATTACGTTTTCTACAAATTAACTAAAGGGAAAGTAATTAGGGCTACGGGAACAAAGTAAATGATAATCTAACTACTACTAAGCATACGGAACAATAAAATTAAGTTACACTAAGTCCTAGGGTGATAATATGCAAAAGCGAAACCTTAGGGCTAATCCCGAGCCTCAAAAAGTGAAAATAATGAAATTTAAGGCCTAAGGATGTGAAACTAATTTTCCTACGTTCTAAACGACTAAATATAATTTTAGGAAAAGCCGGTATTTTTCGACTTTTAAATTATTTATTATGATTTAAAAACTAATTTAATCTAATTTAATTATAAAAAATACTAAACGATTTTGGAAAAATCTGAAATTTTCACTAAAAATACTTGAAGTTATACTGGTTTTAAGAAAAATAAAAAAGTTGGGTACTACTTTTGGAAATAAGCTAATAAAAAGCTAAATAAGCTAGTAACTAGAAACTGTTTCTTTGTGGTTAAGATATTAATAGTGCAAGAAATGACTGATCAAAGACCCTAGGGCAGTTGGTGTTGAGCGTGGTGTTGTGTGTTTGAGCAAGAGGTCAGGGGGTCGAATCCCACCCCTGCACCTTTTTGCAAACTATTTTTTTTTCAAATTTTTCTTTTTGCAACTTATAGATAAGACCAAATAAGCACTTTTTTGTAAAAAACTTTTTTTACCAAACCTAAGGAATAAGCAGTTTAGAACTGCTTATCACAACAGATTAACAAAAGCAAAAAACAAACACCTTAGCAGTTTTGAAGCTTAAAAGAAAAGACAATATAATCACTAAATAAGCATAAAATAAGCTAAAAACTGGTACACCTAATCTATGCCACCTAATAAGTACTAAGGTATACTAAATAAGCTAAAATGGGATACCTAAATAAGCTAAAAATGGGCTGCAATGGGGGCTGTTATGGACGAAAGCATCAAGGGGCAAGTTTTGGCTTGAAATTAAGCTACTTGCTCTAATCTTAATCCTAAAAGGGGACCTAATCATGCAACTAGGGGTGGGGGTTTACCTAAAAATCTATTTGGGATGCTAGAATAACCCTAGAATAGCTTAATAATAAGCTATGAAAAGGTGCAGGCTGCATAACGTGGCAGAAATGGGGTTTGGGACAGATTTGTAATGCAATTTGAGCTAACCTAAACTATCCTAAGTGCCAAATTAAGTAAAAAAATATTGAGGTGGGTATGTTGAGATGTGAGAAAAGCAGTTTTGAAAAGATTTGGACCAAAAATAAGCCGTGGAGAAGGCTTGAAAGCGACAGCGGGTCAGCTGTTAAAACATAGAACGAAAAGATATGAGATTTTTTTTTAGCCAAAACTTGTACACTTTTGTAATCTAAGCTAAATACAACTTTAAAAACTTGTCTAAACCTTGAACCACTTTGACTTTGAGAGTCAAAGTGGGTAAAAAATGGGTTTTGACCTTGATGAGTGTCTAAATACTCATCATTTTTGTACTGTTTAAACTGCAAAAACATCTGAAAACACTCAGAAATGCATCAAAATGATAAAAATATCACAAATAAGTGTTTTATGTGTTTTAAATGCAAAAATATCAAAATCTGGTGAAAAACGTATAAAATTTGCATAATTGGCAGTTTTAGTCCCCCAAGTTTCAAAAGTTGTCAAAAACAGTCCCTGGTAGATCCAAATAAATAAAAATATCATTTTGAGTCCCTAGGGATTCCTAAGTTGTCAAAATTGGTCCTTGAAACTTAAAATTACAAATTTACAACTTAGGTCCCTGAACTTTCACAATTGACAAGTTTGGTCCCTGGAAAATGTGAAAATGTCAGCTTTGGTCCTTGAACTATTGATACTTGTCAATTTCAGCCCTTGGATTAACTTTTGATTTGGCGAACAAGTCCCTTGAATTTCAGAATTTACACTTATGGCCCTTGATAATTATAAGCCTTTCACTACCTTTGGACTTGTCAAAACCAATTATGACCCCCTGCCTTAAACCCTTTTGACCCTTTCTCTCCATTTGGCCTGTCATTCCTGTTTTGACCCCAAGTCAAACAAACGAGCTTCCTCCCAAGTGGTTTTCCTCCCACTGACTAATGTCCGCATTCCATCTCCCAACACCATCACCTCACCTTTTTCACCTTATCTCTTCAACACTACCCATCATCACCCCTACTTATCACCCCCTAGTTGCGTCTAAAGTCAACACAGGTCAAAAATTAGATTTCCCGCCAAAACCATAAAATGGCCAAAGTAACCTCTACTCATTCATTGGCTCAATAGGGTGGTGGGAAAGATCATAAAGACACGTGGAAGCTTAAGGAGCTATAAAAGAAAGGAAGAAAGAGTAGAAGACCAGTTAGTTAGTTTTTTTATTGTCTTTGTATGTTGTTTTCACGTAAATGTCTTAGTTAAACCTTAGAATGTAATTTTTCAGTTTTAATGTATTGAATTTAAGGTAATTCAAGATTTGTAATCAAGTTTAATCATTAATTCCAAGTTTCCTTTAATTTCATGTTTGTAAGCTTACTGTTAAAAATTCAAGTTTCCATTTCATAAAAACAAGCTTCATACAGTTTGTTAATCAGTTTCAATAAGCTTATATAAGCTTTTCATAACTTTTTGAAAGCTTAAAATCAAGTTTCAAACAATTTTGTCTTCTGGTCAACAAAAGTCAACAAAAGTCAACATAAGTCAACTTTCAAAGTCAAAGAAGATTTCAGTTTAATTCTGTTTTTAAACTATTTATTAGGTGAATTCAGTGGTTGTTAAGTCATTTTAGTCAAGTTTCAGTTAAACCTTTTTGTGAAAATGCATTTTAGTATCCTAAAGGAGTGTTTGGTTTTAAGTTAGAAAAATGGGTCAAATAGGTTTATACCATCTTTGACCGGAGAAGTCAAACTTAATTTAGTGTATCCAAGTCAGTTTAGACCTATGTGAGGTGAATGCAAAAGTTTTGAAAAGGTTTGGTGTCAAAAGTAATCTGTCATTTTTTTTCTTTCAACTTGAATTTGTGACATTTTCTATAAGCAGTTTAGTGAGGTTTTGTTGTGATAGAAAATTCTAAAAATAAAATCACTAGCTTTGTAGCTTGTTAATCTTGTGTCAAAAGGAAAAAAATCACAAAATTTGTTTAGTAAGGCTGCAATTGAATCAAAGTGGTGGTCCGCCAACCCATTTGCTCTGCGTGCACCGAGCCCCACCAATCTTTTTGCAGCTTGTTGACAAGCTGTAGGAGGCTTGTTCAGAGAAGATACTAGGGGGCAAAAGCTTGGTGGGTTGGTGGACTCTAAGTGCCCAGAAGCTCAAGACCAACTTGTCACTCTACAAACTTATGAACAAGTCCCAGTAAGCACGAGGCGTTTGTGGACCTACATCCACAAGACTAAGTTTTTCCTCTTCACCTTTTGTTTCAAGTGCTTATTGGATTTGTTAGTTAGCTTAACTAAATTTATATTTTCTTATTAGTGTAATCAGCTTAGGTTTTAGTGGAGTTTCTGTTTTTGAGTGCTATTTGTAGTTTGCTTTTGTTTATTTCCATTTCATTAGTTGTTTAGGACTTCCCTAGCATATCAAGCCAAGCTGCTTTTCTTTTTTTTTTTAGCTTATCTCTTTTCTAACATTTCATGCTTATTTGCTCTTTGCGTGGCTTATTGAATTGCTTGTATGCTTCATGAGTTCAATTAGTAGCAATAAGGTGTGTTTGGTTGTTCACGCTCTAACGCCCTCTAATCCAAATGACCCCTTTGTTTTTTGTTCATCTTCTTGTCCCCAACAGCCTCCCTAGCGTTGCCTTATTTTTATGTTTCCAAGTTTAAATTGTTGGTCCTTTAATCCAGTTGTAAAATCAAAATAAAATAAAAGAACAAAAGTTGCCTGCCGGTTCGAACCTGGACCTCAGCACCTACATCCACGCCAGGGCAACCAAGCTGCTCTCATGAACTCTTTGTGTAAACTTTTACTTAGCTGTGATCTTAAGGGATATGTAGTGTTTAGTCTAAAAATAAAAAGCATCAAAAGGAAGAGGCGGGTTTGAACCATGTCCTCTTCCTTCATCCCACGCTCCATACCACAACTCCACTACCAACATGCCCTTGGGTCTTTCTTGGTTTAAGTTTACATCATTTAATACATAAGGTAGTTTGAGTAATTTGGCTTATCTAGCTTGTTTGATTTTTAGCACTTATCTAAAGAAGTTGTTCGCCCATTTTATTTTTCATAGGACCATTAGATCATCTAGTATTTTTACAAAAAGTTTCGGAATTTTCTAAAATGTTTTAGTATTTTTAATAATTTAATTAGTGTTATTTAGTTTTTAATTAAGTAATAAATAAAATAAAACTCAAAAAATATTCGCTTTTCCTAAAATTTTCTTTTGTCATTTAGTGCATTAAGAAAATTGTTTTACATTCATAGGACTTTTATTTCACAAATTTTACGTTTTATCTTGTGCTCCAGCGTAATTTTCGTACATAACGTACGTTTTCATTTTAGGCCACGTTTTTAGATATTTTAAGTTTACGTTTTAATTAAAATAGTTTATTTAAGTCATTTTGTTTTATAAAATCACAAAAACATCATTTTAATAATAGTGATAGCATTTATTTAACATTTTTTTATCTTTTTAATTTTCTTTAATTTGCATTTAAGCCCCTGTAGTTTATGGGCTTTTCCTTAGTTATAATCATCTTCAAATCTCTTTTCCCGTTCAAATTTCTCGATCACTACACGTTTGACTATTCTCGCACAGCTCGTTGGGACTTAACGACACGGGAAACACTATACTCTCGATCTTCATTGCATTGGTGTGTGAGCAGTTTTAAGTCGATTACGGCGCCATTCACAAGTGGCGTGCTTGAGTGATTTAGCTTGACTGCTGCGGATCAAATTTTAGGCCACGCGGGAGAAAAGACTATGATGGAATTACTAGCCGAAGAACAAATGGAAAGTATAAAACATATGTATGCTAGTCCTTCTAAACTCCCCCAGTCAGTTGATATCCCGGTTGAGATTCCATCTCAAACAATCGCTGCATCACACCCGAAGCTCCCACTCGCTCTCGACCATGGGGGACGAGCATCTCGACACTGTTCCTGAAAAGGAATCGGACGAATTCATAAAGTCTAGTGTTGAGAACCTTGTCCTAATCCAGAGAGAGTCACAGGGAACTTCGATCATGTGTGATTCTATTTCCCTCTTGAGTGTTCAAAAGATCATTTTGAAACTTTCTCCGATGTTAGCGAAGATTGTACTTCTCATGGAAACATCGAGTATGTTGAGGCATCACTCCCACACCGATCGTCGATCATCATCTTGAGGAGTTCACCAATGAACTCACTCACATCAATCCACTCTTTGATTTGGCCGACCGGGAGAGCGAAAGTCTCCTTGATAATGATCGTTCACTCACTTCTTATCCCAACAGTCCAATAGAGAATGTTAATCACTTTGTTCCCGAAACATTCAAAACAACTCTCACCAATCCTCTATTTGAATTCGACTCTGAATTCACTTTAATTTCTGAGAATCCACTCTTTGATACTCAGATTGAGGATAGTGATGAATCTACAGTGGAACAAGAATCCGCATTTACATCTTGTGATTTATTCTCTTCACGAGGAGTTCGCCGGTGAACTCACTCATATCATATCTCGGCCGAGTATGATAATTTCTATTTTGATCTAGACACACCCATATTATGTCTTGATCAAGTAAGCTTAACCGAGGAGATTCATGAAACTATGAATTCTCCTATTGAGGATGAAGAGTTAATCATGATTTGTATCATGATTTTCTTTCTTTTCTTCATATATTACGTCACTTCTCCCGTTCTTCACTCCTTGGGAATGAAGACATTATCTTTGACCCGGCATTTCCATGTACCACTTGTGAGCCGGTGCTGCGTCTGCAATATCTCATCGGTGTGGAACTTTCACGTACTTCAATGTTTATCCAAACATCTTGAATGAAAGTCCGATGGAGATTGTCTCTTCCACTTACTTCCCCATGAACAAATTAATTCGGGTCGAGTCAAGCTAGCGACTCGGTAATCAAAAACAAGAGCTTAACATGGGTTTTCACCGTGTGTACCACCTAGTGTGGGGAGATGCCCACATGTTGTATATAGATCTAAAAATGAATGAAAATTGTAAATATTAAAAAAGAGAATAATTGTTGTGTTTCCACACTTTGAATATTGAGGACAATATTCATTTCTAAGTGTGGGGGGGAAATTCTGGCAAATTTGATCATAAATGTACCCTTTTATTCCCTTTTTCCCCCAAAATGGCCAAAATTAAATTTTTTTTTTTTTAGTGGAAGTACTATGTACTAAATACAACAAATGGTAATCAGTCCACCATGTCTAACCCACATAAGGACTGGCTAATCCAGGAGCAAACGGCTCTTGGTAAAGATATCTCAAATCCGTTGACGGCTTGCAATTTGCCCAAAATTGTATGGTATTCAACTCACCATATCCTTAAAAGTGAAGAGTTGGCTAGCCCGCAAGTTTATGGCTTGTGGTAAAGGCAGTGGGAAATCCATAATTGGTAATCGACTCACCAAAGATAATATTGATAATTTATCTAAGAGTTGGCTAGTCCAGAAGGGTACGGCTTCTGGTAAAGACAAATCAAATCCGTTGAAAGCTGGTGGTTTGCTCAAAATCACTTGGTTATCGGTGTACCAAGGTTCTTACTTGAACTGAAACATTTGGCTACTCCAGAAGTAATGGCTTTTGGTAAAGAGAATAAAATCCATTAATTTTTCTCAAAACATTGCTAGGGACTAGCAATATCTTAGTGTGGGGGATTGATGAGTGTCTAAATACTCATCAGACCTCAAATAAGCTTAAACCAAACACCCTTTTTATGGGTTGAAATGCTTAAAACTGATTTAAAAAAAAACTAAACTTGGTTTTTCTTTAGTGAAACTGACTTAATAACTTAAAAGAGAGCTTATGATAGAAAATTTAAAGAACAAAGAGCTAATAAGCACAAAAGTGCTTATTTGCTAAATGAGCAAAAAGTAAGACAGTAAAAGAAAACTTTTTTTCATTAACTAAATAAACATTACAACTGAAATTAAAACTAAAACTAAATTTAAAACTAAATTTCCTAATGCCTCCATGGCTACAAGTGCTACCCTATTTATACTAAAGGAACTAGGTCTTGAGCTTGTGCTTTTGTGCTTGTTTGCTGAGACAGAGGGCTTTGGATGCCTTTGTGTTTCTTTTGCTATCATCTGAGCCATTCATTTATCCTTGGGCACCACTCAAACAATCTTGGCCGTCCATTATATGAGCTCCAATGGGAGTGTTGGGGATTGCCAAGGTGGCATCTCACCCATGTGGTGTGGGGAGAGTTGAGAGCTGGGGACCAGAGGTGATAGTGAGATGTTGGGGAAGAAGACAAGTGATGTTGGGTTGGTTTTGGCTTTGGGCGCCAAAATGGGTGAAGCAGGGATATGGGTTTTTCTGTTTTTGGTAAATAAGATGAAGAGGGCCAAAAAGGGATTATGAAGGGTCATAAGGAATTAGAAGGGGGGGTCAAAGTGGTTTAAAAGGTTTTTAATAAAGGTTTAGGTAAAAAATGTTTAAGTAAAATATTTTTGTATTTTTAAAACTCTGCATTTTTTTTTAAAAAGAAAATAATTTTAATAAAATTGGTTTTAAAAAATAATTGTTGTAAAATAAAAATGAGGTTTTAAAAGAGTAGTTTTGGATTTTGCAAAAAGGGTAAAATGGTAATTTTGGGTTCGGGTAGAAGGGTAAAATGGTGATTTGGATTTAGGGATAGATTTTTGATCTGATTCCCCAAGCTCACTCCCCAAATGGTATCTCGGCTCAAAATGTAGAAAATCATCATCCGGCTCGTCAAGAAAGCACGTTTTCCAATCCGAGCTCATTTACGTCCGTTTTGCCTGTTTTCGATCCTTTGTACCGAAATACATAAAACACATTCCAAGGATATCTGCAGCATAATTGGTTATATTTCGTGTTTTAGACGTTTTTGTGGTCTTAGATGGGTAAAAAATGATGAGTGAATAAGCACTCATCAAATCCCCACACTATCAATTGCTAGTCCCTAGCAATCCGATCATATGAAGTAATGAAAGGATCAAAAATACCAAGTATACCCCGTTTCGACTTTTTATTCAACTACGAGAAATTTAAACAAGACGATAATAAATAAAATGCTTGATTATCAAAACATGGCATCATAGAACGGGATTCACGCAAAATGGGTGTTTCCGGGGAATTATAATCGTCATCCTCTTTTTATACTCTCAAACCAAGCTTAAACTTATTGTGCAAACGTTTTTGTAAAATGCTAACGCTACTTATACAAATAATCTATGTAAGTCGAGACTTAACTTTTACTCCCCATAATTTATACAATTTAAGTGTGTGGGTGCTCATTTTCAAAAGTTTGACCATTGAAATCGACATTTGTTATGGTTGTTATCCACTTAACTAAAGTACTAACCCAACGGAAACGATGAAAGTCTAAGGATCGAAAGGGCCTCTTCCATGTAGCGGCTTTCTTCTCGGCACATCCCAAAACATTAGTTTTAAGTGACCGGTCTTTTGACACCTCACAGAGAATAGTACCGGAATTAGGGAATTGATTCCAAAGATTTCAAGCTACCGTTAAGTTAAAACAAAACCTAAATGGATCACAACCGACGATAATTTAGAAATTTGAGATTCAAAGGTGAGATCACTCCATGTTGCGACTTTCTTCTCAGCTTGTCCTTTTAAGGAGGCTAGGTTTTCACTCTCGAGAATAGTATCGAGCTTTGGGATCTTTGAAATCAAGGATTTCCAAATTACCGTCAAACTTTTAGACAACTTTGACGAATCACGAGTTCAACTTCGATTTAAATTTAAGAAAAAGCAAGTTTTGCACATTTATTCATAAGCAACATAATGCTTTTATTCACGCAACTCATATTTTTCATTTTTCAACTTTTTTTTTTTTTTTTTACTTTGAACTTTAAACTTTGCAACTTTTGCAGCATTCAAGCACTTTTACGATACTTTCATTTTGCAACATTATTCAGATTTAAAGAAAGTATGCTTTCTCGGAAATTTAAATAAAAAGTTGAACTCGGACTCTAAATCAATTTTGCTTAAAAAATTTTTATTGTAACAAGACGATTTGAATTTTCAAAAGTTTGACAATGAACACGTATTTAAGTCCAATTAGTTAGCTTCTGGGAGAAAAAGCCATAGATTACTTATATAAGCTCTAAAGAGAACCAACTACTCCACGCTTAGCATTTTCATTTGCACAACGCGTAAAACCTTAGCCTAAATGTTAAGAGAGCAGCTAGATCAACACTCTAGCAGAGTCGGGATTCCCCTTGTTCTAGCCGAATCAAGACTAAACTATCATTAATACCGAAGCATCAATGCTTTATTTTTGTGCAAAGCACTTCTTGTAAATGTAAATACTTGACTTAAAGCGATAAAATTTTAAAATTTTGGTCAAAACGGGGGTGCTAGGGTACTAGAAGGTACACATGTGATCAAATTAAGAATTCCCCACACTTAGAATTGAATATTGCCTTCAATATTCAAAGTACCGGCCGGAGCCGAAACTATAGAACGGAAAAAGGGTAATACCACTAGCCAAGTGTGGAAGCGAAATCTTTTTTCACAAAAGGATTTATAAAGATATCCCTAGATAATTGTTAGTAAAAAGATCGGATATTGGGCTGAATGAAAACAAGCATCAATCATCACGATCTACTGAATCAAAACGAGAGCAAACACACAACAAGCAAACATCGGGGAATTCCCCACACTTAGTGTTAGAAAATAGAAAGAAGATAGAAACATGGGTGGACACCCATGAAATGCTAGTGTTTTTGTTAACCGAGTCGCTAGCTTGACTCGACCCCGAATTCATTGGTCCATGGGGGGGGCAAGTGGAAGAGAAAATCTCAATCGGACTTTCATTCAAATGGTTTGGATCAACATTGAATGTGCTGAAAGTTCCACTCCGATGAGATATACCCGGCTCAAAAGAATGATGATTGGAGATGCCGGGGTCAAAAATGAAATCCTCATTTCCGAATGAGGTAACACGGGTGGGTTGGGTGGGCAAAATAATAGGCACGAGAACATAGTGTTCAAAATCTTTGCCCACCGCCTTAGAGATCAAAGTACCCGTATTGGGTTCAAAATCAAAGATGAATCCATCATCCGGCGGTTTGGCGGGAAGACGAGGGAATGATGGATCATCAAGAAGCACAGTCTTAGTCACAAATAACTCCATAGAGAAGAGGAGTTCATGGTTAGGTCGAAGAGTTTGAAACATCACATCGGGTAAAGTACCCATTTTAGCAATTTGAGTTCTCTTAGAGTGAACTCCCTTGGAAGGTATTATACCAGGTTTGAACACTTTGTCCCTGGGAGGCATGAATCGAAAGTGTCAACCACGGTAAAATCCTCAAGAGAAGGGGAGTCACTCTCGGTTAAAAAAAATGAAGAACATCTTGATCAACAAGTTCATCAATTGAAACTTTCAAGTTCTTCTCTTTTTTGGGGAAGAATGGATCATCAAAATTTTTCAAGGATCATCGTTCAAATTTTCATTCTTAGATGGAATCGAGTCCGTGAGAGCAAGTTTATCGGAGAACTCCTTATCAATTGAAGGATCAAGTGACGGATCTCCATACAAAAAATACTCAAGTTCACGTAAGTCGGCTTCAAAGTCAAAGACTTCATTGTCAATTCCAGGTGGGAGAGGACCAAAGGCGAGTTCATCGGCGAACTCCTCGAGAAGTAAATCAATAGCTGAATCCTCGGGCTCGGGCTTTGAAGGATTTTTGGTCAAAAGCTCAACCTTTAATTTCAATTTCTTCGGAGGAGTGAAGACAACGGTCTTCATTTTCACTAAGTAATTGTTCAAGACGAACACGGTCTCCCCGGTCGATTCATCGTCATCAATTCCTGACGGAAAATAATAAGCTTCGATCTCTTCCAAATTCAAGTTACTTCCCTCAAGCGGAGTGAGGGAAGGGGAAGAGTCGGAAATAATGGAGTCAGAAGTGGGAGTGGGATTGCCACTTGAAGAAGGTTCAACAAGATCGATTCGATTAACCGAATGCGGAGGTGGGACAAGTGGTGTGCTCTTAGAGCTAGCAATTTCCACCACTTCCGTTATGGTCTCCGGTTTCTTGCTAATCGTTTTAAGCTCAGCACGTTTACTCGAAGATCTCTTAACCGTAAATCGTGAAAGACTTTGATCGATCCTAGATGAAGAATTTTGGATAACCTTAGGTTGGACGTTTTCAGTACTTCCGTTATTAGTAGGAAGCACCGGGTCCTTTGTCACCTTGGTTTCACGGCTTTCAACTTTATCAATACCACAAATGGTAGGCATAGATTTCAAATCTTGGTTAACATTGAAAGTTACGGCTTCTTTGTTTACCCTCAAAGTGATTTCCCCTTCATCAACATCGATCAATGCACGACCCGTTTTCAAGAAGCACCTCCCAAGGATGAGGGGCACTTCGGGATCGGCATCGAAATCGACAACAACAAAGTCGGCGGGGAAATGAAATTTTCCTACTTTCACACAAACATCCTCGGCTATACCTAACGGATGAGAATTCATTCGGTCGGCAAGCTCGAGGATCATACATGTAGGTGTGAGTGGGGGTAACGAAAGCTTTTCCACAGTGTGGCATCAAGTTAATGCTCGCGCCAAGATCGGCCAAAGCGGAGCATTGAACTAATCCTTGAAAATCACACGGGATGAGGAACTTTCCGGGGTCTCCTAACTTTTCGGGAAGTTTTTAAGGATAACCGCCGAACAATTCTCGTTCAAGGAAGTTTTAGCCAACTCGGAAAATTTTTCTTTGTTGCCCAACAAGCTTTTGATCGTAGGAACAAACTTGGGCATTAGAAGGAGAGCCTCCTGAAACTAATCTCAGTGAGTATCTTGAAAGATTTGGATAAGCTTCTCCATTTGTTGATTAGTTTTGTCGCGGGCCTTTTGATCATTAAGCCTTGAAGGATAAGGAATTAAAGGCTTAATCTTCGAACATCGGGCTCGGAATGGGTATGTGGACTACCGGAGGTTGGACGTGTGCGGTACTTTGTGGGCTCGTAGAATGCACTTTGTCCTTTGTCACCTCGGTTTCTTGTGCTACCTCCCTCACCGGAGAGGGTGTAGGCATCGAGGGTCCATCATATGTCTTACCACTTCGGGTGGCAATAGCATTCAACTCTCCCTTCGGATTTGGAATCGTATTAGCCGGAAGGGTTTTAGAAGTTGAAGCTTGATTCATTTGACACATGATACTATTGAACATATTTTCAATTTTGTATTGATTTTGATCAATTTTGTTGTTTGTTTTGTTCAATTCATTTTTTAACTCATTACCTTGTTTTGACATTGAAGTTTGGAATTCATTTCTCAAAGTAGTGATTTGGCTTTGCAAACCCCTAATTGTAACCTCATTAGACTTAATGTAGTTGGAAAGTTCAATAGAGGGGCCAACCGGGGGTTGGTAATTAGGAGCTTGATAACCATGATTGAGATTACCCCCTTGGGAGGGTATTGGTTCATCGGGGCTTGATATGGAACATTTTGCCCTTTCACTTGATTTTGATTGAACCTATTTTGATTGTTAGGTTGAGGAAAACCAGGTGGTCCCATTTGATTAGCAAGGTATCCTTGATTCGGATTAGGATTGTGATTGTGATTAGCGGATGCCGCGGTGGCATTTCGGCGTCACCATCGGTGGCTTGACAATTGTAATACTGATGGGGACCACCGCAAATAACACAAGTTTCGTAATGCGGCTTTTACGGGTTCCGTTTTCGATTTTTAACTCTTTAATCATGCTATGAATAGCGTCGGTAAGTCCTTCCAATTTTGACTCCACAACGGATGAAGAAGAATTGGTAGTGACTTTAGCAACAACCGCTTGTTTCGAGGTTGGAACCTTTGATTTGTTCTCGATAATCGTTCTAATATCCCCGGGCATACGACTCAAGATATTACCACCGGCGGCGGCGTTAAGCGAATCTTGGTCGGATGGGGTTAAAGCATTGTAGAACGTATCGATCTGATGAAGGTCGGAGAAGCCATGGTGTGGGCATTTTTGTAGAAGTTCTTTGAATCTATCCCACGCTTCACGAAACTCGTCGAATCTTTGTCGGAAATTGGTTATTTCATTTCTTAACATTGTAGTTTTCGACGGAGGGAAAAATTGGTTAACGAATTTCTTAGAGAGGTCTTCCCATGTTGTGATTGAGCGAGGGGTTCTTTCTCAAGCCAAATCCGGCTGCCCCTCGAGGAAAACGGAATAACATCAACTTGATCGACTCATGAGGGGCGCCCCGAAAGTTAATAGTGGAAGCCACTTGATTAAACCAACGGATATGGGCATGGGGCTCATCCCTATCAAGACCGCAAAAAGGTTTAGATGAAACCAATTGAATCAAATTAGTCTTAAGTTCAAAATTTTCGGTGTCAATTGGTGGTACGACGATAGCATCACCGTAGCCGTCTACGGGAGCTTGAAGTAACTCGGACATGGTTCGGTATCCGCCATTTCGAATGGGGTGGGGATTAGTACGAATCTCGGGTTCGACTATTGGCGGGACGCCTATTTCGTCTTCGCGGAATTGTGTGAAGTTCAAGAAGAGGGGTAGAAGAATTAGAAGAACGAAAGTGCGCATGCACTACCAAAAAACACTTTCAATTAAAACAAGACCGAGGCAAAACACGGTGAACTTAAACCAATAATCCCAAGTGAATAAATCACCTCTACAAGACAAACGCACAAGCGAGTGGAGAAGCTTTGTAGGTCGTCGAAGCTTATTAAAAACCCGCTTCTTCTGGCCGCAATTTAATGTCAGGCCGTCCTTATACCCACCCCACAGTTTGTTTGTCCGATAGAAATAAATAAATCCACAAGCGACACAAAGGCAAGTTTTTGATCTTTAGTTCGGGAACTTATAATGATAACACCTCCGTTGAGAATGTTATATTGATTGTGTCTTCTATTTTATTTAAAACAAAAGGGAAAATCTTTTTGTATTTTTAAACTTTTATATATATATACAAAGAAAAAGGAAAATATTTTTTACTTTTTGATTTTTATAAAAACAATAACTTCACGAAGGAAGGATCTCGAGTCACTAATCGTCAAACCTTCACGATATTGTCGCAACACAACCTCCCCGGCGCCAAAAATTTGGTTGTAGTAGAAATATACCAAATACGAATACACGCGAGAATTACAAACCAACCCTTTAGGAAAAAGGTCGACACGCAAAACCCTCAAATATTCGATAAGTGATACCGGATAAGGTGGTTACCCGGGTCGTTTCCCAACGAGGTGTGAATTGAGAATTTCGTTTGAGGTTTGTTATTAAAATGCTTGATGTTACGGTTTTTTTTTTTTTTGATTACGTTTTCTACAAATTAACTAAAGGGAAAGTAATTAGGGCTACGGGAACAAAGTAAATGATAATCTAACTACTACTAAGCATACGGAACAATAAAATTAAGTTACACTAAGTCCTAGAGTGATAATATGCAAAAACGCTAAAACCCGGGCTAATCCCGAGCCTCAAAAAGTGAAAATAATGCAATTTAAGGCCTAAGGATGTGAAACTAATTTTCCTACGTTCTAAACGACTAAAAATAATTTTAGGAAAAAGCCGGGTATTTTTTCGACTTTTAAATTATTTATTATGATTTAAAAACTAATTTAATCTAATTTAATTATAAAAAATACTAAACGATTTTGGAAAAATCTGAAATTTTCACTAAAAATACTTGAAGTTATACTGGTTTTAAGAAAAATAAAAAAGTTGGGTACTACTTTTGGAAATAAGCTAATAAAAAGCTAAATAAGCTAGTAACTAGAAACTGTTTCTTTGTGGTTAAGATATTAATAGTGCAAGAAATGACTGATCAAAGACCCTAGGGCAGTTGGTGTTGAGTGTGGTGTTGTGTGTTTGAGCAAGAGGTCGGGGGTGAATCCCACCGCACCTTTTGCAAACTATTTTTTTTTCAAATTTTTCTTTTTGCAACTTATAGATAAGACCAAATAAGCACTTTTTTGTAAAAAACTTTTTTTACCAAACCTAAGGAATAAGCAGTTTAGAACTGCTTATCCACAACAGTTAACAAAAGCAAAAAAAAACAAACACCTTAGCAGTTTTGAAGCTTAAAAGAAAAGACAATATAATCACTAAATAAGCATAAAATAAGCTAAAAACTGGTACACCTAATCTATGCCACCTAATAAGTACTAAGGTATACTAAATAAGCTAAAATGGGATACCTAAATAAGCTAAAAATGGGCTGCAATGGGACTGCTGTTATGGACAGAAACAGTCAACAGGGGGGCAAGTTTTGGCTTGAAATTAAGCTACTTGATCTAATCTTAATCCTAAAAGGGGACCTAATCATGCAACTAGGGGTGGGGGTTTACCTAAAAATCTATTTGGGATGCTAGAATAACCCTAGAATAGCTTAATAATAAGCTATGAAAAGGCAATGCAGGGTCGCTAGCAGATACTTGATGTGAAATGGGGTTTGGGACAGATTTGTAATGCAATTTGAGCTAACCTAAACTATCCTAAGTGCCAAATTAAGTAAAAAAATATTGAGGTGGGTATGTTGAGATGTGAGAAAAGCAGTTTTGAAAAGATTTGGACCAAAAATAAGCCGTGGAGAAGGCTTGAAACAGCAGCCGTGGCTGCTGTTTAAAACAGTAGGACAGAAAAGATATGAGATTTTTTTTTTTTAGCCAAAACTTGTACACTTTTGTAATCTAAGCTAAATACAACTTTAAAAACTTGTCTAAACCTTGAACCACTTTGACTTTGAGAGTCAAAGTGGGTAAAAAATGGGTTTTGACCTCAAATAAGCTTAAACCAAACACCCTTTTTATGGGTTGAAATGCTTAAAACTGATTTAAAAAAAACTAAACTTGGTTTTTCTTTAGTGAAACTGACTTAATAACTTAAAAGAGAGCTTATGATAGAAAATTTAAAGAACAAAGAGCTAATAAGCACAAAAGTGCTTATTTGCTAAATGAGCAAAAAGTAAGACAGTAAAAGAAAACTTTTTTTCATTAACTAAATAAACATTACAACTGAAATTAAAACTAAAATTAAATTTAAAACTAAATTTCCTAATGCCTCCATGGCTACAAGTGCTACCCTATTTATACTAAAGGAACTAGGTCTTGAGCTTGTGCTTTTGTGCTTGTTTGCTGAGACAGAGGGCTTTGGATGCCTTTGTGTTTCTTTTGCTATCATCTGAGACATTCATTTATCCTTGGGCACCACTCAAACAATCTTGGCCGTCCATTATATGAGCTCCAATGGGAGTGTTGGGGATTGCCAAGGTGGCATCTCACCCATGTGAGTGTGGGGGAGAGTTGAGAGCTGGGGACCAGAGGTGATAGTGAGATGTTGGGGAAGAAGACAAGTGATGTTGGGTTGGTTTTGGCTTTGGGCGCCAAAATGGGTGAAGCAGGGATATGGGTTTTTCGGTTTTTGGTAAATAAGATGAAGAGGGCCAAAAAGGGATTATGAAGGGTCATAAGGAATTAGAAGGGGGGGTCAAAGGGGTTTAAAAGGTTTTTAATAAAAGGTTTAGGTAAAAATGTTTAAGTAAAATACTTTTGTATTTTTAAAACTTTGCATTTTTTAAAAAGAAAATAATTTTAATAAAATTGGTTTTAAAAAATAATTGTTGTAAAATAAAAATGAGGTTTTAAAAGAGTAGTTTTGGATTTTGCAAAAAGGGTAAAATGGTAATTTTGGGTTCGGGTAGAAGGGTAAAATGGTGATTTTGATTTAGGGATAGATTTTTATCGATTCCCAAGCTCACTCCCAAATGGTATCTCGGGCTCTGAAAATGTAGAAAATCATCATCCGGCTCCGTCAGCAAAGCACGTTTTCCAATCCGAGCTCATTTCTGTCCGTTTTTGCCCTGTTTTCGATCCTTTGTACCTGAAATACATAAAAACACATTCCAAGGATATCTGCAGCATAATTGGTTATATTTCCGTGTTTTTAGACGTTTTTGTGGGCTTAGATGGGTAAAAAGGATGAGTGAATAAGCACTCATCACTCATCCACATCAGCATCATATGTTTTGGCATTTCCCTCAGCAAGAAACAACAACTCTTCTTCATCCAAAACAGCTCCATTGTCTTGAGCTTGTACCAGCATCATCTTGTCCCTGAAGTACTCTTCATTTTGTGGACGTTTTGGAGATGTGCAGTTCCTTGCTATATGTCCTTCACCACCACAGTTATAACACTTGATTGGCTTTCCTTGTCCTTGAGTCATATTCCTTCCACGATACTGATTAACCGCATATCCTCCACCTACTCCATCTTTTCCTTGTTCATACTGTCTTCCTTGCACAGATTGCACCATGATCTTACCATCTCTAACAGTAGCATGATTGTGGAGATTGGATGCCGTTCTGAGATTATTGTTGGTGTGTGGAGTGAGGTTCAGGTTTTGCTTAACCATAAGAGCCAGTTGATTGATGAAATGTTCCATGATTGTGTCTTGATCTGGAAGTTTATATGCTGGATCTGGAATGAGCTTGTGGTTACCATTACCCGTTGGTATGACTTGAGATGCTTTGGTGGTAATTCCTACATTTGTGTAGAATGTAGTTGAATCATTTGACGAGCTTGCATCTCCATGATTGGATTTGAACTTTTCCAGGATCATTCGTTCAAACATAGCATGCTTCTCGTTCTGAAGTAAGTAGTCATACAATTGCTCATAGTTGGTGTGCCTCAATCCTTTGGTTAGCTTGACAGAAGTGACAAATTTGTTCCATTCGGGATTCATGTTGTTCACAAACTTTGAATTGAGCTGAATATTTGGCATGGTCATCTTGATATTCCTCATATCATTCACAAGTTTGTGGAACCTCACGTAGTATTCAGTGACACTTTCCTCAGGGTTCATCTTAAAATTCTCAAAATCATCATACAGTTGAGACTCTCTGTCTTCTTTGGTCAATTCAGAACACGAGAAGCATCTTGACATTGTCCCAAACTGCTTTGGCTTCATTGTTGTGATTGATTAACTTGTAGATATCCTTAGATAGACCCTGAAGTACAATGTTTAAAGCCCTAATCTCAGCATCGTATCTCTTTTTCTTCTTTTCATTGAGCTCATCATACGTCTTTGGTATGTCCAATCCTAAAATCACAGTACAATCCTGGCAGTTTCAAGTATGTCTCTGGTACTCTCAATTTGATAAGGTCCTTCATCAATTGATTTGAGAATGTTAACCCCATTTTCCTTACCCAAGCAGTACAACCTAATTCGTTGAGCCCATGAGTCATAATCAATTCTATCTAGCATAGGTGGATGAGTGTCGGATCCAGTAGCTTGAACGTCATCAACAACAGAAGAGATGATAGTAGGCACGTTGGTAGACATGATTACTGATTCTACGGGATTTTACTATTCTTTGATTAAACCGGGAAATAGATTCTTTCATGGGATTTTACTAAATCAAAGGAACAACCGTGAAATGTAGCACGAAGAAGTGACAAGTCTCAATAGACAAGTAGTGTAATAGACAAGTCGCACCATGATCAACTCGCTTTGTGGACAACTCGCTTAATAGACAAGTCGCATGGAACACAAGTCGCATAAAGAGGCAACTCGCTCAATAGTCAAGTCGAATAAAACCCAAAACGCTCCTACAGCAACTCGCTTAGGAGACAACTTGCTTAAGTGACAACTCGCATAAGCTGACAACTCGCTTCCAAGACAACTCGCTTAAACGACAACTCGCTTAAGATCTAACTCGCTTAAGTGACAACTCGCATAGGCAGATAACTCGCTTCCAAAGAAACTTACTTAAGCGACAACTCGCTTAAGTGACAACTCGCTTTAGTGACAACTCGCTTCAATGAACCAGTCAACTCGCAACCAAGAAATGTACACCGAGACGCAACTCGCTTCGTACTAATATTCAAAAACCATCACTTTTCAATTCAAAAACAGCCCAACCACGATGATTCAAGCCTTCCAAATCAAAACCTAAACACTTATGATGATTCTAAACACAAAAGTACAATCAAAATCCAAACTTTAACACTAGAGACGATCCAAATGACGCAAACTACTCTAAACTCATTCAAGCCCAAAAACCTTATGAAATCCACTAAAAATCCAAGAACATGAAAGATGAGTGATCAAACCATGGCTCTTGATACCATTTGTAATATATTGAATTTCACAAACACATCAAACCATGACAAATATTAGGCGTATGAATATAGAGTTTAGAGAGAGAAAGTGAAGAGGTTTAGGGAACTTAGTGAGAGAAAGAAAAATCTTATTATGAGCTCCAACCCTCTACCTTGGGAGGTAAAGGGTATTTATAGTATCTTACAAAATACGCCTCCTACGGGCTGTGGATCAGGCATACAGTGGGTAAAGACCATTCCATCCTCCACGATCTTACTTAACTAAATACTAACTAACATTAAATAACTACGAATACGAGCTTTTTAACGATTACATATACTTGAGGTGACCGACTCTTTAACAGCTGGATTTTCTAAATCCTAACACCTCCACTGCTTTGGCGTAAGCACCTAAGATAGACTATCAAAGAGGGATTTTAAAGGGTTGTAACGTTAGGTTTAAGGGTATGGAAAACACGGTTTGTTGGATAGGGAATTTTACTGGTGGCAAGTCTATCATCTAAGTTAATCACGTGTAAAAGGTGGCGTTGCTAATCCAAGACTCGACACACTAACAACTCTTTTTGTATTTTTTTTCTTGACTTAAAAAAAAGATAAAGGATAGAGGTGGGATGGTAGTCCGTATGTTTTATTTCTTTCTTTTCTTTTTTCAAAAATTTTTTCTCTCATTTATTTTAAATTTTTTACGATTTTTTTCCATACATTCTTGCCCTACCATCCGCAAAATATTACATCATAACTAAGGGATTTATAGCTGCATACTTACACTTGAACTTTTAAATATATAAAAACTAACTAATGACTCAAATTGCAAGGATCAAAACACGTGGAGTACTTCAAAATTTACATAGATATGGGGATTATAATTTCGACTTCTTCCTCATTACTCCATAATAAATATTACTAAAACCATGAGTCTCAATCATCCCAAAACTGTATATAAAAGATATGATTCGACTTAGCAACCTCAACTAGACAATTAACTAAGGGTTTAACAAATAACAATAATACACTAAAAATGAGTGCATACGAAAAAGGCTAAGGCGATTTGGGTGTACATTTGGAGGTGGATTGTAAACAATGCTCTTCATTAATATTCCGGAATCCACCAAAATAACACGAGAACCGCGAAAATGATAGGCTCAGAGGGGTTAACTAGGGGTATCTTGTACTAAAAATGAGTACATAGCAAGGGTGTGGGGTAATTACTTAACCGGTGTAGCCAATGTAATTATAATAAACATGTTTAAAACAAGGGTTATCCCAATACCTGTTATCATTTAGTTAATCCTAACTACATGAATGTAGTCCCACTAGCGATCTCAGAATGCATCACAAAAGCTGTGAAATTGGTGGTAACTCTTATAATAAGAAAATGTGTTTACTTAGATTTTTTTACTCCCTAATTATCTCTTATTGATTAGCCAAATTGTCACGTCTTTGTTTTAGTTGGAGCGTTGTATTCCTTATTCTTAGTCATAGGGAGGTGCCAAATGCCCTAACTCTATGAACGTATAAGTCTCCCATAAGAAGCTTAAAGTGTATTAAGTCTCCTAGGATCTAATAGCCGCAATTCACGGAATAAATACAACGAGAAAATCTACTAGTGCACTCTAAGGTTGCGTTTAATAAGATGGACAAGCTAGTTACATATAAGAATTAAGATAGTTTTTTACCGTAACGCGAAGCAACCAATTAAACAAGAGACAACAATCAATAATTAATAACTAGGTTTCATTAGATCTAAGCAAACACTAATAAATCTAGCCTAGCATGTTAAAGTGAAGAAAAGAAGAGCCAAATAATAAAACAACACATAGACATATTTAATGATTAAAGAGGGATTACTTAACTTTAATTAAACATGAACCGAAGTGGCTGAAAAACCTTCACAAAAGCTGTGAAATTCGTCTAGGGTTTTTGGTTCTCCAAAGTGTTGCACAAATAATAGAAAACATGCGAAAAAATATATAGTATTACAACTGTCACGACATCACTTTATGACTGTCATGCCATCAGCTCGCCGCCGTTAGGGTTCTTCCTTTGCAAGTTGTTGTTGTGACGCCATCGCTTTGAATCTATGACGCTGTCATGATATGTCTTGACGTCGTCCCTTAATAAAAGATTTGAGTCGTCACGTATAAATTTTACTCTGAATTATGATCTTCAAATAAAAGTGACACCGTCAAGTGTTAAAATCTTCAAAAGTTTTGAGCCGTCGCTTGTAAACTTTCCTTCAAATCATCTCATCAAATGCAAGTGACGGCCTCGCGTGTAAATTTGGACGTCGTCTGGAGCCCTTTTCCAGACAGATTTGCGACTTTGTCGTTTTCTTCACTTTCTTGTCCATTTTAGCCCAAAATACGTCAGTTTTCATCTTTTGCGTCCTAAGTACCTAAAATGTGAAAATGAATGATTTAGGGTAATAATTGATCACAAATATTGAGTTTAGAGCTTAAATGACCCTTTAAAAATGCACGTTTTAAATCCTTATCAACGTAAAATCACAATAGCAAGATAAGAAAAAACTACCTCAAGTTCTATATTGAACTAATCACAAATCGATGGATTTGTTGCTTGAACAAGAGTGAAGCCATTAGATCTGATGGATTTGACGAATCTAGGGTTTCCTCACTTATATGTAGATTCCGACAATGACGACGGTGATGGTGACCAGTGACGGTCACCGATGACGGTGGTGGTGCTGGTGGCCGGTGATGGTACAGGTGGCTAAAGAGAGAAGGGGAGGGGGTGACAGATAGAAATAGAATGGGATAGATTTGCACGTGGGGTTTACGTTATATACCCTGACATTTAAAAAATAAAATTAAGTAAATCTTTTGCTTACTTTTACCTTCAATAAGCTCCAGTCAGCAAATGTTATAAAGATGGTTTTTGTGACTCTGCGCCGCATTAGTCAGCAAAACATTTGGTCACTAAATGGCTTTTATCTTTTAGTGTATAGATATAATTTCTAGTAGTAAAGATAGTGTCAGAAGCTATCTCTAACCACATCATGTCATGCAACTTTCGAACAAAACAAATTAAATGAAATTTTAAGATCGAGCAAATTTACGTTTTACAATACACATATAAGTTAAGATAAATAAAAGTAATGATCATTATCGTATTCAAAACGTTAGTTCTAGATATCACATGTAAGCTATTATATGTGTATAAATTAGCATGAGATATACATGATGAACACATTAAACTATTATGCCACAATGATTTTAGAATACGATAATAACCACATAGATAAGATGAACGAGTACAACATACCGAAAACCATAGCGGATGTCGACATGATGTAGAGAACACTTTAAGCACAAACTACTTTATCTCCCTTGACCCACTTGAGTGTAGAGAGCTTGATGGATAGCTAATGATTTTACTTGTGTGTGTTGTAGGGTAGAGAGAGTAGTTTATATAAGGCTTTTAAGTTGGCATGTCCATCAATGCTAACATATGTAACGGTTAAGATATAATATACCATTAGGAGCATTCATCATAATATTGACTAGTTGGATTACATCATTAGGGCACCACTATGGTGGACCTTTTAAAAGGTTTATAAAATTGCCACCTCTTTTATTGTCATTAATTCTTAAAACTTTTCATTTTATGAACCTATTCCCACTTTGATTAAAGCTTTTAAGATTTATAAATTGTTCCAACATAAGTTAATGCTATTAAAATAAAAAATGATAATAAACACTTTTTGGGCATCTTCAAAATCCTAGACCTTTTCATGCCACCTAGACATGAAATGGTTCCTCACTATAGTACACAAAATCTTAAACATGTTCTTAAGTTTTTAGACCTATTCTGTATAAGTAACGTACAAACTAATATAAGATAATGACATCAATATAATGCCACATTTTTACATGTTTTTGAGCTTAAGTACATTGTGGACCTGTGCACTAGAATTAAATGAACTCTTATTATATTCTTAGTCTGTTCTTAATCCTGATAGTTCTACCCAACAAAATAAGTTGGCCACAGTCGTGATCTGGATCACCGTCTGCCACATCAGCTTTCTCTCTCCGGCGACCAGACACGACAAAGTTGTCATAATCGATGACCGTTTTTGTTTTTTTGTTTTTTTTTTATTCAAACATTTTAAAAAACAAATTTAAAATTTATTTAAAATAAAAACATTACAATACTAAATAAAAAACATTAATATATAAAAAATTAAAACGATACGAAATACATAAATCATAAATCCTAATCTAAATGCTTCTCGCATGCAGAATGATACGAAGGAGACCGATAACCAGCAAATTCGTCGATGTAAGCCAAACGTTTCTCGTCTAGCAGAGGTTGCTCAACAAATCTAGCAGACGAACTTGATGCACCTACACCATCGGTTTTGTTCTCCCGATAGCTCCAGTTGATTTTGGTGCTGATGTTGTTATGTATTTGTTGAACACACCCCCACAACATGTCAGCAATATTGTCGTCTTTGTGGGCTTCATCCATAAAAAAATTGTCAATCACAGCTTATCTTTCAGGCGTAATGTCGTTGCAAATCGTGTATTTTTCTCTCATACGTTGCTTCTCTGCCCTTTCCGGATCAAACAGCTTGATAACGTCTATAATAGCGCTTTTTTTAGCCTCATCGTCTTCTTCGCATTGTTTTTAAAGTACATTTGCATTTCTTCAACGGAATGAGGGAGACGATAAGCCATAATAATTTTGTGTTGAGAAGTAGTTTGAGGTTGAATTGTGTTTGAAATTTGTGTTTAGAAGTGTATTTGAGGTTCGTATTTACAGGATGTAAAGCGGTAAAGTTTTTTATTTTTATTTTTTTTTAATTATTTTTTTTTTTGTTTTTTTTTTATTTTTTAAGGTAAAATTTTGAAAGGAAAATGTGTGTAAATATCGGTTCAAAATTGGTTCCAAATTCGCCCGACCTTGTTTTTCTTCTTGGCTTGGCCGATGTTCGACCGGTAACACACATTGGGAACGACTGACATTAAAGTCGATCGACTAGGGTAACCGACCGATTTTTCTCGTCCCACTGTACGCAGACTTAGGTGCTTCTCTTGTAGATGGTTTGGAGATCAAAGTTATTCAACTCGTTATATTGGAGCGTAGGATGTACGAGGATAAAATTACGCTTTTGTTATACAAGAATTTGGAGAACAACGTTCATGAGCCCATTTATGCTGTGGGAGCCAATAATTATATGTAGGAAGAGTATTTTGGTACGAGCGTGATTTGGATATGGTGATAAATACGATAGATAGTAACAAAGATAGTATCGACGTTGAGAGGTCAATAAGCTCTCCCAGTTGACACTATATAGATAATTCATCCATATTCCATAACATTCAACATTAAAGACTTAAAACCCTAATCCCCTATGCATATAGGTTAATAAGAGTCCTTATAGTAAAATAACTCTCGAGATGATTACAAAAATGTGGTTTGCACACAATGACACATCTCGATCTATTATGTCCATAATTACATGGTCGTACCCGTGGTTGTCAGTTTTTGCATAAATTATTCTTTTCCTTAACGAACGTTAGATTCTTTTTGTTAAGTGCCTTAATCGTAGCCATGGTTGTCGTGGCTGTGGTGAGGTGGCGGGCGATGGAGGTTAGTGGCAGAAGATGGTAGTTATAGTTATGGACATAATAGGACGAAAGGTGCCATCGTGTGCAAACCACGCGGATGATTTTAGTTATTAACTCGTACTTCATAACTCTAATACATACCTTAATACTAATCTAAATAATACTTCCGAAGTAGAGAGAAGGAAAAAGTCAAACATGCATACACGTTAGCTGAATTTTGTAATGAAGTTTGCCAGATGAGAGGAATAATGACAAGATAACTTCATCGGACTTGAACTTCAGTTGTTGGTTAAGTTTTGCTGATCATTTGCAGAAGATTAAACTGCTACCACCTTTAACTTTTGACTCCTTGTTTCACAGGTTGATTAAAACTGCAACCGAGTAAAACAATGCTATTTTGCAGGTGACTCTTGACAAAATCTAGGCTGATTAGCATGAAAACTATGCCGACTCTACAGGAATATATGAGCGTTATGATTGGAACTGAAGGGATATTTGATATATAGGAGCTTAAAAATGCCGACTCAAAGGCAAGGATTGAAGTGAAGAGTAATGAAGAGTTTGTTTAAATTTTTCTTCCCACAAAATAGTTATAGTAGGTCATGCTTAATTAACTAATACTTATAATGTATTTATTGATTTTAGGATGATCATTCCGTACAGTTGCCATCATCATATATCATCTTGACACACCAAAATCAAATTATGACCTTGAATCAAAACGTAGATGCTTCATATCAGTTACTTTCCACCATGGCCGCTCTAAACCCATCACCAAAAGTGAACCAAGCGATCACGTAGATCTGTAAATGTTGGAATATGATTGTCTTTACATACGACAATTGTAGTGATGTAGGTACTTTATGTGGTGACCGGATGGAGAAGATGATGGGTGTTTTATTATGGGAGGTGATACTCACACCACACTTTTTGATTCATGCACCACTAGTTGTGCATTACAGTATTGTACAGTACAATACTGTAATGCATAAATAGTGGTGCATGAATCAAAAAGTGTGGTGTGAGTATCAATTACCTTTTATTATTGGTATTCTTTTGAGTTAATTGCATTTTTGGTCTTTGTGGTTTGGCCAAATTGCAGATTTGGTCATTAAAATTTTGAAAGTGCAGCGATAGTCTTTATTTTAAAGTTTGAGTTGCATTTTTTGTCCTAATCGGTGTGAAATGACCAAATTACCGTTGTCTTTTTCTGAAGAAGACAAAGGGTATTTTGGTCATTTAACTTTGTCCAAGGACCAAAAATGCAACCCAAACTTCAAAATAGAGACTATCGCTGCATTTTCAAAGTTTTAGGAACCAAATCTGCAATTTGACCAAACCATAAAAACCAAAAATGCAATTAACTCAATTCTTTTATAAAGACTTCAAATTTGATACGTGCCAAAATGATTGTGAAAATGTTGTTTAATACGATAATTTATTGTCTTTTATTTGGTTTTTTAATCAAGAAACTTAGAGTATCGTTTTATGTTTGCTTGATCTTGATTCATGGAAGAAAATACCTATGAAAATAAACTCTGTTATTTTATCGTCAGGTGACTATTTTACATCAATGAGAGATATGTTTCAATGAGATTTGTTGTGCTAATCGATAGAAAATCAGAAAGACAAGGTCAATCTACCTCGATACATTTATTATAAAACGGTAGTCTTAAAAAAAGTAGGAAACTATAGGTCAAAATTCTCTGAACGAAAGATTAAGTGCACCAGGTCTAAGCATGCTTTTTTTTAGTAATGGCAGAGGAGCCGAATCCGGGATGATCTTGTGTAACCCATGAACTATATTTCTGGAATTGTTACCGAATATTAGTACATCTCCTGATTCTAACAAAACTTTGTTTGCCTTATTCACATG
This sequence comes from Chrysanthemum makinoi, assembly GCA_910596185.1. Classification (NCBI taxonomy): domain Eukaryota; kingdom Viridiplantae; phylum Streptophyta; class Magnoliopsida; order Asterales; family Asteraceae; genus Chrysanthemum; species Chrysanthemum makinoi. The sequence goes on along the minus strand of OU343217.1, from coordinate 251,312,129 downwards.
GCTTGAATCACTACAAAAGAATTCGGCAGAGTCACCAATATGCATGGAAACCACAGGCCATCCTATTGCTTCGTAAGGATACCAATTATCATGATCACTGTCCTGTGCAATTCAAATAATTCAATTTAGATATAACAAGTTAACTTTTGCTCCAAGTTAGTTTCACCTTCATTTTTTTCTATAATCATATCTAATACATATAAACTATTAATAAAAAGGAAAGACAAAGAAGTTTCATTACTAACAAATCAGTGTTGTAAAACAAAGGACGACCAAAAAGGAAGAATCACCATGGTTTTTAAATAAAAATAAGAACACTTATGTTCAAAACTCCCCATTTATGTATTAATTTCCAACAAACTAGTAGATTCACAAAAAATGTTTGATTTCTTGTAAAATGTGTAAACTACACCTTAGATAACAAAAAAATAAAAAATAAATAGTGCATGTCATGTACTTTATTTTAGGGCGAAAGCTATAGATACGTAAGATACTTTTTTCAAAAAGAACAAGATACATAACCAACTTTATCTATTACCAAAATCGCTAGTATGACCGGTTTAACCGGTTACGTCCAAGTAATTTGACTAAAATACCTTTGTCTTCCTCCTTTTTAATTTTGTTCTTGAATTATTTATTTATATATTTATTTATTTAATATTCTTCATCTAAACGCATCAAAAGCAATGGAAACATGAAATGGTTATGGAAAGTCTAATTTTGGATCTAAAATGTTTTGATGGAATAGATGTAGTGAGAAGAATCATTGAAATGAGAAAAGTGAGATATTCTAGCCACATATTTGAAAATATGAAAAACGAAATAATAGGGAGTTGCATCCACATTTGTAAGTGCATCTCGAATTTGTGGTTGTCTTCTCATCCTTTTCATCTTAATTAAATTTCTCATTTGACACTAAGTCTTGATTCATTTACATATTTCGATCCATAACAGTTTTGATTCATTTAAAATTCAATCCAAAAACCAAAACTGTTTTTGAAAATATATTTATATATGTAAATTCCAGTTTTGACATACACGTATTTTGAGTTATTTATACATAAGATCCAAGAAACAAAAAGGATGAAAATTATGTTCATTTATATATTTTGAGTCATTTATACATACAATCCATAAGTGTTATTTAATATCTTCTTCTTCCCTTTATGAAATTATATATTTCAATCCAAAAAGGATGAAATCTTGTTATGGTTTTTGGATTCATTTAATGTATAAATACGATTCATATGTAAACTCTCAAAATTAGAATTTTCACATTTAAAAAATAAATGTAACTTCCAGAACAAAATCAAAGGGGAAGAAGAAAGGGCCTTTTGAGTCAAACACTTGAAAAAGTAAACGATTTTGTTCAAAATTTGAAACTATTTTTGTGATGCTGGTAATAGATAAAATTGGTTACGTTTATTGTTATTTTTTAAAAAGTACATTACGTATCTAAAACGTTCACCCATATTTCCATAAAAGAAAAAGAAAAAAAATAATAAATAAATAAATAAAAATCACCCTTATCTTTATGTATGTGGTGTACGAAAAGTTTGGACTAACCTCGTGAAGAGTAAATTCACCATTATCCGTATAGAATTTGACTGCACAATTATACGAGCACACTAAAGAGATTTCATGCTCTGAGTTTAGATATGATTGAGAATCATGAATTGAAGAGTTGACTAACGAAATGAATTTATAAGGAACCATCAGTCTTTTTAGTTCAGATTCATCATATGCCGCCGGCACCGTCCATTTCAAACCAAACAACATCATACTTAACCCAAGTTTTTCTCCATCTGGGATGGGATTCATAAAGGATGCTGGATAGCCGTTTAACTTTTCACATATGTTCACTATTGAGACCTAAAAGATTAAATGAAGGATAAATAGATTATAGATAATAAAAGTCCCTTTAGATCATCACTTCATATATATAGGGACAAGCTAGTTCATGTAAAAACATATATATATATATATATATATATATATATATATATATATATATATATATATATATATATATATATATATATATATATATATATATATATATATATATATATATATACATACTACATATAAAAGAAAAACGGTCAAAACTTGAAAAGTGAAATGTTGAAAGTCAAAGGTGAGAAAAATGTATGGTGTAATTAATACTTTTATTAAAACACTCTATTACTTGAAAGTATAATAATTTATTCACATTGTAAAAAAAACCTTAGTAAAAAATACAATAAAATTTTCACAATGTATAATTTAAACAAGCTACAACATAATCCAAAATATAAAATAATTAAACACACTAATTAAATTAAAACACCCTAGAATGAAAAATGCATGTTATTATACACATTATACAAATTAATAAAACACACAAAGCTTCATACAAGCTAATAAGTTGATGGTATAAATAGTTTTGAAAATCGGACCAGACCAACGAGTTCAACCGAGAACCGGTGTCGCCACCTGTTCGGCTAAACAATAAAAGCCATCCGAAAACGAACCAGAAAGGACCCATTGAAACCGATACAAACTGGTGAATCAGGTCTCATCGAGATCTATTTCTCCGGTTAATCGTCACACGGTACCGCCGCCGCAAGGCGCGGGTACCCTGCTATACTATATATAAAGGGAAAATCAATGAGTAAAAAGTGAAAAGTTGAAACTAAAAAAGGAAATGTTTAAAACATATATTTCAAAAGGAAACTATTAAGACATATCGAAAACCGGGTTGACCCGGGACACTTCAAACCCGATGGGTTGACCCGGTTTAATTTGACCCGTTTTTTACCCAACTCGTCAGGTTGACTTAGTTTAAATCGGCATGTTTTTCTACAGTTTCAAACTTTTATTATTTTTCGTTTATAACCCATAAACTTTTTTTAACAAAAAACGATATGTTGCTATAAAATCTCGTTGCTATGCACGGATACTCGTCTATTATATGTATATGTGTGTGTGTGTGTGTGTGTGTGTGTATATATATATATATATATATATATATATATAGGGTGAGGATCATGTGCGGATTTTTTTTCCTTTTCCTTTTCAGCAATCCTTACTATTGTTATCTTTTTTCATTTTTTTATTTTTTCAGATTTTTCTGAGCATTTTTTTATGAGACCTACCATGATGTTAACGATATTATAAAATTAGCCATGATATTAACCTTTTTTACATATAAAAATGAACTGTGATATTAAAAAACACATGATAGTTACGGTGATATTAAAATTTTCAAAATAAAGCCATGATAATTACTGTGATATTAAAAAAAACTTTAAAAAAATTGTTTTAGGAGCCGTTTGGTATAGAGGGTTCAACTCTAATATTTGGGTTGAGCTTTATTTTAAATGTTTGGTTGCGTGGATAGGTTAAGAAGGGCCCACATAAAGCCAAATATCTGGGCATCTACAAAAGGTGGCTAAGTGGCTTGGATTAGAAAAAAGCGTATGTATTTCTGTCATAGTGAAACGTGGAGCATTTATGTTCTTTTAATTTTCTGACTTTTATATTTATAGTACTGTTTTTATTTTTTATTTATATTATATTCATGTGGGGCACCTCACTATATCCAACCCAAATATTTTATGTTAAATGTTAAAGTAAATCCTAAAGTTAATCATTTCACTAAACAAACGGGCCCTTACATGTAAAAAGGAATTGCGATATTAACAATTTTATTGAAAAAGTTACTTTGATATTAGTAAAAAACTTAATATCATTGTTTTTTTTTAATTGCGATATAAAGAAACCTTATGGTGATATTAAAAAAAATTCAGAAAAAAGCTATTATAGTACACTGATATTAAAAATTTTATTAAAAAAAAGTTTATGTGATATCAAGATCTGATCTTGACTTTTTTACAAAAGTCAATATCTGATCTTGACTTGTCACAATACCTTTAACAATGAAAACGATTTTTTTTTTTTTTTTTTCAGTGATTCTTCATAATTTATTGACATCTTTCCTTTTGTAATTTTTTTTCCAGATTTTTTTGAATCCAATTCCTACTTATAATCCAATCCCTATCACATCCCAAATATATTGCTTACCGCCTGAAGCTAAAAGGTTTAAATTTGACATCAAAACTTTAAATTTTATCAAAAGCTTTAACTTAATCATCTTAGGAAGAAACTTGATCCTTATTATGCTAACAAATGGCGTAACCGGCAATAAATTTGCAGCAAAAGCTTTTGTAACCGAAATATAATGATATGTCTTTAATTCGTAACTTCGGTAACATGTAAATTTGAACCGGTATTATTATTTTGATTGATATTAAACTTGCATTTACGATTATTAAAAATGAGTTTGAGTTTTGCTTGTATTATGTATATAAAGAATTAAGGCTTGTATTTCTTAAAAAGTTTAAAGAATTTTTTGATAGATGCATTATACAAGAAGGAAGATAAGATAAACTTAGATATTATGATATGCATTCTTAGCTAAAATATGCACGAAACAAACTTGTAAAATAGATGCATTATACAAGAAGGAAGATAAGATAAACTTAGATATTATGATATGCATTCTTAGCTAAAATATGCACGAAACAAACTTGTAGATTTTATTTTATTTATTTATTTATTTTAAATTAGATTATGTAAATTATGTGAAAGGCAGAACGGTTAATTCAAATTTAATTACTTACAAAAGTCGCAGACAAAATAGACATTCAACTTAAATTAGATGTCATGTCTTTAAACACAACAGTATAAATGTAAACAGAAATGTTACATTCGTTTTATCATATAAAGGTAATGTCAACAAATGTTACATTCTGTTTATATAAAGGTAAGTAGTTAATAAAATTGTAAAAACGCAGTATTGTAACCAATATCACGACAAGAATAGGGAGAACTGGCGAGGAAAGACTTCACATGACAAAATTTCAAGGTTCCAGACTTTGATTTTGTAAAAAAAAATAATTTTTAACCCAACACCTTAGCGAAGACATTCCCTCGTCAAAAATTGGACTTTCGTTGACTATTTTGAAAATTTTGGTACGGTTTATCCATTTCTGTCTCATATTTTTGCCAATCTTTCGGCAAGAATATGTCGTCGCCAAAGATTGACTAAAACCTTGACCACTTAATTATGTCTTTAATTAACAACTTAGGCTGTGTTTGTTTTTCGCAAAAAAAGTCTTACCGCTTCTGAGTCTTCTAGAGTCATACGTGGTCAGATCTTGGTCTGACTTTTATGTGTTTATTTTTTTTTTGCGAGTCAGACATCGGCAGATCTTTAAGCTCTTGCCCAGTTAGAGATGGTGGTCATGTCTTAATGCCTCTTATCTCTACAAAAATTATGGAGGTAAAGGTTAAAGTTTGAGGAAGAAAATAGAGTTTCGTTTTTTTAGAAAGAAGACTTTTGGAGAGATAAAAACAAAGTAGAGAACATATTAATAGTTTAATAACAATGGGTAGTAGACTAGTAGGTCACGTTGGTGAGGAAGTAAACTAAAGTTATGGGTATGTTTGGTGAAATGGGTTGGGACCGGAGATGGAGCTGGCACTGGGGGCTTATATTATAAGTTGAAACTGATATTTGTATTTTCATTAACTTGTTTGGCAAATTAGCCTAGGCTTGAGCTTATTATTGCTAAATTACTAAAAAGCGCATAATTAAATAAACTTATAGCATAAGTTTAATATTTTTGTGGGTAAATAAGTAATTAATAGGTTAAAAGCCCCGGTCTAAAATTTTTAGCCCATTTTTATTGGGGTAGGGCTTATTGTTTTAAAAGCCTCCATAAGCCTCGACGAAAAACGAGACTTATTATACAAGCTGGCTTATTTTAAAAGCCTTCGTAAGCCCCAATAAGCCCTCTCCCAAACACACCCTACTTGTGGGAAAAAAATTGTAATGAAATTCACATCAAGCCGTTCGCCTTTACTTGCACACAAAATTATTCGATAGTTATGTTACTTTTATGTATTGATTAAAAAAGTTATATTTGTAATTAGACAAACTTATTTTCCATTAGTATATACTTTTAAAAAAAAAAAGTCAATTAAACCATTCAAATAATTATACAAAAACAAACTAACATTATTTCATTCAGATACATCTTTAATAAAACAAACACACCCTTAGTGAGTAATTAAATGAAACTGGTGATGTAGATTTTCTTTCGGCGAGCACATGTCGTCGTCAAAAGGTTTACCAAAACATTAACCACTTAATTACGGAGTATGTCTTTAACCAACAACTTAGTGAGTAACTAAATGAAACTGGTGATGTGGTCTTTCTTTTGGCGAAGACGTTTTATGGGCCCGATTTGAGAACTTTGACTGATAATTTATGTGGGTTCATGTAGTCGTAGCCAAAACGCAAATTTGTCCTCCTAGTACTTTTATCAATGAGCTTTTAGGCGAGGACGTTTTAGCGAAGGCATGTCCTTGCCAAAGACCTTTAGCGATGACATGTCCTCGCCAATAGGGTCGGCCGGTGTGGTGTATGTTGGTGGTGTGATTCTTGTCTGTTGATACATGACAGTCATGTAGGCAAAACGGGACAAATACGTATTTGACATTTTTGACAATCTGACTAACTATTAGCGAATGGTTGAGTTGAAACATAAAACTTGTAATTTATAGAATTGCCTAAAAATGCAAACTTCTTCTGTTGGAATATAGAGAATAAGGTAAATAAAACCTTTAAAACCTAATTAGCTTGATTTTATAACAAAATTTAAATGAGTGGACCTTAGTTTAATTTGATGTAGTTTTCCTTGAAAAAGTTAAGAAAAGATATACCTGGTCATTGAGACTAATATAATTCTTCAAGAGAATCATTCCAGATCCAAGGATTTCGAAAGAACTTTCAATATTGTTCTTCGTTTCAGTCCCACGTCTATTACAAAGTGATTTTGAGCTCCTAGGTTGGATTAACCTAAATGGGTCCCCATATTTGTAACGGTCAAAATTAATCTCGTGATATTTCTTGGTATTTCCTCTAGTGGATGATTGATTCTGGGGTCTATTTAAAGCAAAGAAAAAACAATAAGAACATATCTGTATAATCATCCATAATTAACTGATTATAATAATTTAATTACTGACCTTTTGATCCTTGATGGACCCTTGATTAATAAAAGATGCTTGAGAATAAAAACGGGGTTTTGGTAGAGAACGAAGAGGCATGATTTTAACATAAAGGTAGAACCTAATTTGATTCATTCTGAAAATGAGAAGATGGTAAATGGGTTAAGTTTGGGGAGAGTGCTCTAAATGATTATGATATGGAGTGGGACACAGGTGGTCTATTGTTTATCTATTTATCTATATCTATATATATTGGGGATATATTGGGGATATATTGGAGAGTGCTCTAAATAATTCGACACTCTTCTATTACTTAATGCATTGTCTTGAAACGAAACTTTAGACGACGAAGGACTCAAATGTTTATAAATCATTTCCAAAATAAAGACAAGAGGTTTTGTAGTATTCACAAAACTTTAAAACCAATATCTATGATGGAATTAGTAAATATCGGCAAAATACTTTCTTTAATTAATAACCTTGATCATACTGTATCTTTTTATTGCATATGAAGTTCTTGCTAATTAACTTGTAGAGTGCCTTATATTATATAAATTGCACTTTTCTTGAATCCTTCAATCTGTGATCGATGTCTTGCTCGTTTCCTAAACTTATTGCTTCTAGATCCGTCCGTCCCATCGCAACAACATCTTGTCGCTTCTTTAACTTAAAGCATGAAGGCCGTTGCACATATGAAGTCCGTGATCTTTTTTATGGTGAGTAGATATCTAAACAACACCACTACGTATTGTGTCCTTTATGTTTGGTGATCACATGATCAGTTTTGGTTAATTGTTAGTTGATTCTAACAGGTTTCAGTTTTTGAGCATTCCTTTTGTCTTGCAAAAGTAATTTATTACTCCGTACAAATTAGCATACACCACCAAGGATAATATTAGACTTCAACTCATATATACTAGCATATAATATACGTATATGATTTTTATTCTTTTGGATAATTTCAGAGGCAATTTGTCCTCGCCAGTCTGCAACTAGGAATCTGACCCGTCTACTAAACATGATGGACAATCGCATAGGAGTTACACCAGCAGCTAGTCCTAGATGGGATGTGACGGAGGATGCTAAAGCTCTTTATATCACCCGCAATATGTCAGGACTCCCTAATAAAGATTTTGTGGCACCAACATCCCGTGCTTGTATGATTAACTATATTACAATATAGTTTTATGAAAAGTTTACACCAAAGTTAAAAATAAATATAAAATTTAACATTTTAATTGACGATATGCACTATCCGGGGAGTTCTTATGTATTTCTGTTTTACTTGTTACAGTACCGCATAGGAAAGGTTATGGCTGTGTATATATATACCACTGGTCAGTTATCATTGGCTTTACAGTTGGACTGGAGGGACCCGAACCCGGGGCCGCTTATCCAGGCTATAAATTTGATATTCATGCACCTATGAATATCTTCCAGTATGGGGGTGATCATATCGTAACGGGTATGGAGAATGAGGTCTTGAAGAGCATTATTCCGAAGAACGACAAAGGGAAGTGGACTCGTAATATTAAAGTGAAAGCAAAGTTTTATCGGCCGCCAAAATGTATCCAGGATATAAATCGAATGTTGCAGACGTTGTGAATGTATTATTCTTTTATTTTCCTTGTTTTCAAATAAGGGTTTATTAAATCTATTCAATGCAAGTTTATAATAAAACTCTTTTTTCAATACATCATATTCATTGGTTAACATGAAGTGTCTGGCTATTAATCATTCAAATGCTTCAATTCACAAATTGTGTATGCATTGAGGTTTGATTTTATTTAATATAATATAAAATAGGGATACAATTTTTTTTTTCTTTACGAAGATTGCAATACAAACACATGACACGCTCAATAGAAAATAAATAAAAAATTTCACGGTAGTAAGAAATATGCCATTACAATAGGCTGGTCACGTAAAAACTTTGCATGCTACACCAAGAAACACAATTTACACTATACATCAAAGTAAAAGTTTAAAAAATTTACGTTTTTAAAAGCAATAGTATTAGTAATAGGGATTTTCTATCATATGCCATAGTGGCATGGGTTAAACCTCAATTAATGCTAACAAGATTCTTCTTCCAAAGTATTACTATTCATTAATGGTGTTTAATTTTTTCTTTTTTTCCACTTTTACCCTTACCTTTTTTTATATGACAAATCGCATAAAAAGTTACTCATCTTATGTCCAATTTCAATTAAAGGTACTATTCTTTTTTTTTCTCAATTTAAGGTGTTGAAAACTAGAAGACCTTGATAGATCTTGAGCTTCGTAGATCGTTAGTATCGCTTGCGTAATCACAAACAAACTAAAAGAAAATCTCTACAACTTGTATTATGTAGCGGAATATAAACACAAGTATGAAACACAGATAACTAAGAACTTCTTTGATCCTCTATGGATCGTTATATTAATAACTTGTTTAAGCACACGTACATAATTCATTCTATTGTGTTCCTTTTATAGACAAGGAACCCTAAACAAAACCCTAAACCGTTTCCCAAGAAACGTATAAACATAAAACTAAATAAGATATACACAATCACTTCTTAATAAAGCTCGTGTATATCCATACTAAATAAACTAAACACGGAATAATAACTTCCGCAGAAACAAACTAATCTTCAACAGAACTATGTCTTCAGCAGAGTCCATACCCTTCGGCAGAATCCATTTAGCAGAAATAACAACATAATTCGTACTTTCACATAATTCCCAACAATCCTCCCCTAAACTGGAATTTGACGTGGTTAAGTTCCAGTTTCTTGATAGATCTCTAACCTTGCAGCACTAGAGGATTGTAATCAAACAGCATCAGCAAAGAATTAAAACAAAATCATCTCTTTGATGAAGAAACTCTGAAACTCCATATCTTTGCAGCAACAAATGACAACATGTACATCAAAACATATAAGTTTCAAACTATTCTCATCACATCCAGGTGTGTTAACTCTGTGAGAGGTGAATCATTGAAAATAATGGATTTGATGTCTCTTTACCAATAGCCATCACTATTGGAGTAGCCAAATGTTTCAGTTCGAAAACCATGGTACAGCGATAACCATCGATTTATTAGCAAATCGGCAACCATGAACGGATTTGATATGTCTTTACCTGTAGCCGTTTGCTCAGGACTAGTCAATTCTTAAAATTGGTGAACTGATTACCAAATATGGAATTCCACTGCCTTTACCACAAGCCATATACATGTGGGATAGTCAATTCTTGGATTTCAAAAAGGAATAAATCATGGTGAATTGATGACCATACAACACTCAGCAATTAAGCATGGATGGTTGCAAACCCTATGATTTTGAGCAAACCATTACAGCTATCAACAGATTTGATGTGTCTTTACCAAAGCTGTACCCTTTGGACTAGCCAACTCTTTGACACACACAAGGTATATCTGGTGAGTTAATAACTAGCAAGAATATACAACAAACCTGCAATAAAAGTTAGTAAAAACAAAACATATACATAGTGTTTTTTTTTTTTTTTTTTAACTAAGAATAAAACAAAAAGTACAAATCATACAAATTACCACAATCAAGATAAACCTTTATGTTGCATAAGTGAGTTTTAATCAATCCAACACATTGTTCTGCATGAAGGTCATCATTGCCAACTGGATTAGGAGGTACTTCCAACTTCTGTCTAAGCATTCTTTCCATGAATAAAACTGACAACGGATAAGTTTTATCCGAGAACATACACAAAATCATGCCACATTGCGTCTGAACCACATGAACACATGGCATAGGATAGAATCTCCAACTCTCAATCTCCCATTTATGTGAATCCTTCCAAATAGAATACCCTTTACCATCTGGAGAATGAGAATCAAACAAGACTTGAAGATCACTCAATAAATATAAACCGAACCCCGTGGTGAATGAATTGTATAATCTTGAGTAACATGTTCATACAACATCTTCAAATCGTTTCTATCCACCAAATGAAATATTTCCTTCAAGAAGTTGAACTGTAAAGAAGTATTATCTAACCGATAAACAGATATTAAGCTTCCCACTGTCCAATTGATCAATACGGATGTGTTCCTTCGGAAAAACATCAACAGTACCCACTTTAATAAAAGTTGACTCAGCAGCCTTGAGATCAAAATAAATACTCTTGGAAAGACGTTTCCTAGCCAATCTCACAGAGCTCCTTAAGGAACTAAGTTTCCTTTTAGCCATACTTTTCTTCCTCCTACCAGCTTTCTTATCTTTATCAATCTGTAGATCTTCTTCATTACTCAATGGATCACCCAAATTATTAACACTAGGCAATGCTTCAGAAGAAACAAGAGAAGATTCAGCAGGAACAACCTTATTAGTGAAAGGATTAGCTTCAGAAGTTGTTTAGAGCAACAACTTGAGACATTACTTGAGTGAAATAGCATCAAAATTATCCACTATATCAACTATTTTAGGTCTCTTTGCTTTAGGAACATCAGACATATTATCAATCCTATCCAATGTAGAAGACAGTAGAACCGATGAAGAAAACTTCATAATCATATTATACTTTTCGATCAAATCATCATCGATAACGCACGATTTGCTTCATTGACATGCCGATTATAAATAGTAGAACTATGATTCTTCACAACTCTCCTCATATAAGCCCTCTTTCGAGCTACAGTCATTGGTTTTTCCCTTTTTGCTTTATGTCTTTGAGCAACAATAGCTCTCCTCTTTGCATTCGCTTCTTGCTTCTTTTGATTGCCAAGAGCCACCATTTGATCCACAAAATTTGCACTATCAAAAGATGCTCCTAAAATAAGTTTTGCAAGATTAGGATCAGATGCACCTTGATTAGTATAGGCATCCCATTATTCATCAGTGATCTTAGGAAATAATGCATCAAGCTCTAGTTTTCTCTCTGTAGAAAAATTAGAATCGATTGAGCTTGAAGAAATTCAGCAACTACACGACTCTTACTGCATATTTTCATAATCAAGCAAACATTCTAGCTTGAGCTTGATTTTCTTCGATACCAAACTGAACCAATCATATCATCAATCACAGCTTCCTTTCCTTTGTCAAGATTCCTCACAGAACCAATTTGAGACATATGCATAGAATGAACTTCGAAGGAACACCCAAACAACATCAGAATAAACATGTTGAGAAAATTCCTCAACAGGTGTAGAAAAACTTCGAAGAAGAATTCAACTTAAAAATTCTCCCACCATAAAAACGCGCATCATTATCTGAAGGTGGAGAATTTGGTTGTTCTGGTACAAATGAGGCTTGACCATGTTCAGAAGCAACCTTCTCAAATAGAACATCAGCAGTTGCATCAACAACATTTGGCTCCTTTGAAATTTCAGTGGATACCTTATTCAGATATTGTCTTCTTCTTTTTCTAGCAAAGATAATAGGCTCCTTTCTCCTTGAAGATTCAGCATCAATAGGAGAAGAAACATCAGATGTAAGAGCATGCATCCGCCAAGATTCCTAGTGATGCATGCTGAGTCTCTTCTTGCTCCTCTTCAGAAGAAACCAAAACTCTCTTTTTGCCCCTTTTTCCAAGTAGTTCCTCCAAGTTCTTAACCTTAGTCTGCAACTCCACAATCTTACCACCAAGAGTAGACTTGGTCTCTGCAAGCTCCTTCTTGAGATCAGCCACCTCACCGCATACTTTTCACTAGAGCATATATTGAGGTAAGTGTAATAAGGTCCTCAGCTCCACCAACTGATTGCTCAGTGGTAATGGGAGCTTCATTGGGCCTTTCAGTAGTAATAGGAACATGCTCAAAATTAGGAAATCCTTCAAATTGATTCCTAATAGGACTAGGTGTGGGCAGTCTATCAGTATCAAACTGAACCTCATCAAGAGAAACTTGTGTAGGTGAAGGACTAGGACTAGGTCTAGGTGAAGGTATGAGTGGAGGTAAGTTAGTAGAAACATTAGATGCTTCAGAAGAGAAGGGCCCTCATCAATAGTAACTGAAGGATTACCATCAGTAGTATTGGAAGAAGGTAAAGTAACAACATTATCCTCATCTGCAACCTCATTCCCCTGAGGCAACATAGCTGCTAATAAAGGAAAATGTGTCCCCTCAAATTTAGTTCTCATTGAAGCAAATAGCTTAGCAGTTAACGCTCCTATGGGATAAAATTCTTGGGCTTGTGTGGTAATGTCTAAAATTATCTGAAGAAACCTAGGGTACATCAAAAACTTATCCTTTTTCCTATCTAGATTTTCAACCATATTATCAAAAATATACTTAGAGAAATTATAAGTCAAACCCCGAGAAAGACAAACAATACCACATCCCAACTGTGTAGAAAATTGATCCCATCCTCCAGATTTATTGCTCATACATTGAAGCAAGGTGTGAACCAAAACTCTCCACATAGGACACAACTGATTCTTCAACCACATATCACCTTGCACCCCGATATCCAATAGCTCTTAATCCAGCAAGAATATCCACCGCATTAGAATGATAAACCCCATTAGTATCATCCAAACGAAGTTGTCTTCTTATCACTCTCTCTGTTACAACATACTCGTTCCGTCAACAATAGCTACAATCTCAGATCATTCCTCTTTTCGCAGTTGCCCAAAATTGTTTAACCAATGATTCATAAATCACTTCAGGAGAATGCGTTAAAGCATAATGAATCTTGGACCTCTGTAAGAATTCTACCATCGGTCTATACAACTCATCACCCTTAGCCGTTCCTAGAAAGGCCACTTTATTATGATCATGCTTGAATTGAAGAGCCATGTGAAAAATCGTAAGTTAGGGTTAAGATTCACACAAGTGGAAGTGTTTTGAATATGAGTAATGAGGGAAACTTTTAATTTGAGACGAAGATATGCGAACAGAGAATAAGTAGTAGTTTCCCAATTTTGGTCAAATGTTGACCAGTGCTGACGTGTACTACTCCTTTTACCTAATTTAACTTTCATCTTCGGTAGAAACACAAATCAATCTGCTGAAGCATACTAATCAGCAGAAATAGATCACGTATTCAAGAAGCTTCAGTAAATATCTTTTTACTGTTTCACCCACACGCATTAAATCTCATTAAGTCTTGAAACTGTCTATAAAACAATCCCAATGCACACATAACTCTTCATCAAAAACCCCAAATAACATTACAAACCCTAATTGCATCAATGCTCCAAAATTAACCACAATCAACCATGAGTACTAAACCTGAGATCATAGATCTCACACCATCATTCTCATCATCATCATCATCAAGTGATGATTCAAATCCCTGGCTTCATTACTTTCCTCAACCATCTTCACAACCAAGTAAACCACCTTTTATCCCTTTTTCAGAAGAAGATAGTGTAGTAAATCCAAGTGAATCTGCTGATGATTCTGATGACTCCTATAAGGAGAGAACATTTTACTCCCAACCTCCAAAGACTCAGCCTCAACGAAGGCCACGTGCTAGAAATCCGCCACTCCCTAAGGATAGAGAGGTGGTTCTAGCACTTCCTACCTCATATCATGGTGCATCATCACATATCGTATAAAGGAAGAAGTCAAGGAAGGTGGAAGAATTGCTTTTTGGTGAAATCAGCAGATGAAGCACAAAGGACATATGTGGTCATCTTCATCATCATCGTTTTCATCAATCCATCCTTCCCATTTTGATCCTTAGCTTCTTCGTCGTACCGGTCATGCATATCCAGTCATCGAGATAGAATGAATGGGTGGTTATGCAAGACTTCACAAACGCATATCCAGTATCTAGTGTGAAAGATGTGAGCGATCATGCATATCCAACGCTATTAGATGTTGGAATAGATGATATGAACTAGGTTAGGATTAGTAGTTCATGTAAAGCACTTTCCTTGTAGTTGCATTTGATGTCGATTGTACTCTGTAAGTCGTAAGTCGTAAACTGCTTCTCGAATGAATGAATGAAAAATTTGCTTCTTTACTTTTCTTGAATAAACATTGTAACTTCAGTACTTTGTCTTCGAGTGAAACAAATAACTCACTTCAGACTTTGAATTCAGAGAAACAAGCTTTAGAACTTTCTTGACCATATTCCAACTTAACAACCATGGTAAATTCCAACTGAATAACCAATCTGCAAATCATAACAAACACAGAGAAACACACAAACCAAACAAAGACAAACAAACTATCATTACATTAGCTGGTTAGTGTTAGAGAATAGAATCATAAATCAAAAATCAAACAAATTTACATAAAATAATGCAAAGTATACACAAATCCTCCCCTGAGGCATATGCCTCCCCTGAGGCCTATGCCTCCCCTTAAACTTTGCCGTTAAGGGTTAAGCATACCAATATGGACCACTAGGTGTTGAAACCTTGGTCCATCAAAAGCTTTTGTTAACAAATCCGCCACATTATCATCAGTGTGAATTTTAACCACTTTTATCAAATGTTTGTCATATGCATCTCTTATAAAGTGGTGCCTGATTTCAATATGTTTAGTTCTACTGTGGAAAACTGGATTTTAACAATGCATATGGTACTTTGATTATCAATAAAAATTGTTGTGTTCATGAAATTATACCCATAATCCAACAATTGTTTTTTGAATCCAAAGAACCTCCACGAATTGGCGCAGCAACGACTGCTTCAGTAGATGAGGTAGCCACAATAGTCTGTTTCTTGCATTGCCAAGAAATCAATCTCTTTCCAAAGAATTGGCAACCTCCGGTGAGTGGATCTCCTATCCAGATTTGCACCAAAGATAGTCACTATCACTATATGCTTCCAGCTTAAATGGAGATTCTTTTGGGTACCAAAGGCCTAAGTGAGGTTGACCTTTGAGGTACTCATCTGAAATTCTCCCTTCATTAGCTCCTCAAACTCCCTGCACCAAGCTTCCTTTGTGGATCCAAAAATAATGTCATCCACATACACTTGCACAAGAATAATGTCTGTGGAATTCTTCTTCAAGAAAAGTGTTTTATCAATGGCACCTCTTCGATATCCATGCTTCAACAGAAATGATGAAAGCCTAGCATACCAAGCTCGTGGTGCCTGATGTAGTCCATAGAGAGCTTTGAAAACTTTGTAAACATGAGTAGGATGAGCAGGTCTTCAAATCCTTTAGGTTGAGTGACATAAACCTCCTCTTCTATTTCACCATACAAGAAGAGCCTTTAACATCCATTTGATATACCATAAATCCCATATAGGATGCATAAGCCAAGAAAATCCATATGGCCTCAACTCTTGCCACAGGTGCAAACACTTCATCATAATCAATCCCTCCTCTTGTCTATAACCCTGAGCAACCAATCTTGCTTTGTTTTTAATGACAACACCTCTTGCATCTCTCTTATTCTTCAAAATCCATTTAGTACCAATTGCATACTTGCCATCAGGTAGTGGTACCAATATCCAAACTTGCTGATTTTGAAATTGTTGCATCTCTTCCTGCATTGCCTCAAGCCAACTTGAATCTTCAAGAGCCTGAGTAACACTGGTTGGTTCCACTTGAGAAAGAAAACAAGCAAACAGACAATGTTCATAGTCTGTGTGATTGTCTCTTTGCTGATTTGAGACATAAGAGATAAAAGCCACTTGACCATATTTAGAACTTGCCACCGTACCCCTGTTCTAACAGTGCATTAGGATCACCAATAATATTTGACTATGGATGAGTATTGTGAATCCTTTTAGTAGCAGTGGTGTTGACTTCAATGGAAGAATCAATATTAGTCATAGTAGGTTCAAAATCAGTGTCATAAGAAGGTGAGGTGAAGATCCCAGCTTTGGGTTGATGATTACCAAGATATGAGGGTCTTGGAAAACGAGTATAAGGATCTTCAAAGCCTGTGGACACTCTAGTAGAAATGGGAGTAGAAACAAAGCATAGCCTTCAGCCAGTAAATGATAGGAGAAACCGGATCACGTTCAGTAGAATTGAGGTTTCCACTTATTGTTTCACTTGCACTCTCCTCAAGATTCCTCCAGCAAGATCTAGATTAGCTGCATACTCTTGTTTCCTCAGCCTAGCAAGATCCTCTGCATAATTGGACTCGTCTTCACTCTCATCAGAAGTAACTTTAGAAGTGTCACCTAAAAAATTGTTAGGGGAGAAAGAAGGCACTACAATGGGTTGCTCATCATCTTCAAACTCATT
The DNA here is from genome assembly GCA_910596185.1 of Chrysanthemum makinoi. Lineage (NCBI taxonomy): Eukaryota > Viridiplantae > Streptophyta > Magnoliopsida > Asterales > Asteraceae > Chrysanthemum > Chrysanthemum makinoi. The sequence goes on along the minus strand of OU343217.1, from coordinate 251,294,950 downwards.
GTCGAATCAAGCATTCGTGGTATCTGACTGCTTGTTGGAGACTCTTGAGTACATGTATTTTTAGTAGCCATATGTCTAGAATAACCCAAATAATCTGTTAAGTAATCAAGGTCAAAAGACCAAACATGACCCTGTCCTTGAACATTAGGCTTGTCTTCTAGAAACCTCAGGTTCAATGTCTCCTCAATCTTCTTAGCAGATAAATTGTAAACTCTATATGCCTTACTATGAGCTGAATATCCCACAATATAACCATCATCAGTCTTCTCATCAAATTTACCCAATGGATCACTTGTATTCAGAATAGTCACTTGACACCCAAAAGGTTTAAGATAATGAATAGTAGGAACTTTCTCATAGAGAAGTTCATATGGTGTTTTGAAGTGTGGTCTAGTAATGGACACTCTATTCAGCACATAACAAGATGTGCCAACAGCTTCAGTCCAAAACATGGTGGGTAGTTTAGAGTCTGCCAGATTGATCTTGCGCCTCTATGAGGGTCCTATTTTTTCTTTCTGCCACCCCATTTTGTTGTGGGGTTCTTGGATTGCTATAGTCCCTTTTGATCCCTTTTGACCTACAGAGTTCTATAAGTAGAGCATTCTTGAACTCTGTCCCATTATCACACCGAATTCCTTTAACCTTTTTGTTCAACTGATTCTCAATAATGGTAATAAAGTCTTTCAAAGATGGAGATGTTTCATCTTTGGTCCGTAGAAAGAATACCCAACAAAATTTGCTATAACCATCAGTGATAACTAGACAAAAATACTTTTGATCAATGCTTCTAACTTGAGTTGGACCAAACAGATCCATATGAAGCAACTAAAGAGGTTCAGAAATAATGCTCACAGCAGTCACAACTTTGTATGAGGCCCTGTGTTGCTTTCCTTTGTTGCATGCAACACAGTTATGATCATTAGTGAAGACTTTGGAAGGAAGACCTTCAACAAGACCCAGTTTAGAGAGCTTGTTTATGGTCTTGAAGTTGACATGGGCCATCCTCCTATGCCATTTGGTAGACTCATCCAAGGATGCTTTAGCCACCAAACAAGTTAAGTCACCTTCTGTTTAACATCAGTTAAGTTGAATGTATAAAGATTGTGATTCGAGGAACTTTCGAGAATTGAAGTTTCTTCTAGGAGTTTGAAGTCTTTAGATAACACAAGACATTCATCCTCTGTGAAGAGTACTTTGTTCTTGGTGTCACAGATTTGTGAAACTGAGAACAAATTGAAGTGTTGGAGTTCCTTGACATAGTATACATTCTCAAAGTCCAGTTGAGGTGTTTTGATGGTCCCTTTCCCAGTAATCCTTCCATCACTTCCTCCAAAGGTTACATTGCCTCCTCCTTCAATTGATACAAAGTTATGCATCATTTCCCTGTTTCCTGACATACTTCTTGAACAACCACTATCAACAATGCCAACATCTTTATGCTTAAGAGGATGATTCTACAACAACAAAAAATATACAAAATATTAGTACACTCTTGAGGCTCAAGTCATTGCTGACTTGAACCTGCCTTGTGGATCATATGAATTATGCCATGCAGATGTATAGGATCCACTATTGTTCTTGGGTTTCCATTGAAATTTAGGTCCCTTTGTATTCCAAGAACAACCTGCTGAGGACTTGACAGCAGTATTCCAGTTCCCTTTCCCATCAGTCATTGAGTCAACATTTCCAGGCCAATAACCATTCGTAAAATATGAACTTGTTGGTTGTATATATGGTCTTGCAACTGGTCTTCTCCAAGGAAAAGGAGAATTAGTTGCTTGTGGAACATAAGGGGGTATAGCATTAACATTGGTCCACATTGGTCTAGATGTCCTAGAATCACCACACCTATTCATTCTTTGCTCATGAAAATCACAATCCTTAATTAAATGAAATTTACTTCTACACACAAAACATGTCTTCTGTTTAGAAGATTTATTCAAACCAAAAGATGTTCTAGTACAAGCAGAAGTATTCAAACCATAACCATGAAAAGAATTGTTTTTAACAGTATTATTATGCAAAGAATTAAAAGCAAGTCTTCAGAGGCAACTGTCTTGGAAGATGATTCCTTGGCAGAACTCTGACATGCTTATTGGTAGTCTTGGGTGCAGGGTGGGTGTAGACTTGGGAAGGTCGGACTTATCATTTGAATCACACTCAGACCCTTTCGGAGGACTTGTCACCTGTTAACACAAGAGACAAAGTCATTAGAAGAAGTATCGGGTCCTGCAAGTCATTTGACTTTTGCCATAGAGATGATGTGATCCATCAAAGTCATCAGTAAGGGTAAGGTCAACATGCATAGGTATTCCTCTAATAGATCCACGTACTGACATGTAGGTCACCTTCTTTAACATAATTAGCTAAGCCTGCTGGTGTGGATTTACGTGTGTCATCTCTAGCCTCTAATCCTACATATTTCTTAAAGCCTAAACCTATCCCTGAATTAGGAGCTTGACTACCATATAAATGACTAGCTAACTTTTTTCCATTTAATAACCATTCGTTATGCCTAGCAATTTCCTTATCTAGTTTCACCTTCAATTCTAGATTTTCCGACACTACATCTGCCGTAACTTCTTAGAATATTTTAACTCATTTTTAGCATTAGTAAGATCTCTTTCTAACACACTTATTTTCTCATCATAAGCTATTTGATTCTTCCGAAACCAAACCTTTTGTCTTTCTAGTGTTTTTAAAGCCTGTTTATAAGCTTCAACTTCTACAAAGCATTCATTATATTTAGGTTTCAAAATATCATAAGCTTCTTTGAGTTCATTATAACGCACTACAACCAAACAAACAATTTTGTACCTGAGAGATGCCCATCGTGGCAACTGATCATGCCTATCCTCTGAAGTACAGCTTGCAATCAAACCAACATTATCAGGACCATCATTATCCTTCTCATGATGCTTCCAATCCACATTGTCATCAAGAGTGACCAAAGTGCTGATCCCTTTGAAGTTCCAGACTCCTCCTGATTTTGCTGATAAGTAGAGTATCTCGTCTCATCACCCGCTTTCCTGTCTTTGCACTCTCTGGAGAAGTGACCCATCTGTTGACAAGTGAAGAACTTGACCTTCCTTTTGTCAAACCTCGCTGGATCTCTTCCTTGGAAGCCAAACCTTCGCCACTTTGCGCTCAAAATTCTTGATATCCATGGACAAAGATAGCCACCGCCACTTCACTTCATCTCTTCCATCTCCAGTGGATCCACTGATCTAAATCCTCATATGCCGTTTCTGCGAGGATCATAATCAAAAGAAGGATCCAAGCACATCTTCCATTATACCTCCAGATTGAGAACTTGATGGAGTGGTAGTGTAAGATGATGATGAGTAAGTTGGACTTGGACCATGACTCATCTTGGGAGTAGAAGCTCCAACGAATGTGTGGACCGGTAGATGATGATCTATAAGGACTTCTTACATCATGTTCAAGAGCTTTAAGTTTGTTATACAACTCATCAAAAGTAAGCATATCCAATCCACCTTTTGCTTTTAAAGCAATGCTCACTTGTAGCCATGATTAAGGTAAAGACCTCAAGAACTTAGAATTACAGTCATCATTATCCTGGCTTTTCCTGCAAATGATTTAACCGACTTAAAATCTTGTGAAACTTGTCATAGCCCTTATGAATTCCTTCCTCTTCAATGATTTGAAAGTCTTGAAACTGTTGTCTAAGCATGGACTTTCTCATTCTCCTAGACTCCTCATTCCCACCTAACTTAGCCTTAATTGCTAACCATATGTCCTTGGCATCTTGCATGAAGTGAAAATCACTCAAGTGATCCTCATGAATAGCTTGAAGAAGAATGGTTTTAACCTTGGTTTCTCTCTGAACCGCAAGTAACTCTTCAGCAGTTTTGGGAGGAACATAAGTCATAGTTCAAAGCAGCATCTACAGTAGTTTTCTTCAAACTGTTTCCTTTCAATACTATCTCCCATAGATTCCAATCAATGTTGGAGATCCAGCTTTGCATCTTCATCGCCCAAAGATCATACTCTTCCCTTTTCAGATAAGGAAACTTAGCATTGCTATTAGAGAGACTTAGTTGCTGCAGATGGGTGGAGTTTTGGTTGTTGGTGAGTTCAACATCAACGTCTGAACCAGGCATGATGAGTTTTTGTTTTGGTTGTATGGGTGTTTAGAAAAACCTGTCCTTAGTATCGTAGAGACTCTCACGAGGCTCTGATACCACTTGTTGAAAACTAGAAGACCTTGATAGATCTTGAGCTTCGTAGATCGTTAGTATCGCTTGTGTAATCACAAACAAACTAAAAGAAAATCTCTACAACTTGTATTATGTAGCGGAATATAAACACAAGTATGAAACACAGATAACTAAGAACTTCTTTGATCCTCTATGGATCGTTATATTAATAACTTGTTTAAGCACACATATAATTCATTCTATTGTGTTCCTTTTATAGACAAGGAACCCTAAACAAAACCCTAAACCGTTTCCCAAGAAACGTATAAACATAAAACTAAATAAGATATACACAATCACTTCCTAATAAAGCTCATGTATATCCATACTAAATAAACTAAACACGGAATAATAACTTCCGCAGAAACAAACTAATCTTCAAAGAACCATGTCTTCAGAGTCCATACCCTTCGGCAGAATCCATTCAGCAGAAATAACAACATAATTCGTACTTTCACATAATTCCCAACATAAGGTACCCGACTTTTTTTTGGGCCGATTTAGGTTTTTTTTCTAACTTCCGTTAACTATTTCATTAGTAAATTACATGTTTGGTCATTGAGTTTGTATACGCATTACATGTTTGGTCCTTCAGTCCGTTTTTGCACATTTTCAATAATAAAATTTCGAAATAAATTTTTTTTTTAAAAAAAAATTTGAAATATTTTTTTTTCCAAATTTTTTTCAAAAACACTTTTTTCGAAATATTTTTTTTCCAAATTTTTTTCAAAAAAACTTTGGAAAAAAAATATTTCGAAAAAGTTTCTTTGAAAAAAGTTTGGAAAAAAAATATTTCGAAAGTTTTTTGAAAAAATTTACTTAAAAATATTTTTTGAAAATGTGCAAAACGGATCAAGGACCAAACATGTAATGCCTATACAAACTCAAGGACCAAACATGTAATTTACTAACGAAATACTTAACGGAAGTTAGAAAAAAACCTAAATCGGCTAAAAAAAAAGTCGGGTACCTTAAATTGAGAAAAAAAAAATAGTACATTTAATTGAAATTAGACATAAGATGAGTACCTTTTTATTCGATTTGCCCTTTTTTATAAAAATTTCATGCTCTTATATAACAAAATCAAAAGAATAAATCACATAACTGACGTAGGAATTAGGAACCAAGCAATATATTAATAAGAGATTTTTTATTATTCGTTTTCTAATTTTCCAGTGGTTGACTAATATCACCCATCTAAATAACACAAGATATTTTATAACGTGCTAAAAAAATAGCACAAAATATTTTATTACTTTAACTTGTGAAAGTTTCACATTCAAGAATTTAACCATCTGCATGTTGTTCATATCAGTAGGAAAACAATGACATTGAAAATAAAGTTCTAGCACTTTAAACAAAAAACAGGATTCAAATCTTCACTTTGAATAGATTTCTTTCTCTTCGTAGCACGCTTTCGGACAATAACGTGACCATCCAACTTTTCTTTTTCTGGGCATGTACTAATGTTGTGACCAGCACCCTTGCACAATTGACAACGCTTTACTTGTTTTGTCAATTCCTTTTGCGGTTTAAATCAATATTTCTTGGGTGCTCCTTTCGGTGTCGATTTAGGTGGACATTGAACCAAATCAACTGAACGTGGAGCAACATTGTCCAAAGAAATTGTTGCTGCACTACTTTCTTGTTGTTGTGAAATAGAGATTTTATCATGTTCAACCTCTTGTCGACACCACCAGGGAGACCAATAAGTAGACGGAATTTCAAAGCAATCCTTATGGACGAGGACACTTAAAATATGACGACAAAGTATCCCAATATATTTTAGCTAAATCATGAAATTGTCATATACTTTTGTTGGAAAATTGGTTGGCAAAAGTGACTTTTGACCAACTTTGGATACAATTATCTATATGTATATGTCACATATATGAGTAATAGTTTGTAGGTTCGCGTTCTCCTCGAAGAGAGCTTCGCACTAAGCCTTTATGTGTCCAAAATAGAGTTGATGTGAATGAGATATCGGGTCTCAAAGTTAGGCATTCGGTACCATGCTTAAAGAGGAAAAGTAGTTTATTTTCAATCCCACATCGGTGGGATGAGTAAACTTAGAGGGAGTCTATTGTGTATAAATAGAGGCCCTAATTCCACAAGTTTCACACACATCAAATCAATAGTTATTATTGATTTCCAACATATGGAATACGCATCTCTTAAGATGAAATTCTAGGCAGTTTAGTTAAGTCCGACAAGACAACTTACTTGTTTTGGTGTTGTACCTCGGGAAACAGACGGCGAATCTGTTTTAAGGGAAGCGTGTCAAACACGTGCCTCGGCTTTTAGTGCTTCTTTGTTGATCTTTATTTTGGTGATCAAGTAAGTCTTTTGACTATTTTATTATTTTATTTAATTATCGTTTATCCGCTTACATTCTGTTTGTATTTAATTTTCTCATATTTATTTACTTGTTAATTTTATTTATTTAGATTTTATTAATAAAAGTATAACCGTTTCCCTACAGTCTTAAAAAGATTCGTAAATGTAATTAAAACACTTTTATTAAAATCGATTTATATAATTAATGATTTTATACAAACTGTTTTTTCTGCTGAAACCAAGATTGAGTTTCTTTGAAAATCAGTTTTATAACTAAACAGGATTTTAATTAACAGATTTGGTATAACAAGATTTATAAGCGATTTTTAAAACAGTTTATATTGAAACCATGATGAGTTTCTTTTCAAACTGATTTATTGCATATGTTATTGTTTAAATCCGGATATTGAAACCAAGCTTGTGTTTCTCGGAATCATATATGGTACAAGTTTACATAAACCATGTCGAGTTTATTAGATACCATATTGTTTTAACAGTTTTTTAACTGTTTTAGTGTTTAAATATTCACAAGTTAACTGATGGTAACATAATTTGTGACCCTAGTGAATCTTGCGAATGTAATTGGTGCGCCAATTACTAACATGGTTAAATATCATGATGAAATCAGATTCATTGAAACCAAGTGGAGTTTCTTTGAAACAAATCTCATAAAATACAAGTTGTTATTTTATTAGATTACTAGAACGTGTTTATTGAAACCAAGATGAGTTTGTTTTAAACAAAATCTGATAATAGAAGCTGTTATCATATTTTGTGGAAAAGTTTCTTTGACTTGTTTAGCTTATTTAAACCATTTAATTATAAACTAAATATAGTTCTTGACACTTTATGCATTTGAAAGTAGATCTATAGAAACCTTGTTGAGTTTCTTTGAAAGAGTAAATCTATTTTGAAACCTTGTCAAGTTTCATTGTAGAATTATACCATGTGATGCAGATCTATTAAGATATTGTCAAGGATGATTAACAAAATCATATTACAAATTTGTTTTTGTTTCAAAACATTATGTAATATGCGATATTGTTTAATTGTTTAATCGAAAGACTTGTTTAAAAGCGGTTTTGTATAATGGATCTTACAAAACAGTAGTGTTTTAAACAAAATTTGATGTTATCGTGTTTGTTAAGAAACACTTTGTGTTATAGCAAGTTGTTAATTATTCCAAATTTAGTGTTACACTAATAACGGAATATTAACAGAATATTCGGAATGTCATGAGTGACATCTAAAAAATCTGCTCCCGAACTTGATGAAAGGGAGACCGATACTCGAGTTATGTGTACGGTAGATGCTTTAAAGGATTCAGATTTTATGTGCCATAACTATGGGTTAAATGGCTTGAATGAAATGAAAATTGTTGCCAAGGCGGGATCCGACATTAGAAAATGGTGGATTAACACTTGGGCATCATGTCATGAGTATAATGATAAGAGTTTGGTTAACTCTTTCAAAGTAGCGTAAAATGGAGAGATGCAATATATGGGCAACTCTATAACTGCTAATAGCAAGGGAAAAGAAATGTGATGTTGGAATTCACATGTGGAAAGAGCTTAAGTGAACCAACACGTTGTATGTGCCAGAGATTCGTAGGAATCTTGGGTCTGGATGGTTGCTTAATAAATTTGGCTTTATTTTTATTTTAATCAAATAAAATTGAGTTAACATTGAACAAAATTTTGGTCGGTACGGGTTATGCCCTTCATTAAATGTTTAAGCTGAATCTATTTTTTTTAATAAAAATGACTATGAATTCAGTTTATTTGATCCTTGAATGTATAGCATGGCCAACTCGGACATGTTAATTTAACTCAATACGTTGTTTAATTAAATAAACGAACACGGATTACAAAAGAAAAACTTATGTTGAAGCCAAATTGACAAGCTTGTCTTTTCACTCGGTTGACCGTATATTAACCGAACCCTTGATTCACATAGTTTTATGTGATTTGGAATCGATACCTACTAAGGTAGCAATTAGGTACTTCATCGTAATTGTTGATGGTAGCACAAAATATTGCGACTTTTACTTACTTGAGAGTAATGATATAGACAAGATTGATCTATACAAATAAGTTAAGAATCAACTTATTATCGAAAACAAGGCGGTTTGAAGTGATATTGGAGGTGAATATGTGTCTCCATTTCATGTATGTTCTAAACATGGAATAAGACATAAATTTATTGCTCCTTATACACCACAACATAATTGTTGATAGGAAAGAACTGTGCCTTAAAAATATGGTTATGCCATGTTTTTAAAGTTCTGGTATAAGCCATGACATGTGGGGGAAAGCGATTATATTGGCTACTTATCCCCTAGATAAGATCCCTTATAAGGAAAAGAAGATAGTTTTTATGAATTATGGATGGAAAGAAAACCATCCTATAAGTACTTACGAATGTGGAGTGGGGGTGTCTATTTTTACCGACACCCAAGGTTCAAGATATTGGACCTAAAACTGTGGTTTGCATAATTTTGGATATGCTCATAACAGTAGTGCTTATCATTTCTTTGTATGTGATTCTGAAACGATAAATATACACAAAGATACGATAACCGAATCAAGGAAAACTTTCATTGTATGAAACCGTGTTTCCTTGATTATTAGAGGAGAATGGATGTTCATCTAGGCTTGGTGGTAAAGTTGTCCATGATGAGAGGCAACCAAATGACGAAGTCCTTCATGATGAGAAACATCAAGATGATAATGTTGTTCGTGATAAGAGACAACAAAGGAGTTGATAATGATCTCCAAGATGAGAGACAAGATCAAACTGAGGAAGAAGAGGTTGAACCTAGAAGAAGCAAAAGGGCAAGAACCGAGAAATCGTTTGGACCCAATTTTGTTTCTTTTATGGTTGAAAACGAACCTACTTCATATCGAGAGGCGGTTACTTCCTCAGAAGGGCCTCAATGGGAAGAATCCATTAAAAGTGAAATAGGCCTCAATGGAAAGAAGCCATTAAAAGTGAAATAGATTCTATTTTACAAAATCATACTTGGGAGCTCATGGATTTACCTCTTGGTTGTAAACCACTAGGCTATAAATAGATCTTCAAGAAGAAGATGAAAGCCGATGGCACCATTGACAAGTATAAAGCAAGATTAGTAATCAAAGGATTTAGACAACGAGAAGGTCTTGATTACTTTGATACATATTCGCTTGTTACGCGAATAACCTCGATTAGGATGATACTTGCTATTGCCGCTTTAAGAAATTTGGAAGTTCACCAAATGGATGTGAAAACGGCATTTCTAAACGGAGATTTAGAAGAAGAAATCTACATGAACCAAACCGAGGGTTTCATGGCTCCTGGACAAGAGAACAAAGTTTGTAGGCTTGTTAAGTCATTATATGGCTTAAAGCAAGCTCCCAAACAATGACATCAATTTTTTTTCACGTCATGTCAGAACGTGGATTTAAAAATAACGGATGTTTGTGGAAAGAAATAATTGCTGGTATATATGTAATCATGTGTCTATACATAGATGGTATACTTATCACTGAAAGTGATAACAAGATGATCAAATCCACTAATGAAATGTTGGAGTCAAGATTTGGCATGAACTACATTGGTACGCCGATATGGTTCTTGGAACTAAGATCATATGAAACCAAATGGATTTGTTTTGAAGTCAAAAACACTATAAGGACAATATTCTTGAGAGGTTCAATGTGGGGATTCCGGCCTAGCTAGAACTCCAATGACATCTTTTAAATCTCGTTATAATAGAGGTAGAGGTGTTGCCTATTTTGAATACTCAGAGAATATTAGGCGTCTTATGTGTCTAATGACGTGTGTAAGACTTGATTTAGAAGTTATAATCAAGTTAAGTAAATATACCAATAATTCAAGTGATGACCATTTGAATAGTATTACACAAGTACTATGATACTTATGATATTGCATTTTGGAAGATATCCAACTGCTATCTAATGATAGAGTAATGCAAATATGGATTCTTACATAAAAGAATCTAGATCCACTAGAGAGGATGTATTGACTCTCGTGGGAAGGCGTGTCTTGGAAATCTTGAAAGTATTTCAAACAGACTTTTATAGCTAAATCTATGATGGAATTTGAATTTATCATTTGAGATAAATTTATAGAATATGCGGATATCTGCGTTAATTCGTAGAGGACATACCAAGATGGCGTAAACCGGTAACGACCATCTATATAAAGTGTGATAGTCAATTGGAAATTGACAGAGCTCATATCACAATGTAAAACGGTAAGTCGAGACATATCCATCATAGATGTTGATTGGTGCGACAACTACTCTCAACTAGAGTTATCACGATTGACTACGTAAAGTCAATGGATAACATCGCGGATCCGCTTACGAAAGGCTTAAGCAGAGAGTTAGTTAGTAAGTCGTCTAAAGGAATGGGACTAAAGCCCTTAAAGGAATGAGTTTATATGAAGGAAAACCTAACCCAGTTGACTGGAGATCCCAAGATCTGGGTTCAATAGGACAACCTAATCATATAAATGTGGGGGAAGTCGCGTCAATATAGGGAGTTACTTAACATTGTAACTTCCTAGTCCATTCCTATAACAAATGTGACTTGTTGAGAGGTTAAACATGTGGCTTTAATGATTCAGGATGAAATCACAAAGCATAATGATTCGAGATGAAATCACAAAACATATGTTTTAATGATTCAAGATGAAATCACCTATGTGAGAGAGAAGTGGGGTCGCTTTGAAGGGAATTGTGGGGGCGCAAATCCTAAGAGCTCTTACGAACCGGGCAAATGTTCATGACCATAATGAACATGACTATGAGGGCTTAACAATGTTAGGGAGAGTCTTGTGTGAAATGTATTGTAGTCTACGTAAACAGAGGCTGAGTTCAAGGACATCGTCTACTCGATCTAGGAGACTAAGTGCATCTCACAAGGGAAGGTTCAAAGGGTCACACCTACCTATCCTGTGCAAGATTCAACTATTGGAATTTCATCGTAATTTTTGTGTATTACGACCGATCTCCATTCATGTGGGGGATTTTGGAAAATTGGTTGGCAAAAGTGACTTTTGACCAACTTTGGATACAATTATCTATATGTATATGTCACATATATGAGTAATAGTTTGTAGGTTCGCGTTCTCCTCGAAGAGAGCTTCGCACTAAGCCTTTATGTGTCCAAAATAGAGTTGATGTGAATGAGATATCGGGTCTCAAAGTTAGGCATTCGGTACCATGCTTAAAGAGGAAAAGTAGTTTATTTTCAATCCCACATCGGTGGGATGAGTAAACTTAGATGGAGTCTATTGTGTATAAATCGAGGCCCTAATTCCACAAGTTTCACACACATCAAATCAATAGTTATTATTGATTTCCAACATATGGAATACGCATCTCTTAAGATGAAATTCCGGCGGCTTAGTTAAGTCCGACAAGACAACTTACTGTTTTGGTCGTTGTACCCGGGAAACAGACGGCGAATCTGTTTTAAGGGAAGCGTGTCAAACACGTGCCTCGGCTTTTAGTGCTTCTTTGTTGATCTTTATTTTGGTGATCAAGTAAGTCTTTTGACTATTTTATTATTTTATTTAATTATCGTTTATCTGCTTACATTCTGTTTGTATTTAATTTTCTGTTATTTATTTACTGTTAATTTTATTTATTTAGATTTTATTAATAAAAGTATAACCGTTTCCCTACAACTTTTAGCTAAAAGTCTAAGTTACTAACATAGTAAAAGTATATTACCTTTTGCTTTCTTTAAACAAATCAGTGACGTAATCACAATATATATATATATTGTGAATGTAGTGATATTATACTGTGGGATACCGTAAAAAAAAATTGGAGGGAATCTTTAGAGGGAAACCAATAAAAAAAGATGAAGGGAATCATTAGAGGGAACTTTTGAGTTGATTTTGTTATGATTTGAAACATTTTAGCAAAGAGTTGAATTCAATTAGTGATAGAGAATAATATAAAATCTTTTAGCAAAGAGCATGAAATTTTTATAAAAAAAGGTAAGGGTAAAAGTGGAAAAAAAAAGAAAAAATTAAACACCATTAATGAATAGTAATATTTGGAATAAGAATTTTGTTAGCATTAATTGAGGTTTAACCCATGCCACTATGGCATATGATAGAAAATCCCTTAGTAATAATAGCTATTTATAAAAAAGATAATCACAGGACTAGTAACAAGATAAAAAGCGACTAAGTGCTCGTGTTCCATAATAATCAGTGGCGGAGCTAGAAAATTTTTTGAGGGAGGGCCGAAACAAAAAAGTTTCCCGAAAAACATTAGATGAGAGGGCCGAGATGAAAAAATATTTTTTTAACACATGAAATCACGAAAAAATATACTAACGGGCTTAGGCCTAGGGGGCCGGGACCCTTACCGGCCCTCACTAAGCTCCGCCCTTGATAATAATCGACCAAATGGTTGTAAAAAACAATTATAAACTTTTGATTTAAGGTCATTTGAGGACAAAATATTTTTTACATACTAAAGGATCAATCTCCACCCTTCATTTTTATTTGATCTAATGGATGAGATTAATCACAATAATTTAAAAAACAAACTTTCATCATTTTTTTTCAAATATTAATATCTTTCAAATCGTTAATCATTAAGCGAAAAAAAATATATCATTTCGACGAGCATTTAATTATATTTCTATAGATAGGCACTTTGATATACTTTCGACAATTTTTTTTCTTATTATTCACGTTTTTTTTAAGTTTTTTCGGTTTTTTTTACGTTACTGAGCTTTGCATTAAAAAATAATATATGAACACTAATTTGAATATCACATGTGATATTATTGTTAAATCATATATGATATGTAATATCACATGTGATATTAGTGTAAAATCACATATGATATACATATCATATCACATATGATATTACAGCGCGGTGCAGCGCGGTTACCCTGAAGTAAAAGTTTCCGGTGAATCATGTATTTTAGTTTATTATGTTTTTTTTACAATAAATTTGCGGATATCAAAAATTTTGTTTAACCCGTGCCCGTTCGGGATCGGGCTTATTTGGCCCGTTGTCTGTTCGGGCTTCAATATTTGTATAATATGCTTTATTATTTGTATTAGTGACATTTAATGCAGGAATTGTGTTTAAGTTAGTTGTACAATATGCTTGATAATTTATATTTCTTGTGTAAGAGGTGTTTTAATAACTGCATTAATTGTATTTATTTACCAGTTAATTAATTGACTATGTTAAATATCTTGACCACATTAATATTGCTTTGTATTTTGTACATTAAGCTTTAAGACTTGTAACTCTTAAAATTAAGATTGATGAGAAAGATCATTAATAGTGCATTGTGTATTGTACAATAGGCTTTATATGTTGTAAGTCTTAATTTTAAGACCATGAGGAGAGAGATTAATTCCTCTATTATAAGTAGTATAGATTTAACACTAATATCACATGTGATATTTAATTTAGTGTTTAATCATATATGATTTTTTTCATGCAAATTTCAGTAACGTTATAAAAACAAAAAAAGACGAAAAAACATGAAAAAAATGATTTTTTTTTCTTTTTACGAAAGTATATCAAAATGCCCGTCGATAGAATAAATAAATGCTCGTCGCGACGATGTAAATATTTTCGCTTAATGATTAACGGTTTAAGAGATATTTAAATTATAAAAAATATGTAAATTAATAAAATGCTTTTATTCTCAGCCATTGATTTTTTTTAAATGAATGGTGGAGATGAATCCTTTCATATGTGAGAAAAGTTTAGTATGTAAAATAACTCTCCTCATATATTTATCGTAAATAAGTTGCTATTAGAAAAATAAATATTTTTTCACATTTTTGACATTAGTTGATGAAGTATACAAGTTTTTCAAATTTTTTTCCAAAAGTTACACTTTTAATTCTTAAGTTTTAAAAATTTACAATTTACACCCCTTTGTAAAATATTTTTACAAGTTTAGTCCTTATTCAAATAATTACTTCTTTTAATCCCATACTTTTTATTTTTACAGTTTTTAACCCTCATATGAAACTACTTTTCAATTTTAGTCCTAAAATAACAACTTTACACTTTTTACCCTTAAAGTTAAAAGTATTTGCAAAACTAGTCCAATTTAGCATTTTTCACTTGAACATCTAGGTTTTTGAAAATTACAGTTTATACCCTCATGAATACGTTATATTTTCTGTTTAAAATCGCAAGTTTCCCATTTTGACAGTTTTTACCCCTATATGCAAAATCTTTACATTTTTAGTCAAAAAACGAAATTTTTATAAAATCAAGTTTCCTTTTCAATCAAATAGCTTACTCAGCTTAATTTAAGCTTATTTAACTGCTTATTTCGTTTATGGATCGTTTGGTAAGGTTATTGGGCCGTAAGGCCCATTAAGGGTCCGATTGGTTTTTAAAAGAAAACGTGACCTATGGCGGTAGTATGGCTTGGTTTATAAAGTTTCCTATGTGCTATTTAACTTTTATAAATTGCTTATTAATTTCTTATTGACCAGCTTATGCATCTGGGCCTGTTGGACAGTGTATTGAACAAATGGTTTGGGCCTTAAAGCCCATTTAGGTGCGTTTGATTATAAGAAATATACCGAGACGTGTTTTAAGATATAAACGGTTATAAAAATGACCAAGACATGTTTATATATGATGTGTTGCCAATAGTCAAGCTTTCCACTATCCACACTGTTGAAATATTCTTTGGGATCGTTTCCATCATTTCCCAAAATAGTCCATTGACCCACTACAATCAAGGAGGCTGATTTCTAGGCTTGGCTAATTGACAGCCAATTTTTTCAATGTCTTTTATTCTATTTCCTTGTTTAGCAACATTGTGTAGGCTATTTATTTCCTGTACATTGGTCCTCAATTTCATATCAGAAATACAAAAGATTATCTATTTCATTCCTTATCATTCCTCTGATTATCAAAGTTAACACACACAAGTTCTAACGACATAGTAACGTCACAACACGCAACTATTACTTCTATATATATGTGATCGTGTATATAAAAAGGTCCATACGACTTATTAATGTGTGATATGGTTTCAAATAAACTTACGTTACATATGGAAAAGGGAGAAAAACACTTACTACACCAATATAGGTGGAGATGAACACGTGAAACAAGAAACGAGACAATGAACCAAGACTTTTACCCCGCTATCCTTTCCAAAGTGAACCCTTAGCTTTAAACGACCAAATGTAACCTTTTAAACTTTTGTTTTAAAAACCAAATGCTTTTCTTTCTTCTTTTGCAACCTTAACAGTGGACGAAGCGAATAAGTTTGAGAATGTTTGAGTGTGTTTTTGTGAGTGTGAGAGTTGTGTGAATTGTGGCTAAGTGTTGAGATCTTTTATAGCCAAATGAAGGTATGGCTCTTGTATTATTTTACTAGCACTCTTCCTAGGATTTAAGAAAAGAATAAAGAAAGAAATTTGGATGGTTTAAGCATGCAATGAACCGGCTGATTATGGAGGCGTGGGAGGAGAGGTCAAACCGTTTATGAGGTTAAAGAGACACTTTGCACAAAGGTTAATTAAGTCAAGGGTCAAAGTGTGGGTTTTAAGAGTAATTGTTTATTGTATTATGGTGGCTAAGTGTTGGTGTTTTGTTTGTGTCCTTGGTTAGGGTCACGCGCAAAGGAGAAAGAAAGTAACATGTGTTTTATTTGTGTCGTGTGAGTGAGTATCAACAAAGATAAAATGTGTGTTTTGCGTTTGATTAACCGAGCAGAAAACTAGGCAACAATACCAAATTTAACACTAAGTGTTAGTGGGCTATGTGGGATTAATTTGGCCCAAACAAAATACTAGGGTGCGTTTGGATTAGGACTTACGGGCCAAGCCCAATAAGTTGTTAAGGTGTTGTCCGTTTGGTTGAACGAGCCCAAAAGAAAAGAAAATAAATAAAACTTTTATTTAATAAGTAAATTAAATAAATTTTTTATGAGAAGTGGTAAATTTGATCGCGTCAAAATGATTCGAGACACACTTGCCGTTTCTGGAACTAGTTCGCGTTACGTTTTCTAGATCGTTTATGAAATCGTTATTCACAAAAAAAAAAATTGGTACTAAAACTGGCATTGATTCGTAATTATATTTGATAATGACATGATGATTTTTCGAGTGTTTACACATGAATTGCAATAAATTTATACCACATTGTTTTTATAAATTTAAAAAATACCCCACTTCCACGAGTTAATCAACCTAACAATGCAGTTCGGTAACCATGCAAAGACAATTTACACGAACGTTCCTATACATATAGAAAAAAATATTCATGTTAACTTTCATTTATATACAAAATAACAAATTTATATGCATTAACACACAAGTAGTGATTAATATAAGTATAGCATTTTTATAGAAGAGATTACATAAATATCATAAAAACATTAGTTAGTATTGATATATATGTGTAAGAAGTGATTCATACCTTTTAATTGTAGTTAATGCCGAAAAGCTTGGTAATTTTAAGGATATTTTTGATATTTTTCGAGTGATTAACTGGGAAAATTGAGGTTGGTATGAGGTTTATTAATGACAGATCTGGTTTTGTAGCGGTTGGCCCCTTTGTTCAAAAAACTCTTTTAGATCGGTGTAAATGATAGCAACTGATCTAAATGTTTGTGTTATATAGAGCGGTTGGAATAAAAGGATTCGGTCTAAACTAAGATCTTTCGGACCGGTAACATAAATAAGCACGATCTAAATATAAAAATCTTATATAGATCGGGTTCTTTTATTTGCACCGGTCGAAACAACAGTTTTGAGGAAAAAATCTGCTTTTAGACATGTGTTATATGAAGGGGTCTAAAAGGCCATGTTTGTAGTAGCGGTGCTTCTATTAAGTTGTAATAACTAAGGGCCCGTTTGGTTTAGTGCTTTTGATTGGGTTTTGACTTTGAAAACATGAATCAGACGTTTGGTACATATTTTCACTGTTGGGTTGGACTAAAAATTCAAAAAGTGAGCACTGTGTCAAATCTTGAGCATAAAGGGTAGTTTGAGTTGGGTGTTCTGACCAAAGTAGGCCTCTATTTTTATCTCTCTCTATATCTTTTATTTGATTGTACTATATATTTATAAAACTAATTTAATATATATTTATTATTTATTAAATTATTCTTTTTTAATTTAATTATATTATTTTTTATTACCTCATTTATTTTTTCTCTCTCTTATATCAAATCCAAATCCAAATTCTAATCTAAATTTAAATACAAATCCAAATTCAAAACCTAAACCCATCTATATACCAAACGGGCCATAAATGTTTCAGTGCTTGGAATAACTGATATGATAGATTGAAACAATGACCAAAAAGGACATCTTTAGTGGACTTCATGTACGTAAACTACATAATTAATGTGGGAATGTGTTGACTGTATGCGGTCCATACAGAAGATTTATGATATGACCATCAAGGTCCGTATTCCTGTGTAATGCAATACATATAATCAGTACGTTATTATGTACACAAAGTTTGAATTAAATATTCTACTCATGGTACTGCAAGAGTGCTAGGCATTGGGTTGCTTTTTAGAGCATGTACATCAATAACGGAAGTTAAAGTTTAACACCGGAGTGTCGTCAGTACCGCTTTAACATTTCATCTTACATTCTCAAAAAAACTCTACAACAATAGATTCTCAGTTAAACTTTAACACCAACAATTCTAAAAAACAACCACTCATTCGAGGCGTAAATGAAAAAAAAAAAAAAAAAAAAATGCTGGTTGGGCTAATGCCGTTATTTTAACGCAAAACTTAACTTGCAGGATCTATCAATAACACCGAATAACGCCGGTTAACGCGGCCTTAACGCCGGTTCCGGCGTTATTGATGTGAATGCTCTTATGGGGAAACTTGCACAAGGACTTTATGTTGACACACAAGTTGCAGGAAGACCTTTTTAAATTAAAATTAGGTAGTTGAATCCCTACATTATGCACAAGTTATACTCTAGGGTATGTTTAGCAAAAATAGATTGTACTGATGCTGGTGCTGTTGCTGATGCTGGTGATGTTGCTTAAAAAGATTATAAAAAAAGATTATTGTTATAAGCTACATGAAGTAACCTTTTATTTTCAGAGATTATGAAAGATTATTTTTTTTATAATCTCTTATAAGTTATGTCTGCCAAACAAAAATTATTTTTTTAAGTAGCTTATTTTTTGAACAAATAAGTATAATCTCTCAATAATCTTGTGTGCCAAACACATCCCAATGTTGCTGAAAACAAAATACACGTTGCAAGGGAAAAATACAAATAGATAATATTGGTTTTAAGATTGAATCCAATTTGAGTTCAAGCTGAAACATATATATATATATATATATATATATATATATATATATATATATATATATATATATATATATTTATATATATATATATCAAGAAAGAAAAACTAAAATAAGAAGAATAAAAGGATTTAATACCATTTTTTTTAAATGAAGGGAGAATTTTAAGGAAAGATCATCCATTTTTTGTGATGCATCTAAAATGAAATGGTTGTGGTTTTCTTATCATTCTTATTTTATTTTTCTTCTTATTTGATCCTAAATATATATATATATATATATATATATATATATATATATATATATATATATATATATATATATATATATATATATATATATATATATATATATATATATAGTGTAGGGTTATTTTCATAACCTAATAAAATGCGACTGGCAAGGCAGAATCCTAGCCATCTATTATTTGATCAATGGTTAAAAATGATGGTGACATAAATGTAATAAACTTAAACTTTATGGTACATTATATAAATAACAAAAGGGCAATTAAGGAATTTTATCTCTCTCAATTTAACCTTAAAACACTCCCAATTTGTATTCACAAGCCGCTCCTTTCCCTACTTTCTCTCCATCTTCCATAAACCTCCATCACCACCATCGATTGAACCGTCAACACTCCAACAAATTCGCCACTACATGAATCACAAAATCCTTTTCATTCTACCATAAACAAAAAATATGACACGAAAATTGTTGGGAATTATGCGAAGTAGGATTTCTACCGTCAATTATGCCGAAGGTTCTTTGAAGTAGAAGTGATCCGATGTGAAGAAGAGTCTTGAAGTATAAAAGTGCGTCATAGTGTTCTGCGAAGAGTGGAAGGCGACTAGGATCGCATGCGCTATTAATTACATGCTAACCCATCATTATTCTTGAACGCCCGATGTTAGCATGGGTATTATTGTCCGCTCAATATTGTTTAATGTTTACTCATAACATGTATAGGTTGAAACAAATGTTTAAATGCATGCTTGTATGCTTAGTCGCTTGGGTAGAAATAGTTTAGGGTTCGCTATAAAAGGGCTTGATAGTATGTAATAGAAGAAGGTTAGTTTTGAGAAACATAGAGTTTCAGTTAATAAAAGATCCATAGAGGATCTAAGTGTTCTTAGTTATTATAGCTTGTATTTACTTTCCGCTAAAGAATACGAGTTGTAGAGATTTTCTATTAGTTTGCTTATGATTACATAGGCGACACTAACGTCTAAAGTGCTAAGATCCGTCAAGGTCGTGTGTTTTCAACAAGTGGTTTCAGAGCCTCGGAAAGTCTCTACGATAAGAACCATATTTAACCTCCCCCATACAACCAAAAGCCATTCACCATGCAGGCTGATAATGAATCCGAGTCACCACCACCAACAACAACAACAACAACACCACCTCTATGCAACAACTTAGTCTTTCCAACAATAATGCTAAGTTTCCTTATCTAAAAAGGGAAGAGTATGATCGTGGACAATGAAGATGCAAACCGGATCTCCAATATTGATTGGAATCTTTGGGAGATTGTGAAGAATGGAAACAGTCACGAAGAAGACTATCCCAGATCTTGATGGTAAATTTACCATTGCTCCTCCCAAATCTGGCGAAGAGATTCTAGGCGTGCAAAGAGAGCACAAAGTAAGAACCATCCTTCTTCAAGCTATTCCCGAAGATCACTTGGGTGATTTTCACCACATGGTTGATGCAAAGGACATATGGATGTCGCTCAAAGCAAGGTTCGGTGGCAATGAAGAATCGGAGATAAGAGGTCCATCTTTGAGACAACACTTTCAAGAGTTCAATATCTCGAGAGAAGAAGGTATCCACAAAGGAATACGACGGTTTCATAAGATTTTGAGTCACTAAACCAGTGAATGCAAAACGACAATGATGATTGCAATTCAAAGTTCCTCTGATCTTTGCCTCCATCATGGTTACATGTTAGTATAGCCCTTAAGTCTAAAGGTGGGTTGGACATACTCGCTTTTGATGAGCGTACTACAAACTCAAATCTCTTGAACCCGATGTCAGAACTCCCTACCGTGCATCCTCATTGTAATAATACAGCCTTTGTTGGGACATCTCACTCTAATATGATGATGCATGCTCCCAGTCCAACTTACTTACCATCATCTTCTTACACTCCCACTCCACCATATAACAATCGTCACACTCATCATGCCCTCCGAGATAAAGCGTGAGTATATTGGAGGATGTTCTTCATTCATTTGTTGTTGATTATGATACTCTTCGGCATACTGTCTATGAAAAGATTTTGAGCGGTGAACCAACGATATGGAGGAGATGGCTGAAATGGCGAGGTGTACGCTTTGATAGATATCAAAAGGGTTAGGGAGGAAGTCGGGGAAAGAAAGGTTGGCTTCAAGGGAAAGGATCCAATTGCTTTGACAAGAGAAAGGTCGAGTTTCCTTGTCACCGCATGGCTCATTTTCAAGGTACGCAAAGATAGGAATATGGAGGGAGTTAACCACAATTACTATCGCCAGAACCTAAGGGGAAGCTGCTAGAACTTCGTGAGTTTTGTCACCCGA
>OU343217.1:251210982-251273412 GCA_910596185.1 Chrysanthemum makinoi | reverse complement strand
GGATGAAACAAGCGTTAGTAGACTACGACATCCATCTAGCGACATAGCCATCCTATGTGACAACAAAGGTGCCATCGACTTAAGCAAGAATCCGGTATTTCATTCTCACACAAAGCATATAGAGATTAGGTCATCACTTCTTAGAGACAATGTTCAAAAGGGGAACATCTCTATTGAGAAGGTAGCATCCGAAGACAACATAGCCGACGTCCTCACCAAACCGTTGAAGCCGGAACAATTCAACCTACTTCGTCTTGGTCTTGGTCTAATGGAACAAATGTCTTAACTTAATTGACTCTACAAGGTATGTAAACACTAGCCTTCTTCTTTCGGAGTCTAGGATTTCTATTTCATACAACTCACAAACAATACGGAATTTTCAAAACCAAGATGAGTTTTTCCACTTATAGCTTTCTTATTTTTTCATATACACATTTTCAAAGAAAACCTACTCTCACAATGTTTTCTAAAAGGATGATACCTTTCCGTATCAATTTCACAAAAGCAATTTCTCACGTATAGGACAAATCATTTTTTTTTCATTATTAATACAAAGTAAAAACCCGTTTTCATTGCATCTCATGTCTTTTGAATGCTAAAGGGGACACATAACTAATATGTGTTTTCGGGTACATTCATTTAAGCAACAATGAATTAGGAGCATTGATAACACAAAATTACGTACTCATGTACTAAATATGTGTTTTCGGGTTATCTCAATAGGATGGTTTTATACTTCTAGTTTATTTTCTATTTCTTTTAGGGGTCGAGATAACCGAAACTCCAAATAGTTTGCATATAGGCACACACTAGGCAAAATGTTTCCAAAAAGGAAAATTTTGTCTTTGCCTGAATCACCAGACCCACGGATCCGGCCTTCATCTTTGGGCGGATCCCTCAAGGGAAGGATCCGTGGGATCCGTGAAGCGAGCGTTTTCAACTTCTATTTTTTCACTTTGGATGAAAAATCCACATTTGTTTCATTTTTGGGAGTATGCTCTTTAATGCTTGTGTTCTCATGATCACATGCCTTGAATTCATATCTAATCATTAGATTTTAATCTATATTTTGGGTCAAGCATTCATTACAATGCTTTGTTTTCTATATATAGAACTCCCAAAATGCTTGCATACTCCATCTCCTTCTCACCAACACATTTCATCATGTCATCCAAAACCCTTTAGAAATCATCTAGTACAAACAATCATGATATCAAACCTTTGTACTTCCACCATCCAAAATACCACAATCAAATGCTAGGATATCCGCACGGTTAGTATCCGATCTTGTTGTTTAGCAAAACCAACCTCAAATGAGTCATCCTCAACAAATAACTCACCACAAGATGCTTCCATTATAGCACCTCCCTCATCACCAACAAGTACACCAACTTCATCACCACCTAAAGTCACTCTTTTGGAACTCCTTAAGACTCCAACAAGATCTAAACAACCTAAACAAAAGAAATAGTCTTTTCAACACCACCCACATCTCCAAATACTATCTTTCAAGATCTTGAAACATCACCACCATTAGCTCCCATCACATTACAAGAACATCTAGGTTCTTTTCCACCACCATTTACAAACATTCCGGATATTGATCCATATTTTCCTATTTTTCCACCACAACTTCCGCATAACTCAAATCAAAACAACCGGAAAACTTCGCCTCATTACCCACATCATTTACATTGTGAACATTGCCAATCCACTAGGGAAATTGCAATAGAAGTTAGGGAAGAAATGCGTTTCATACTCAACCTCATCCTTGATCGCATCAATACCATTACTCATCAAAACCTCCATCCATAACCTTATGCAAGCATGGAAGGAATCACTACTACTATTTTCTACTTTTAGTATTATTTTCTTTTGAAGTCATTTTCAAGAACAAGTCTTGTTCTTATTTTT
This sequence comes from Chrysanthemum makinoi, assembly GCA_910596185.1. Taxonomy (NCBI): domain Eukaryota; kingdom Viridiplantae; phylum Streptophyta; class Magnoliopsida; order Asterales; family Asteraceae; genus Chrysanthemum; species Chrysanthemum makinoi. Next base: position 251,271,498 of record OU343217.1, on the reverse strand, counting down.
ACATGCTTGTAAGTGGCATACAAACCACTACAATTTGTTGTTTTATTACAAGGCCTTGTTTACATACCTTGGCTCCCAATCTTGATTCTCGGCAACCACAAGATTATATAAGCATGTTACTAACCTTTCTTTTTGTAGGATTTTTATTTTTCTTCACTTGACGCCCCAAACAAGGGAGCTACCGTCAAGGGGGAGTTAGAAGTTTGTTTATTTCTTCCAAGGGTTAACTTTTGTTTTAGACAAAAGGGGAGAAGTAAAACTTAGGGGCTTTCAAAACTTGCATCTATTCTTAAGTTTTACTCATCATAACATTATGTTTTGTCATCAACAAAAGGGGGAGATTGTTAATACAAATAAGCAAGTAAAAGCGTTTATTATTTTTGCGATCTCTTTGTGTTTTGTTGATAACAAATGTAATGTTATCTTAAGTATAATTATAAGGATACATGTTATTTTTGTAAAGCATTTACATATAGCCATTTAAATAATAAAATGTAATAATTAAGCATTTGTTGTAATAGTTTATTAGGATGGGTAAAACCATAACCCATGGACCATAACCCATGGATCTTAACCCATACCAAAAAAGACTTGATACAATGTATACTTAGATACATTGAATCTAAAGAAAACCCATGGACCAACCCATAACCCATGACCCATAACCAAAAACCCATGGGCAAAGAGGGGCGTACCACGGATCCCTAGGATTACACTAGACGGATCCCAAGTGGAAGGGATCCGTGGGATCCGTGGAGCAGAGGAGAAATTTGCCTATAAATAAAGAGCCATTTCTTCATTCTAACTCACCCCTCTTCTTACTAAATCTCTCGTACACTCTCATTCTCTTCTAACATATAGATCACTTGATCTAGAGAGTTGTTCTTCTTTCTTTCTATTTGTGATCCTCATATAGGTCCTTCTCTAAAGAGAGATCACGAGCATTCTACAAGTCATCCAAGCAAGGGGTCCTTGATTGATTTGTCACTCATAAGATTTCATGGCGAAGATCTTGTATTTGATATTTCACATATTTGTTGTGTAATAGTTGTGTTGGTTTGGTCCACCGTGCTCCGGACTCGGTATCTAGCTTTGTGGGAAAAGTGTAAGCTAGCGTTGGAAGGCTTCTCCGCCAAGTGAAGGAGTTTGTTGACATAGTGCTTGAACTCTCGAGTAGGTGACTCGGGGAGTGGAGTAGGGCAAGGAAGGTGTCCTTGTAGGCGAACCACTATAAATCGGTTGTGTCTTTTCTATCCCTTAACTTTATTTATTTGCTTGCGTTATCATTAGATCTATACGTTCTCAACATCCATACGATTTCACATAATATCGAATCTAAAGTTTTTTTTGAAATCAACTTAAAATCGGCAAAACTATTCAACCCCCCTTCTAGTTTTCCACATTGAGGTTGCCAACATAGAATTTATCGATGCATACACTTCAACTCGAACCAACATGAACCAAAAAATTACTAAAACTGTAATTTGTGCACTGATGAGTGTCTAAATACTCATCATTTTTGTACAATCTAAACTGCAAAATCATCTGAAAACACTCAGAAACACATCAAAATGATCAAAATATCACAAATCAGTGTTTTATGTGTTTTAAATGCAAAAATATCAAAATCGGATGAAAAATGATTTAAGTTTGCAAAATTGGCGAGTTTAGTCCCCCAGTTTTAAAGTTGTCAAATCTAGTCCCTGGAATTCAAAAATGTGAAGTTTTGTCATTCAAGGTCCCTAAAATATTCTAAGTTGTCAAAAAATGATCCTTGAATGATTCTTTGGTCAATTGGCAAGAAAGGTCCCTAAACTTTGGAAAATTGCAAAATTAGTCCTTGGACCTTTTAAAATGAATTTTATGCAAAAGTGGTCCTTGTTCTATCAATGTTTGTCATGTTTGGTCCTTGTGAGAAGTTTGGAAAGTATCATTTTAGTCCTTGAGGTTTGGATATATTACAATTTTGGTCCTTGTTATCTAGTTAAAACCAAGCGGACACCTTATTATATCAAAAGCCCAAATCCAAACCCCCTGGCCCAAACCCTTGACCCGGCCCTTTGATATCACACCCCGGTCAACAGAAGTCAAATCCACTCACCCCCGCCCAAAACAGCTAGTACTGTTCATCTCCCTCTCTAAACACTGTAAACCCAAAACCAGAGATGGTTTTCCATCTTTTTCAACCCCCTCTCCATACTATGTCCCCTCCACCTCCTCTAAACAACAAAACCTTTAATTGATTGAACCAACTCCATTTAAAGCTCAAACCTGCTTTGAAGAAAATGGCGCCAAAATGACACTTGGACGGTTTTGATGATTTTATGCAATCCAATGGCTAGAATTTGGTGGGAATGATTGAGAGAAGTCAAAGAGGTCACTAAAGTCTATAAAGAGGAGTGGAGATGCATTGTACCAAGGTATCTAGTGTAAAATTAATTTTCTTATGTCGTTTTAGTTAACTTTCCATTTTCAGTGTATGATTTAGCTTTTAAGCTCTTTAGTTCAAGTATTGATGTATTATCAAACTTTTGTAACCATCATTTCAGTTTAACCTTCATTATCAAGTTTGTGAAATTTCAAGATAAAATCTCATATGCTTCAAATGTTGTTGTTTGTTGTTAATATGGACTGAGATAAGTTACATAAGCTCCTAGATAGCTTTTCTAAGCTATTAGAAACACTAAAACTCAGTTTAGAAGCAAAATCAAAAATCACCAAAAATACAAATTAAATAGGTGAAAAAATAAAAAAATCACTTGGAAATGGCATTCACAATTTGGAGCGGGGTAGATTATGGATGGCCTTGGGTTAGAAGCTTAGTGGTAAGCTAATAGCGGTGTTCATTGGTCCTGATCTCAATTTTAGGTTGGAAAGCTTGTGTAAGCCTTTTTGTCTATTTTGCATTTCCTTTATTATAGTTGTTCATTAGCTTAAATTTCTGTTTCTCTGAGTTGTTTAGTCTTAGTTAAGTGATAGTATCATTAAAATCGATAGGTTGTTCTTTGAAAGTGGTATTTAGCAAAATCTCTTTTTGACATCAATAGTGCATAATTGTCATTTGATTTTGAAGTGTTTTGGTTGTTATTTTAGGTTTCATTAGTCCTAATAAGTAATACTATAAGGTCTGCAATAACTTTCATGGATTGAATTTATGTTTTGCTTTGAAAAATTCCAAATCGGTTAAAGGTGCATTTGGATTTGCTTTGCTAAAGCGTATCAAGTCTTGTTTATGTTGTAGTTTGTGCTTGCTTTGTGTCACCTAAGTGTTTTATATCTCATATCGGTCATAAAACCTGTCCTTGTTTGTGGAAAAGTCAAAATAGCGGTTAATCATATTTTGTGTGTCCACTTGGAATCATGATTTATGATCATTGATTTGTGTTTATAAGTTGTTAATCTTGCTCAAATCAGTCTTAACATACCTCAAAACAACATATTCAATGATTTAAATCAGATTAAAGTTCACTTTAGTCAACTCTCTTAGTTTTGAACAAAAGTCAAAATTTCATTTGGGTCGTTTTTGAATAAACTTTGGAATTTCATTGTGTGTTCATTAGTAAGATTCAGCTTATAAGCTATTGGGGTATTAAAGTTTGGTTGCTAAAGAAAAATATAAAAATGCTAGTTCTCTGTACATCAGCTTTTTAAGTGCTTATTTCCTTTGCTTATTTTGGGTACCTATCGATAAGGTGCCTTGTGCCTGATTGGTTGGTCTAACTTGATAAGCTCACATAGAGCTTATTAGTGGGTCAAATCTTGTAAACTTTGTTTCTTTGGAAAGCCAACCTGGTCATCTTGAGGTCTCAATCCTTGTTTTTCAATTTCTAGCTTGTTTGCTAGAGGGGCGCAATAAGCTTAAAGTTTGTCCCATTTCTGTTTTTATCACAAGTGCTTATTGTCTTTGTTCTAGCTTTTCAGTGTGCTTATCTGTTCTTTTTAGCTTCATTCTAGTTCATATAGCTTGTTTTCATCTTATTTGAACTTTTGTTTCAGCTGTTGAGCTTGTTTGAGCTTATTCCATCAAAATAAGCTCTTTATCATCACTGTTGGGATATTAAGCTTGTCAAACTGCTTATTTGTGTTTTGTAAAATTTTTGTCTTTATTAAAGTTTCATAATATCAGTATTAAAGTAGTTTTCAAAAAGAAAATCCAGAAAAATATCAAGTTAAAATCAGTGATAGTGTTTATTAATATTTCTAGCTTTTTGATTTTTCTTTTTAGCTTATTAATAAGTAAATCTTGTTTTTCCATTTTTCTTAGTTTTCTGACATCATATAGTATTTTTAGAAAAAGTTTCATAATTTTCCTAATCTTTTTAATATTTATTATAATTTTAATTAGTTAAAAATAGTAAATAATTAGTAATAAATAATTAAAAATCATAAAAAATATATTTTCAGTTTTAAAATTAGTTTTATCATATTTTAGATTTTTCAAAGTTAAAATTTCATTTTCAGTTTTTATTTTATATTTTCTAGTATTTAAGTGTTTTTTAAATAATAATTAATTAGTAATAATTAGATAAAAAGTGTGAAAAATATATTTTTAGTTTTAAAATTAGTTTTATAATATTTAGATTTTTCTGAATCATAATTTTATTTTTCTAGCCTTATTTTGTATTTTCTTCTATTTTAGAGTATTTATTAAATAGTTAAAATAGTTTTAATTAATAATAATTAATTAAATAGTTATAAAATAATTTTCTTTTTCTAATAATTTTATTTTATTTTTAGGATTCCAAAAATGTCATTTTCATATTTTTAGGTCTTTTATTTCTTAGATTTCACTTTTTATTTTGCACATTATCGTTTTAAACTTCGTTTTACGTTTGTCTTATCGATTGTTGTGCTTTCCAGTTCATTTCCCAATTCCATTCCAAGCAATCAGTAGTGTAATTTCTTAATCAAAACCTTTATTGATCACTATCCTTAGTGATCACTCTATCATCTGAGTTTGTGTTTTGGACACCATTGAGTCTCCGGTGGGACTAAGCGACAGAATTCACTATATTCTCGGGACTTCATTGTATTTGTGTTTTAAGCGGTTTGAGTTACATTGCGGTTAGCCATTCACAAGTGGCTAGCTTGTGTGATTAGACTTGACTAGTTTAGCACAGATCATGCACAACTTCAACTACACAAAACTAAATGAACAAAACATGTATAGTTCTCCACCAGTGCATAAACTACTCAAAAAAAATATCCATAAGTCAAGTTACTAAGACACATAAAAGGGGTCTCAAAGGCATGCATGTCTGGTTTAATTACGGCTCCGCAGGTCTTTTCCTAGGCCTAGAAGGACATGTTTTCTGATAATGACCACTTTTCTTACACATCCATAAAGGCTAGCTTTTCTTCCTTCTTTAATGTCCATTCCATTCCGAAGCCTTGTTGAACGAGGACGACCTCTTCCTTTTAAGTCTAGATCGGAACTTGGGAGCAATGTGATAGATGCTTGTGGCCAATATAGCCATGAAGGAGAGGCTTCGAGATGCCCAAGTAAATTTGAATACTCTACAATTGAGTAATATCTTTGAACATATTGTGAACTATTCAAAGAAAGAAACGCGCATGCACTTAATACATGATTGCTTTGCTCGGCGGCTTGTTATAGCATACATACAATTCCGTCACAAATATTGCATAATAACATAATAATATAACACACTTTGATGTCATAGCCACAAAAGTCAAAAACCTGGTAAATGAAACATATTCCTAAAAATCAGTTTTGCTTAATCATATCTAGTATACTAATTTCACAAAAGTTAATTAACATACAAAAATCAAATTGATATCAGCAACATCACATGAACTTTTAAGTCCTTAAATCACTACGATGTCACAATACCCATAACTATAATTCAAAAAAATTGTTCCTAACTGGCTTATAAGCCCTTTTATCAAACAGTTAACCAACATGTAAGAAAAAAAAAACTAAATAGCTCATAATTGCTAATAAGTGTAAATAACAAACCTAACAATACAAAATTCTATTCCATATAATCATACCCAATTGGATACATACTTCAACAATTAATTTACATATATAACAAGAACTTATCTCAAATAAGCAGCTCCTAAACCGGAATGAAGGGGAGATCGAAAAACAATGACAGGAAGTCGACTTTATATGGTGTCGCGGTTGGTGATGGTCTTTGACCTTTGGTTCATGTTGAGAATTGGAGGTTCATGATTTGCCGCGTGAATGATAAATGATAGGTAGGTGAAGGATGGTCTTTGACCTTTGGTTTTCTTAGTCTTCTTTTATTCTTTAGTTTAATGTAAAAAGATGAAAAGCAAAAAAAAAAAACACTATTATAAATTAAATAGATTTGAAAGTACGGGTTTTGTTAAATAAATTTTGAAAGTACAAGGGTCCAAAAAAAAACTCCACATGTGTCCCACTCCATATCATTTAGAGCACTCTCCAAAGTACAAGGGTCCGACAAAAAAACTCCACATGTGTCCTACTCCATATCATTTTAGAGCACTCTCCCCAAACTTAACCCATTTACCATCTTCTCATTTTCAGAATGAATCAAATTAGGTTCTACCTTTATGTTAAAATCATGCCTCTTCGTTCTCTACCAAAACCCCGTTTTTATTCTCAAGCATCTTTTATTAATCAAGGGTCCATCAAGGATCAAAAGGTTGATAATTAAATTATTATTATGATTAATTATGAATGATTATCTGAGATATGTTCTTATTGTTTTTTCTTTGCTATATAAACCCCGAATCAATCATCCACTAGAGGAAATACCAAGAAATATCACGAGATTAATTTTGACCGTTACAAATATGGGGACCCATTTAGGTTAATCCAACCTAGGAGCTCAAAATCACTTTGTAATAGACGTGGAATGAAGCGAAGAACAATATTGAAAGTTCTTTCGAAATCCTTGGATCTGGAATGATTCTCTTGAAGAATTATATTAGTCTCAGTGACGGGTATATCTTCTTAACTTTTTCAAGGAAAACTACATCAAATTAAACTAAGGTCCACTCATTTAAATTTTGTTATAAAATCAAGCTAATTAGGTTTTAAAGGTTTTATTTACCTCATTCTCTATATTCCAACAGAAGAAGTTTGCATTTTTAAGCAATTCTATAAATTACAAGTTTTATGTTTCAACTCAACCATTCGCTAATAGTTAGTCAGATTGTCAAAAATGTCAAATACGTATTTGTCCCGTTTTGCCTACATGACTGTCATGTATCAACAGACAAGAATCACACCACCAACATACACCACACCGGCCGGCCCTATTGGCGAGGACATGTCATCGCTAAAAGTCTTTGGCAAGGACATGCCTTCGCTAAAACGTCCTCGCCTAAAAGCCCATTGATAAAAGTACTAGGAGGACAAATTTGCGTTTTGGCAACGACTACATGAACCCACATAAATTATCAGTCAAAGTTCTCAAATCGGGCCCCATAAAACGTCTTCGCCAAAAGAAAGACCACATCACCAGTTTCATTTAGTTACTCACTAAGTTGTTGGTTAAAGACATAATTAAGTGGTTAATGTTTTGGTCAACCTTTTGGCGACGACATGTGCTCGCCGAAAGAAAATCTACACTAAGGGTGTGTTTGTTTCATTAAAGGTGTATCTGAATGAAATAATGTTAGTTTGTTTTTGTATAATTGTCTGAATGGTTTAATTGACTTTTTTTTAAAGTATATACTAATGGAAAATAAGTTTGTCTAATTACAAATATAACTTTTTTAATCAATACATAAAAGTAACATAACTATCGAATAATTTTGTGTGCAAGTAAAGGCGAAGGGCTTGATGTGAATTTCATTACAATTTTTTCCCACAAGTAGGGTGTGTTTGGGAGAGGGCTTATTGGGGCTTACGAAGGCTTTTAAAATAAACCGGCTTGTATAATAAGTCTCGTTTAGCGTTGAGGCTTATGGAGGCTTTTAAAACTATAAGCCCTACCCCAATAAAAATGGGCTAAAATTTTTAGACCGGGGCTTTTAACCTATTAATTACTTATTACCCACAAATATATCAAACTTATGCTATGCGCTTTTTAGTAATTTAGCAATAATAAGCTCAAGCCTAAGCTAATTTGCCAAACAAGTTAATGAAAATACAAATATCAGTTTCAACTTATAATATAAGCACCCAGTCCCAGCTCCATCTCCGGTCCCAACCCATTTCACCAAACATACCCATAACTTTAGTTTACTTCCTCTCCCGTGACTACACTAGTCTACTACCCATTGTTATTAAACTATTAATATGTTCTGTACTTTGTTTTTATCTCTTCAAAAGTCTTCTTTCTAAAAAAACGAAACTCTATTTTCTTCCTCAAACTTTCACCTTTACCTCCATAATTTTTGTAGAGATAAGAGACATTAAGACATGACCACCATCTCTAACTGGGCAAGAACTTAAAGATCTGCCCGTGTCTGACTCGCTAAAAAAAATAAACACATAAAAGTCAGACCAAGATCTGACCATGTCTGACTCAAGAAGACTCAGAGGCGGTAAGACTTTTTTTGCGAAAAACAAACACAACCTAAGTTGTTAATTAAAGACATAATTAAGTGGTCAATGTTTTAGTCAATCTTTGGCGACGACATATTCTTGCCGAAAGATTGGCGAAAAGATGAGACAGAAATGGATAAACCGTACCAAAATTTTCAAAAAGTCACAAAAGTCCAATTTTTTGGCGAGGGGAATCTTCGCTAAGGTGTTGGGTTAAAAATTATTGTTTTTTACAAAATCAAAGTCTGGAACCTTGAAATTTTGTCGTGTCAAGTCTTTCCTCGCCAGTTCTCCCTATTCTTGTAGTGATATTGGTTACAATACTGGAATTATACATAGTAATGCGTTTTTACAATTTTATTAACTACTTACCTTTATATAATAAAACTAAATGTAACATTTGTTGACATTACCTTTATGTAATAAAACGAATGTAACATTTCTGTTGACGTTTATACTGATGTGTTTAAAGACATGACATCTTGTTTAAGTTGAATGTCTATTTTGTTTGCGACTTTTGTAAGTAATTAACTTTGAATTAACCGTTCTGCCTTTCACATAATTTACATAATCTAATTTATAATAAATAAATAAATAAATAAAATAAAATTTACAAGTTTGTTTCGTGCGTATTTTAGCTAAGAATGCATATCATAATATCTACGTTTATCTTATCTTACTTCTTGTATAATGCATCTATCAAAAAATTCTTTAAACTTTTTAAGAAATACAAGCCTTAATTCTTTATATACATAATACAAGCAAAACTCAAACTCATTTTTAATAATCGTAAATGCAAGTTTAATATCAATCAAAATAATAATACCGGTTCAAATTTACATGTTACCGAAGTTACGAATAAAAAACATATCATTATATTTCGGTTACAAAAGCTTTTGCTGCAAATTTATTGCCGGTTACGCCATTTGTTAGTATAATAAGGATCAAGTTTCTTCCTAAGATGATTAAGTTAAAGTTTTTGATAAAACTTAAAGTTTTGGTGTCAAATTTAAACCTTTTAGCTTCAGGTGGTAAGCAATATATTTGGGATCTGGTAGGGATTGGATTTAAGTAGGGATATGCGGATAATATCACATTAGCTTTTTTCTTATCTTTTTTTTCGTAAATTCCAAAAAATCTGAAAAAAAAAAATTACAAAAAGAAAGATGGCAATAAATTATTACGAATCGCTGAAAAAAAATTCAAAAAAAAAAAAATCGTTTTCATTGTTAAAGGTATTGTGACAAGTCAAGATCAGAAAGTCAATATAAGATCTTTTTCATAGCTTTTTTCTGAATTTTTTCACATAAACTTTTTTTTTTTTTTTTTTATCATAGCTTTTTTCTGAATTTTTTTAATATCACCATAAGGTTTTCTTTATATCGCAATTAAAAAAAACATTGATATTAAGTTTTTTACTAATATCAAAGTAACTTTTTCAATAAAATTGTTAATATCGCAATTCCTTTTTACATGTAAAACAATTTTTTTAAAGTTTTTTTAATATCACAGTAATTATCATAGCTTTATTTTGAAAATTTTAATATCACCGTAACTATCATGTGTTTTTTAATATCACGGTTCATTTTTATATGTAAAAAAGTTTAATATCATGGCTGATTTTATAATATCGTTAACATCATGGTTAGTCTAAAAAAAAAATGCTCAGAAAAATCTGCAAAAATAAAAAAATGAAAAAAGATAACAATAGTAAGGATTGCTGAAAAGGAAAAGAAAAAAAAATCGTTTTCATGTTCAATTGATACGATGATATTACCGTGCGTATGTGATTAGACTGGACCAGAGTACATTCGCACAAAAATTAAAAATCCGCACATGATCCTCACTCTCTCTCTCTCTCTATATATATATATATATATATATATATATATACATATCTATATACATATACATATCTATATAGATATACATATACATACATATACATATATATATATATATATACATATATATATATATATATACATATACATATACTAGACGAGTATCCGTGCATTGCAACATATCGTTTTGTGTTAAAAAAAAAGTTTATGGGTTATAAACGAAAAATAATAAAAGTTTGCAACCCGGTTCGACCCGGGTGGTTTAACCGGTTGAACCGTTCCTGTCGAAAAGTATGTCGATTTAAACTGAGTCAACCTGACGAGTTGGGTCAAAAACGGGTCAAATTAAACCCGGGTCAACCTTTGGGTTTGAAGTGTCACAGGTCAACCCGGTTTTCGATATATTTTAGTAGTTTCCTTTTGAAATATATGTTTTTAATATTTTCTTTTTTAGGTTCAACTTTTCACTTTTTACTCTTTGATTTTTCCTTTATATATAATATAGCAGGGTACCCGCGCCTTGCGGCGGCGGGTACCGTGTGGCGATTATTAGGAGAAATAGGTCTCAGACCTGATTCACCAGTTTGTATCGGTTTCAATGGGTCCTCTCTGGTTCGTTTTCGGATGGCTTTTATTGGTTAGCCAAACTTGGCGACCCGGGTTCGGTTGAACTTCGTTAGTGCAGTCCGATTTTCAAAACTATATATACCATCAACTTATTTAGCTTGTATGAAGCTTTGTGTGTTTTATTAATTTGTATAATGTGTATAATAACATGTATTTTTCATTCGAGGGTGTTTTAATTTAATTAGTGTGTTTAATTATTTTTATATTTTGAATTATGTTGTAGCTTGTTTAAATTATACATTGTGAAAATTTTATTGTACTTTTTAGTAAGGGGTGTTTTAATTGGTTTTTTTTAATTTGATAGATATTTTTAATTTGTTGTATAATATGAATAAATTATTATGCTTTTAAGTAATAGAGTGTTTTAATAAGATTACTAATTATACCATAAATTGTTATACTATATATATATATATATAGTCCGGTTCTAGAGAAAAGTATAATTAGTTAGAAAAGTGAGAAAAATAGTTTTAGGGTAAATTATGACAACACTTGAAAGTTCAGGGTAAAAAAAGTAAAAAACAAAGAAAAAGAAAATAAATACGGTCTTTAATACTGATACAAACACATTATTCAAACACACACACACATTCAAACACACTCACCTCCACCGTCACCTCCGTAACCGTCACACCACCACCATCGCCGCCGTAACCGTCACACCCCCACCGTCTCCTCATTAGCTGTCACACCATCACGTCAGCGTGAAACCGTCCACCAACAAACCGTCGCCGCCGTAACCGTCACACCACCACCGGTCACAAAACACATACTCCGATCAGAAAACATACATACTCTAATCGAAAACTCCGATCAAGAAACCCTAATTTGATTTTGATCTTCAAAAAAATCATCATAAAAAATAACAGCAGTAAGTGTTTACAACCTCTTTATTTTTTATGTTATTTTAGTGCATCTTTGTGTGAATTATAAAAATAACTGTTGTTATTGTTGAATGAAATGACATATTAAAGCATTTGTATGTATAAAGTTACAATTTAGTGCATCTCTTTTAATAATATGTTACAACATTTGTTTTGTCGAATAAGTAAGTGCATCACGATTCATGTTATTGCATGCATTAGCATGATTAGAAGCGTGTCATAAGTTAGGGATTCTATTTGTTTGATTAGTGCATCTAAAGTAGCGCTAAGCGCTTTGTTAGTATGATTAGAGAATCATGTCATATGTTATGGAATCAATTTGTTTGATTAGCGCATCTAATATAAGCGTTAGCACATTTGCTAGTATGATTAGGGCATCGCATAATTTGTTTGTATAATTAGTGATTAAAAAAATGAGTTACGCCATCTCTTTTTATGATTAGAGTATAATGCTAATTTAGGGCATCATCTTGTTTTCTTAGTGCATCAAAACAAATATTACGACATATGTTAGTATGATAAGTACATCGATGAACAAATTAAGTACATCAGGAAAACTTGTGCATCTGTTTGAATGTTTAGTGCATCGATGAATGCATTAAGGAATCAGTTTTTACTTTTAGTGCATCATTTGTCATAGTAGGGCATCCATTTTTATCTTTAGTGCATCAAAAGGTAGATATTAGGGCATCTATGGGTGTGATTAGTGCATCGAAAAGGTAGATATTAAGGCATCTATGGGTGTGATTAGTGCATCGAAAAGGTAGATATTCGGGCATCTATGACCAAAATGGATTCCAATCTCACTAGGTAAACATCTTCAAGTAAAAGGGTTTGGAAATGGTTACACGGATACTTCGGTCAGGCAATGTACATTGAGTATGAGGAGAAGACCTTGTATATTTACCCGTTTATATTTGTACCATTTGCTTAACCAAATAGGCGTTTAGTGTTCTATAGGTAATGGAATAGGCATAATTGTTGTAATGTCATTTTATAGGTTTAAATAAGGCTTTTTATCACGCACTTCAATTTTTAAGTTTTATGCATTACCTTGTTCATATTGTTCGTCCAAAAACAAAATGATAGCTTTTAGTTGCTAAGCTCATATGCATGTAGAATTGTGGATACAATGTGTTAGAAGTCGTCTCTTAGCACTAATTTAGAAGTCGTCTCTTAGCGACCCAATGAACCTACTTCTTACGTCTCGTGAAAATCATAGACTATTTTTCTGCGTCAAAACTTATTACATAGCAATTTGCATTATATTCATTATCATATGGGTGTCTTAGAATCTAGTTTCCAATGAGAACCCATCTCATTTTTCCATTTTCTTCATACCCTTTTGCCTTTTTTGTTAGATGTTTACTTGGTGTGTCAAGGCGATCGTGATCGCTTTTGATCCGTGAAGGATAGTCTCGGTTCGGAGGATAGTCTCCAGTTCTACGATTTCAAATAAGTTGGCTTCTTGGAATACTAATGTCACAACAGATTGCTGCACATGGGGAGGTGTTACTTGCGGTAATGGTGAGTTCTTGGTCTAGACATAAGCAATGGCGATATCGGGTGGTATTGATGATTGGTGTTCTTCTGATCTAGAATCTTCAAAGTTTGAATCTTCGCGACAAATAACTTCAACTTCACACAGATTCCTTCAAGATTTGGAGGTTTTGCAAGTTTGTCTTATTTGAACTTGTCGAATTCGTGGTTTTCTGGTCGAGGTTCTGGAGAATTGTCTCAGTGACCGGTTAGAAATTCTTGATCTCTCTAAGCCTTTCTCTTTTGGAGTTCGCTCATTGAGACTTGAGAAACCGAATCTATCCACGCTTGTTCAGAACCTCACCTGCGGCTAAGAGGTCTTTATCGGATAATGTAAATATCTCCGCACAAAACTTCGATTGGAGCCAAGGTTTGTCATCATCTTTGCCTAATTTGGATGTTTTAAGCGTCCAATTATCAAACTTTCGGGCCCATTAGATGACTCCGCGGGAATTGCAGTCACTTTAGGTAATTAGTTTAGCTCGAACCGCGTTAAGTTATCGGTTCGAATTTTTGCAACTTTCAAGAATTTGACAATAATGAATCTTGCTTCTTGTAACTTAACAGGAACATTTCCCAAAAAGGTCCTCCAGTTGGAAATTTCTGATTCTTGATTTATCGGTTAACACGGATCTATATGGCTCTTTACCCGATTTTCCTATCAACGGATCACTTGAAGTTTAGTTCAAGAGCAAGACAAATTTTTCAGGGCGTCACGATTCTATTGGAAATCTTAAGGAGTTATCAAAATTGAGCTACGGGGCGATACCAAGCGTAAGTAGGTTCATTACGGTCTAAATTTGTTAGAAAAAAGGTTTGACTCTAAAAGAGCGCTAACAGACATCTCATCCAACGCTAAAGTCCACGAGGTATCTCTCCTTCCACACCTTCACTTGTTATAACTTTATCTTTTACGTTTGCGCCTACCATATTATGTTTACTATCATATGTATTATGCGATGATTAAGGTTGTGTACTTTTAAGATTATTGAACCAATCGGTTGGAACCATGGTCTGGCGGTATGTTTCAAATTTCCATATTTTATGTAATTGGTGCATCGAAAGGTATATATTTGGGCATCTATGTGAATGATTAGTGCATCGAAAAGGTATGTAATAGTGCATCAATGGACAACATTAGGGCGTCAATGAGTATACCAATATTATAAATTAGGATAGGGTATCTAAATAGTTATCTTGTGGGTTATCGTTCTTTAAATAGTTAAAATCAGGCCAAAAAATACAGGGTCACCCTGTAATCTTCTAAAAAGTCAACAAAATGTTTTCAACTCATGGCAGAAAGGAAATATTGACAAACACCTGGGCCTAATAGTTAAAAGCTTAAAGAAGTGAGCAGGTCATGTACCGAGTAATACCAGGCCCTCAAATGCTAAAATCATGATCTGCTAAAATCATGATCTTTGTGTGATGCCTTTTCACGAAATGGGCGATTAACATAGTTTTTTTAGGTCTATTTTGCAACAAGGGTCAAAAGAAATCAAGATGTGGGTCTTTTACTACATTTACATATTGCATTTATATAAAAACTTCAGTGGGTATTGGAAAGTGATAAGTCAAAATCCAGAATGTGGCATGTTCTTGGACGAGTAAGGTTACCCAAGTTGTACAATAAGCAGTCTTGACGAGTATATTTGGACCTTTTCCTTCCATGCTCATTTTATTTACATGTCTGAGCCAAACATGAACCATAGCTAAAAACTTATCCAAATTGGAGAATTCAATGTGGCCTGTTCTTTTTATTAACTGGATTATTTGTTCATATTCAGGTTTTCAGTGGATTCTTAGATGCCAGAGATGTATGATCATGAATTTAGGAATGAAATGAAAAGGCTGATAGGAAAAGGCTTGAAGAAGACCCTAGGTAGGTAATCAAAAGTAAAAGCTTTTGATTAGTCTGCTTAAGGCAGACCCATCACGAGTCATGGACTACATCAATAGGCTAGACAACTTTGATGGACCTGCTGTTGGTGAGGTGGCTGTAGAGGCAGAACTTTACGAAGAAGCATATGCTATATTCAAGAAGGTCAACTTGAATGTTCAAGCAGTTAATGTTCTATTGGATAATATCCAAAGTATTCCACGGGCGGTTGAGTTTGCATACCGTTTTGAGGAAGATGTTGTTTGGAGTCAGGTGGCTAAAGCACAACTCAGATATGGGCTTGTGAGCGATGCAATAGATTCATTCATTCGTGCTGAGGATGCTACTCAATTCTTGGATGTTATTCGTGCTTCCGAGGACAAAGATTGTTACAATGATTTGGTGAGATATCTTCTGATGGTGAGAGAAAATACCAAGGAGCCAAGGGTGGATAGTGAGCTCATATATGCATATGCGAAGATCTAGAAGTTGAGCGAAATTGAGGAATTTATCCTTATGCCAAATGTTGCCAACCTCCCGAATGTTGGTGATCGTTTGTTTGATGAAGCATTGTATGAAGCTGCCAAGATCATATATGCCTTCATCTCCAACTGGGCTAAGTTGGTTGTCACACTTGTGAGGCTGCAACAGTTCAAAGGTGTTGATGATGCAGCTCGTAAAACAAATAGTGCTAAGACATGGAAAGAAGTTTGCTTCGCCTGTGTTGATGCCGAGGAGTTCCGCTTGGCTCAAATATGTGGGCTCAATATTATAGTGCGGGTGACTACTTTTAAACTTCTAATGTCTAGTAGCAATGAATACTATTTATTGTCTTAATTCCTAAAGGTCTTGCTGAAATTTGTAGGTGGATGACCCTAGAAGAGGTCAGTGAGTACTACCAAAACAGAGGATGCTTTAATGAGTTGATCTCTCTTATGGAAAGTGGTTTAGGGTTAGAACGTGCTCATATGGGTATCTTCACCGAGTTGGGTGTTCTCTACGCTAGATACCGCCACGAGAAATTAATGGAGCATATAAAGCTCTTCTCAACTCGTCTCAACATTCCAAAGCTAATTCGCGCTTGTGATGAGCAACAACACTGGAAGGAACTGACATGTTTGTATATCCAAAGTTCATCAAGATGTTTTCGCCTACTAAATTTACTCATGTCATTGTTGCCGTCAACTCTTTCTGCTAGTGAAAAAGTCGCGGAGTAGGAGTATGAGTTTCTTTGAATGTACACATACGAGTTTGTTGATCATATAAATAATTTTTTTATATTTTATTGTAATACCGCTGATATCTACATCCTTGTCATATGGGTAAAATAGTTGCATTTTCGTTATATTTGAGTTGAGAAAATAACTGAAAGTTTCAGTTTAAGTTTATAATAAAAGTAAATCGTGGGTATCAAAAACGTTATAGAATAAAATATTCTATTTTGGTTAGTATATGTTTTTGATAAAAATATCATTGATTAACTAAAATAAGTTGGTTTGTCAATAAGAGATTTAGGCTGAGAGTGATGGGTAGGGATAAATTTACAAAACAAACCTTTAGAAATAAAGAAAGTAACAAAGAAGCCCTTGGACTTGGGAGGGAAAAAAAGAGGGGAAGAGGGGGTGATCTAAAGGTTGAGATCACTTCTCTCACTTTTCTCTTGAGATCAACTTTTTAAATGATTGATCATATATATATATATATATATATATATATATATATATATATATAGAATTGAGATCATATGAGAACTTTTTTAAAGTTTTAAAAGTAAGAACCCATACACTAGATGACATGTGAAAAGTATGATTTTACAATTAAATAAATTGGTAACTAAATGAAAAGGGTAAAATAAAGAATTTACATATCCCTTAATTCTCTCTGACCTACAACTAGTATTTAATATTAACACTTATCCTCACTTTTATTAACACTCATCCTCGCTAAAAAAATACACATACAGATCCAAACAGAAAAAAGCCACCATCTTCATCTTTATTTTTCACCTATCCATAAAAAAAAAGTGTCCATCTTCATTTGAATTTGGTATTTAGCACACCTTAATAAACCTACCCACTTTTATCTCTATTCTTACCAACCCATCAATACAAAAACACATCTATCATTTTCATTAATAATAAAACACGTTTATCTCTCCCATCTTATATTTCTGGCAACAAAAAATCCTTCAAACTCCAAAAAGCTCTCGTCACTTTTAACACTTTCTTTGATCAATCAGATCATGAACGGATCTTGGCTTTTATTAATACCCGCCGCAAAGATGGTACATGTTAGTTGGTGTATCCGGTTGTTTTGTGTCTAGATCATGGTTATGTTTAGTTCCGCTGTTTGCGACGCCGGAGTTTACCACGTCGTCAGAACCATGGACGTGTTTATATCCGTTGACCATGGTACACCAGATACATCGTGGTACACCGGATACATCGCCGGAGTTTGCCACGCTGCTGCTTTTTCTGTGACGCTGCTGTCGCCGGTTCACCAGATACATCGTGGTATGTGATGCACAAAACCACGATGTACCAGGTAGCAGGTATGTGCTGGTGGTGGGCTGGTGTCGCTGCTGTAGCAGGTGTGTGAGCACAAACCACGATGTATCTGGTGTACCGGAATCTGCTACTGTTTGGTTTCGATGTGTGTATCTTCGCGCGTGTATATATGTATGAGATGGGTTTGTGACCAAGCACTCGCCGGCTGTTTGTCTAGCAAATCAGTTTTGATAGAAAATAAAACCTCCGCCGTATCTTGAATGTGATATATTGGTTGTTATTTGTATCAACTATATACTGTATGTGTCAGATAAAAAGTTTTACTGTAATTAGAGTTAGAAAAAGTCAACAGCTTAGTTATTATGGAATATGGACTACTGACATAGATATGGAGAGATTAATGTCATAAAGTAAAGAATAAAAATTTATTTATTTAGGTGAATTGTGATACATAAAGCCCCTAGAGTTCTTGTTAATTACCCAAATGCCATTCATCAAACATTAATTTCATTTAACACAAATAAACAGATCTAACGGTTAAAAATGGTTCTTATTTTTACAACTTTAATTTATCTCTCACATTAACCTTTCCATATATATATATATATATATATATATATATATATATATATGTATGTATGTATGTATGTATATATATATAGAGTGAGTATGATCATGCTGGATTTTTATTTTTAGTGCGACGTGGACGGACAGATCTGGGACCGCCCATTCCAGATCTGATCTTGACTTTGTAAAAAAGTCAAAGATCTAAACTAACTTCACGGTACCAATTGACCAGTAAACGATTTTTTAATTTTTTTCTTTTGAGCAATCCTTACTATTGTTATCTTCTTTCATTTTTTTTATTTTTTGATTTTTCGACCATTTTTGTTTTCTTGATTATGAGTCCTACCGTGATATTACGATATTATGAGTTATGAGTTAGTGTGATATTATGAAACTGTGATATTATAAAATGATGATATTATAAAACCAACTGTGATATTAAGTTTTTTACATGTAAAAATGAACCTTGATATTAAGAAACATATGATAGTTACTATGATATTAACAATTTTATTAAAAAAAAACATATGATAGTTACGGTGATATTAACAATTATATTTAAAAAAGAAAAAAAGTTCCTGTGATAGTAAAAAGAAACCGTGATATTAACATTTTTTTTTATTAAAAAAGGAACGGTGATATTAATAATATTAGTAAAAAAAAAACAAAAAGGTACTGTGATATAAAAGAAAAGTTAGTGTGATATTAACAATTTGTATTTAAAAAAAAACTTTACGTGATATTAAGATCAAATCTTGACTTTTTTACAAAAGTCAAGATCTGATCTTGACTTTGACTTTTGTAAAAAAGTCAAAATCGACCTTAATATCAGAATACCTTTAATCACGAAAACCATTTTTTTTTTGAAAATTTTTTCAGCAATTCTTAAATATTTTTCATCCTCTTTATTTTTTTAATTTTTTCAGATTTTTTTGATTTTTTTTTAAAAAGCTACTGTGATATTTCCGCACCATTCCTACTTAAAAGGCTAAAACCCACCCGATCCCTTCCCTATATATATATATATATAGAACGCGAGAAGAGTTAGCCATCCATCTAATCCTTCCTTTTTTTAATTTAATGGCTAAGAATAAATAAAAAAAACACACACAAGTCCCACACATCAAGTGAAATGAACACCGATCCTCTCCCATCTTTATCATATGCCATGAAACCACCGCTAATCACCACAGATTAAGTCATTAAACCACTGATATTCGTCGCCGATCAAACTACCACCACACCGACGTTCAAGCCACCACTACACCGCCACTACACCGCCACAATTTTAGCTATAATAACCATTTAAATCAAAACCTTCTACCACCGTCTTCAACCGTCTACCACCGTATTCAACCGTCTACCACCGTCTACTATCGGAATCACCATCGAAATCACCACGGGAATCATTATCAATTACAAAATATTCGACAAATATGGGTGAAGAAGATGTAAATGGAATTAGGTCAATTGAAGCTGAGATTGATGAAAAAGATCGAACTTTTCAACTCAGATTATACAAGACAGAAATTTCAAGTAACTATTATTTTTGAAATAATTTTATTGTTGAATTTGTGAATTATTATGTGTTTGAAGTTATTAACATGTGAATGTATAGATTACTTAAGTCTTGATTGTTATAAGCTACTTAATTAGTTTACATCAAGAGATTTTTTGATATTACTAGCAAATACATATGTATAGTACGACTATCTTCGCGTGTGAAAATATAATCCAGGAATGAAATTTTGATGTTATTAGTGGATTTTTAAATATAGTAGCAGTATCTTCGCTTGTGAAAATATAATCTAAGAATATATCTTCACATGTGAAGATATAAAGTATCGAATACACTCACATGTGAAGATATAAGGTATCGAATATCTTCACATGTGAAGATATAAGGTATTGAATATCTTCGCATGTGAAGATATAAGGCATCGAATACACTCACATGTGAAAAATTTAGTAAGTATCTGATATTTTTCCGCACACGCGAAAATATAGGAGATATTTTTCTTCGCACGTGAAAATATATGAGATCTTTTTCTTTGCACGAGAAAATATAGGAAATCTTTTTCTTCGCACATGAACAAAACTAGCGCGGTTTGAACATAGTGCAGATGTAAGTGATTTGATTATAGATTGAAGATATATAAGGACTATAGTTTGATGTAATTACTATTTAGATTTGAAGATATATGATGTGCAGTTGAGTAATGATTATAGCCGGTAACTGTTTATGTAAGACGAGACGGGTCGGTAGAGCGGATTTTGTCTTCCCCTTATCATTTCTATCCAACTTAACAAAGAAGGGTCATCAATAGAATATTGATTTCAGGCAGCAAGTATGTTATTACTAGTCTATTGTGGTTTGACATACCTTCATGAGAACAACAAAGTAAAGATATTTCATCGGGTTATAAAAGGTGCTAAATATTGTTGGATTCGAGGCTTCGTGCTAAAATTGCTGATTTTGAGTTACCAGTGATTACAAGAACACCAAGTGGTGGTTTTGTTGGGTTGCCTGTGAGGTTTAAGAAGTGGAGATATGGAAAAAGGGTGGTGGGTGTGAGAGCTACGGTGGTGAGAAGTGGTGGTGGTGGTGATGGTAGTGAGAGGAAGTCTGGTGGTTGTAGTGGTGGTTACCAGAGCTCTGGTAAGGAGGTGATTACTTTTAATGATAGTAAGAGTTTTTCAGATGAGTTGTCTGCTTGGGATAATATTGGTGCTGTTGTTAGACTTACATACGGAACCGGTTAGTTTTTACTTTTAATTTTTTATCAAATCTCAAGAAAACTGCAAGAAAATTCATTTATGATGGAAGCGTTTGCCTTTGTGCCTTTGCAGTAACAATAACAAGAGCCTATAATGACGCGGAATAAAAAATTACATATCTGTATCTAGTTGCTGATGCAGTTGGCTGCTTGATTAAGACGCAGACTTCACAAGAGCCTCAACTATTAAATAGGTACTGATAAATATCAATGCACTAAGTAGGTTGTCATCGTTTAAATTGTAAATGTCACATGTGAAAGTATGGACTACGAATTTGGTATTGATTGCTATAGGTGACTTAGGCTATGTTTGATAGCCTCTTAATAAAATAGCTCAGCACTTAGCACTGAATCGCTCAAAGGTATTACTGTTTGGCAGAAAAAAAACGGGTCCTGAGTGGGCCAGAAAACTTCTGAATGGGCCACCTCCCATATGCTTGCCCAGTGATTCAGCAGTCTCTATCTTCTCCTATATACCCTTTTTTTCACATACGCACTCTCCTAACCACCTCACAAGTCGCCACTACTCACGAAAAAACCTCTCATGTTGAATCTGCTTGGTTTCTCTTGATCCCATTGTCATACAATTGTTGCAGGTAAAACTTTATTAATTTATGGAGTATATAGTTTTTCAACTTTTATCTTTAGTTTATCCAATAATTATTTGCATCTTTGGGGACTTAAAAGTGAGATACCTATTGTTATTATATGCAAAACTCCATTCTCATGTTGAAACAAAATTGATGTTATGTGATAAAAGTTATATTACTATGCGAAGCATGGAAACAAGATAGTGTTATTTAGTGTCAACAAGAGTGTGCAATACTGTTCTGCATATGATTATTTGAATGTGTGTTGACTGGTACTTAAATGTTCCTACCTGGTTAATGTGTCATCAATTGTTTGGTAGGCCATGGGGCAGTATAGTGATGTCTAGTTATGTTATGTATTTAGTTGCGCTTGATCCCATGGTTGGATCACGTGTTTTGTTTTTCTTTGGTTAGGTCTGCACATAATGTCTAGTTATGTTATGTATTCAGTTGCACTTGCGCTTGATCTGATAGTTATGTTATGATTTATAAGAAAATGAGCCATTGCATGAGTTTATATTACTACTATGACTTATATTATAAATGAAGAGTCACAAATCAAGACCATCATTTATCACCATGTCCAAAACTAAAAATAGAATGGTGTGAATCATGCTCATGCACAATTTAGAAATGTTATCGAGCGTGCTTATGGTGTCTTAAAGCAAGGTTCCCGATACCAAAACAAATGGCTCCTTATCCTTTTCTGGTACAAATAAATGTAGTGATTGCATGTTTTGCGGTCCACAACTTCATATGGAAGTGCAACATTTACGATCAATTATTTTTGGAGAGCGATGCAAACACCATGTTTACTACTGAAGAACAAAGTGAAGGAAGTTAGGGACAAGGCATGGACGACACACAATGAATATATGGCTAATCTTCGTAATCATATTGCTAATGAGTTATTTATAGATGCTTCAACCTAAGATTAGTTCATAATTTATGCTGTTTTATGATCTTGCGGTAAGACTATTTACACTTTTTTTTTTTTTTTTTTTTAATTCCAACATTACCTTCTTTATATTATACTTTTATTCGAGTTAATAATTGTTTTATCAAATGGTATATTTTATTCAATACAAAATCAGACAGAAGGCTAAATTGGTAATTTCAGGCAACTCAGATTGCTCATTCAGAATAAATATCAAACAATCAGTTTCACTCAGAATCAGGTTCACTCAGCAGCTTGGAATCATTCAGCAGCTTTGATTCATTCAGCGCTAAATCATATTTTTTTATCAAACAGCCCCTTAATTAGTTTGCGTAAAGTAGAAAAAGTTTAGTAAGAGTATCTTCGCGTATGAAGATAATTATTAAGTAATGAAGATTTGAGGTTATTAGCGGATTTAAGTTTAGTTATATCATTTTCACATATGAAGATTATCAGCTAGAGTATCTTCACGTATGAAGAATATCGAGATTAGTGATTTTTTAATTATTTAAGTATATTTAAATTATCTTCGTGAGTGAAGAATATCGGTAAGGAATGATGAGGTTATTAAGTTTACTTAGAGTATCTTCGCATGTGAAGAATATTAGTACGGAATGAAGTTTTTAGATTATTAGCGGATTTAAATTTAGTTAAAGTATCTTTGTATGTGAAGAATATTAGTAATGAATGAAGCTTTTAGATCATTAGCGGATTCAAGTTTAGTTACATCATTTATGCGTGTTAATAATATCAGTAAGTAATGTAGTTTTGAAGATATTAGCAGATTTAAGTTTAGCTAGAATATCTTCGCGTGTGAAGAATTTTACTATTTAATGAAGATTTGATGTTATTAGCGGATTTTTTGATAGCATCTTCGCATGTGAAAATATCAGGAAAGAATAAAAGTTATGATGTTATTAGAGAAATATTTGATGATTGAAGTATATTAATAGCATCTTCACATGTGAAATTTTTGCTGGTCGACATACGAAGCTAGAAAATCCCTTTTTCAAGAGGTAAATAGTGATGATAGAAGTAGGACTTAAGAGCCAACCTTCTGTTTTACTCTTGTTGTATTGAGGAGGAATACACCTCACACATAGAAAACAAAGATCGAGTTTTACAAGCGTGTGACCGCTTCCAGATATTATATTTATTCTGAGCTTCACGAACTCCATTTGACGACAATTGAGGCAAAGAGAGGAAGGAGGTTAGTGTGTTATAGGTAATTGTTGATGGCTTATGCTTGTGAGATTAGCAGTTGTATGTGTTGTTTATTGGGTTTTAGATTAATTATACAGATCTAGTGAGTTCTATCCCGAGATTTTCAGTAAGTTTTGTAGGAAATTTTTTCAATGTTGATGTACCACTGCTATTTTTGACATCTAAAAATCATGAGATATTGTTCTGAACACTCTTTATAGCTGAAAAAATAAATTTTGTGAGTTTAAACTACATTAACCTTTGGGCATACTAGTAGAGATGTGGAATGTTTGGTTTGGTGTTCTCTAAA
This sequence comes from Chrysanthemum makinoi, assembly GCA_910596185.1. Classification (NCBI taxonomy): domain Eukaryota; kingdom Viridiplantae; phylum Streptophyta; class Magnoliopsida; order Asterales; family Asteraceae; genus Chrysanthemum; species Chrysanthemum makinoi. The sequence goes on along the minus strand of OU343217.1, from coordinate 251,247,325 downwards.
CAATATCCTAAACGGCGTCTATTAAATTACAAAATAACGGTACCAACTGATCTTAACAGACTAGTTCTGGTTTAAAATTGGTTTAATCCCATATTGAGACTGTAACTTATGATGTGCGAAATGTCGTCTGAGAAATGAAAATTAATTTATTACAATACATGGGGTTCCGTTTCAAACACCAGACCTGCGGACCATACTACAAATAGTTCATTGGTCCAATGTCATCTCGGTTGTGTTTAGATATTGAACAAATAAAATTACATAACTATGTGAAGCCATGCGAGTGTTGGCATCTTACAAATTGGTACGAGTGTTAGACCTCGTTCCTTTGTCATAATGAAAAAATGGAACTGTTAGTTGATCTGTACTTACGAGTAGGATTGTAGGAACACGGAAAAAAAATAATGAATTGCCTATTAAATAATCAGAACTCTTAAAGTGGGCAGTTTTATAGAACATACAATTACATAACCTGTATTGATATGCTCTGAAATTACTCCTTTTGACCAATAACCAACCGCGCCGCCCATCGTGCGAGCTATAACATGATAAAGCATGCAATATGAATGCATACATAAGTCATTCGATAGAAAGTTAGAATTTATTGTTTTTGGAATCCTCATAGTAATACTAATATATGCAAGAATAATCTCTAAGGCTATCGAGGGAAATGTACAGCCTGGCAATATATTGTACTCACCATGAATATGCTAGTTGGTTGGTTTCGAGGTGCAGATAGTTGCATTATATTGTTTTCTTAGGAGTAAGGTACTGGATTTATTTAGATATATATTATTCATAATCTAATTTTGCCAAATTTTTAATTAATGATGTTTTTTGTTTGATTATTCTAATGTAAAGGAAAATTCTCGTCAACTCGTGTACCCGTAACCTGACCCGTAGTTTGACCCCAACCTGTTTTGACCCGTTACCAACCCGTCCCATATTGTAACTTCAAGTTTAAGCAAGTAGTTTTCTTTTGGGTTTTTTCTAAATATATATGAGAGTCTACCAATTCAGTATGGTGGATTGAGTGTAGATTTCTGCGATTGCAACCTGGAATTCACCATTAATGATCGGGCTTCAGTGGTTACGGTCAAACCCACAACCAAGCAAACTGTTGACATCGTAGTAAATGAGGTACTTATGTCATTGCGTTTTGAAATGGACGGTGTAAGTTGAACGTATAATCTTTTCGATTATCCTCAAGTTTTCCAAATTTAAAATGACAATTACACAGGATAACTTTTTTAACTGATTTGAATAAGTGGTCAAAGTTTTTGAGTATGCTATATATCTATTTTTCTGACTAATTGGGGCATTTTTTTGGTCGTTTCACATCAGATACTAGTTTAGTGCCCATCATTGTGTATGCATTATTTGGGTCATCAGGTCAGCTTGCTGTTCGTCCAGTAGTATTTGTTTCGTTGTTGGTCTCAAATGTTCTAGGCCATGTTGATTCATCTGGTGAAATGTATACAAAAGTCGCCATATTGTTGTCACTCATGGTTGGAATTCTAGAATTCTAAGCAATCACTTGTTATCTCAGTATATGGTGAAAGTTATCGGTTTAAAGGTTATCTCCCTTCAAACTTATGCCAGTTACTTCCACGCACACAATTAATAAAATCCATATTGAAGATGACCGGTTTACATATATCGAAGATGTTGATAGTGTATTCATTTAGGTCGTCTAACATTTTATCTTGCAGGCAATTACTCATCGAGAAGCCAAAATCGAAGACATGGCTTTCACCACAACTATTTACAAAGTTCTAAGAGCCGTTTATGTATTCCAGTGACAGGGTGGATACAACTGGTATTTGGGGTATTGTATAAAATTTGAGTTACTAGGTATATTTTCAATAAGACATGGATTAATTTTTAAGCTAGTACTGTATATATTACATTTCTTTTGCTAACATCTTTTATGGCTTTACATAAACTGTCACTAGTAAATACACGCGCATTTATATTTGAGCAAATACATTTTTTTACGTGTGAATAAACTTTCAACGGATTATTTTTAGGTTGTTGCTTTGAATAGTAATTGTATAACCTATTTAGTGTCAATCAATTGTACTGCAATGTGAACATGCTATATTTTATGAGTGTATCTTTTTCTTCGCTTGTGAATAAATTTTCTACACTAGTAAATTATGCATATAAAATTATACATGAGCAATAATGTTGTCTTCGTGTGTGAATAAACTATCGTGACTAGTAAATAAACGTACAGTTATATACTTTTACCTTCACGTGTGAATAAATTTTTTACACTAGTGGCATATACTTTTTTCTTCACGTGTGAATAAACTTTTTTCACCATTAAATATGCGTACATTTATACATTAGCATATACATTTATCTTCGTATGTGAATAAAATTTCTTCACTAGTAAATACACGTATATTTACATATACTTTTTTTTTCGCATGTGAATAAACTTTCTTCACTGATAAGTACGTGTACATTTATACATGAGCATACACATTTATCTTCGAATGTGAATATGCTTTCTTCACTAGTAAATAAATGTACATTTGTACATGAACATATACAATTATCTTCGCGTGTGAATAAAATTTCTTCACTAGCAAATAAATGTAAATTTGTACATGAGCATATATAATTATCTTGTAATTTCATTCATTTGGAGATGCATCTGATATCTACATGATAATAGTAGTTTTTTATGCTATTTAATTCAAGTACTAAGCTAACTATATGTCATGTTTCTTAGGTTGTTGTGGCTCTTTCTCATGCTGCCATCCTAGAAGAATCTATGCGAGCCTGCGGCCAACTCATGGATCAAAATTTTGCTTTGAACTTGGCTCGAAACATTAATAAATATTGATTGCTCTAGGTAGGTCGTCACATTAATAAATCCTATTGCGTCCGTGAAAAACACATCCATGGCGTTGAATTATGACCTAGATCTACCTGCTTTTAGTATTGGTGATGAAAAACGCCTTATGCAAATCATCTTAAACGTTGTTGGGAATGCAGTTAAGTTTACGAATGGGGGTCATGTTTCAATTCAGGCCTCCATTTTGAGTCCAGAGTATTTGCAGGAGTGGCAGACTCCTGAATTCTGCCCTACATTGACAGAGGGTATGTTCTACCTACTTGTGCAGGTCAGTATATCTTAATTGCTGAATTGAATGTTTTCATGGGTGTTCAGTTCTGGTGGCAGTTTTGACCCATTTACTTATAAGTTGGTCGACTTGGGTTTTATTTTATCTCAAATAGGTCAAACCAGAAAAGGGAAAATGAGAATGGATCAAATGTGTATAAAGGGTCTATAGTCGGACAAAGTGCAAACAAATATAGTTTATCTAGTCATTTATAACACAGTAATTACTGTAATTTGCCTTCAGATGGACCAAAAGGGTGTTTGTGGATTTGCATGACTCGAACCGGTTTGACCAACAACATTAATATAACATGCTTTGACTTGTGCGATCCGTGCGCATCTTGCCACTTAAGTGTTAAATACGAGTATATGTTTGAATCTCACTTTAGCACTTATGTTTTGTGAAAAATGAATAGCCCAAAAGAGATTTACTCTGACCCGTTCAAGTCCAAACAAAGAAAAACCTTTATGTGGCTTTTGAGTAGGTCTTGTGGTTTGGTCTATGATCATTCTCCTAGTATACTTGATACCATTAACTGCAGGTGAAGGATTCTGGGTCTAGAATAAAACAACAAGACATTCCACACATTTTTACAAAATTTTCGTAGCCTCGTAGTGCATCCAACCGAAGTAATGGTGGTGCAGGTCTTGGGCTCGCAATTTGCAAAAGGTCTTGGGCTCGCAATTTCACCCATATGTTTTTCAGGTTTGTAAATCTAATGGGAGGTCACATATGGATGAGAGTGGAGGGTTAGGCAAGGGTACAACAGTTGCATTCCTCGTGAAACTAGGTCTCTGCAACTACCCAAATGACCCAACTATGCAACAACTTGTTCCCCAAACCGCTCCTAAAACAACATCGACAGCTGGACAGAGAGGGTTACCAAGGGGCTGCTTCATTCCCGCTTTACAACAGGATCAGGCAGTTTTCATGGCACTTACATTTGATTATGAAATTGCTAACAAGCTGAATGCTAAGACTGTAAGATGGGTAACCATTGATGACTTTTAAGCAGCATGCATGATGATCGTGTTTTGACCAAAATATTGATGGTAATAAGTAGTATATCTGAGTTACCATATTGTAGTTGTGCATAGATTTATAGAAAGGTATTATCAAGTCTCTTGCATCATAATCCAACTTTTCAACTTATGGGTTTGAAGTGCAATGCAAAATTGTATCTTAAGTCGATAGTCGATTCAACTTATAGCCGATTCTCAATACATTGACAAATTTATGTAGAAGTGTGCTACTTCTGGAAATTGTGTTCTTGAAGTGCGAGTGGGAACGTCCCATTGACCATACTTCTCATTGGCTGGCAGAGAGCCTTTTTTTTGGTTTATCTGTGTGGTAGATTAATGTTTTAATATTGCTTTAGGGCCGTTTAAGTAATTTGCAGTATGATACAAGATTTTGTTTGTATGCAGTTCAGCAAAGTTCATGCATTGTAAAGTGGCCGTAAAAGGATGTATTTTTCGGTAAAATGTGAAATATATTAGCACCAAAATACTCTCTAATAAAAGCACCCATGGTTGCAATTGAACATGCCCAAGGTCACAAAAACAAGCAAAGAATACAGAAAGATTAAAAATACTATACTGCTTTCAATTACCAGGATACACACATACTGACAACAAAGCAAAACATCTAGCCATGCACTACTCGATACTGCTTATACTCTTTCCTCTCAATGTCTATCAACAATCACCATTAAAGCAAAACACAGTCCATCTTACAAAACAACATCAAAACTTTATGCAATGAACCAGAAAACAGAATGCAGTGAATAGCGATTTTGATCCATTCACTCTCAAATTCCAATCCATTGATAGGAATAATGTGTAGACAAAGTGCAATATTTGAACTAATATGATCCAACACTTATCAAAGAAGAGCATCCCCGACCAAGACTTACTCAACAATGAGAACTGAGGATCAAATAGCTAGGCTTCCTTTTCTAAACATAGCCATCTATCCACAATAAACCAAACATCCAAATCCCCTAGGAATCTCAGTATCTTTAATGAGCTTTAATGGAGATATGACATCTACATTCATGTAAATGAAAAGCTTGCATCTCATACTTTGCAATGTCCCAATAGTATAGCACCAAGTTATTTAAAAATGTCAAGTAATTGATGATACATGATTAAAAAGATTAAAATACAAATCTGATTTAAAAACTATAAAAATAAAATACCAAAGACCTCTTGTCGATATAATGGGTGCAAAGTCCTCACCCAAGTACGAAGTAGTTAACAATTACGGTCAATTTAGTTCAAACTGCTAATTTTCCACTTTCAGCTAGCTTCTTTTTTTTGCCTTCCATTTCAATAGCTATAACATGCTTCTTTTATGCAAATACTTATCATTATTGACATAAACAGGCTAGCCTAATGACTAAAAGTTTCATGAGTATCATAACTTCTTTTGCAATGTTACCAGGGGATTTTCAGCAGATAAAAGCTTAAACAACTAGTAGGAGATGCCTCTGGGCATTTTGAAATGAGTTAGATCCACCAAATCATATAAGAACTAATAGCCAGTTTTCAGCAATAGCAAGCAGAGATCATCATGGTGAAGAGTATATGACCTTTTTCTGCCAACACGCATATTGTTCTTCAATTCAGATGAATAAAAAGACAATAACTGATAGGAACTAACATATAATGCTAGACACAATATACTGAAATCAACCAAAGCAAAAGCACACTATTAAGACAGGCCAAAAGTGCAAATATTAGTAGTGCATTAACAAAGCAGACTTTAAAAAAGATCTTCATGTCATTAAGTTTTATCCTCTCAAAATAAACTTTTCCAAACAAAAGGAAACATGGCAACAAAGAACCCACCAAAGAACCATTCAGTCTCGTATTGTTGCCACCAAAGAACCCACCCTCCACCGATTGGGGTCTCATATCTGAATCATCCCATTCGAAGGCTATCAAACACCCTCTAACACTGCTAAGAAGGCAATGAAAGCAACTCCTAATAACACAAACACATATAATCTAGTGTATGTATTGTATATATATTACTTCCCATGAAATCCCATGATCCGTTTATGAATAAATCCCAGAGTCATATCGTCAACTCAAAACAAAACACTATCTGAAGTATAGTAATGAAGCAAAAACTAATCGATATACAGTCAAGACATCATTACCAAATATTTAGAACTGTCATTACATATGTATATATCATAAAGCATAATACTAATGAAAGGTTCTTACAACTTGTTCAAAACACAAACCTTAGATCTTTAATAGTACTCTGCACTTTTTATATTAACTCATACCTTCCTTACTCTAGTGCACCGTAAGATCTTCACATTCACAAAACTTTTGACTATGTAATTATCCGGCGTCTTCTTGGTCTGCAGTTTCAAAATTAACAAGAGAATGTGTTTACGTTACTACACAAAATTAGCTAATCATAAAAGATATACAGCATACCTTCTTCCTTTATGAAGGTGATTACGTGTTCTTGTCGCAATGATGTCAGCAAACAAAACTTTTGACTATGTAATTATCCGGCGTCTTCTTGGTCTGCAGTTTCAAAATTAACAAGAGAATGTGTTTACGTTACTACACAAAATTAGCTAATCATAAAAGATATACAGCATACCTTCTTCCTTTATGAAGGTGATTACGTGTTCTTGTCCAACCCAAGGCAATGCTGTCAGCAATGAATTTAAGTCACTGAAGTGCTTTTCGGCTTTGGAAGAACACAACACCATTCAAATACTAATTTGGCCTTCATCTTCTTGTTGAAGTAGCTTCTCATACGTAAACTGAAGAAAAATATATAACAAGAGTTTTATTATTAGGAAAATTTAATAACTCATGCTTAACTACAGCATTGAATAGATCAATGAAAAGAAGGTTTAGGGGTTCTGTAATACATATAATGATAAATAACGAGTATTCATTAAACAAGGTGCATGTAACTGTTACCTACTTACCTTGACAACATGGTTCCATTCTTCAGAATTGATGGTTTGAAACCTTGAAGTTATATTTAGAGACCGAGGACAGCAAAACCAAAGTACAGCACCCACAACAGCTTCATAAACAGATAATCCTCTTATGTTTCTCAGTTCTAGGTCAATATGCTCGAGTTCATTAGTTGGGGACCGAATCATCTTTAGTTCCTCAACGTCTAAGAAAGTCTGTAAAAAATTGGTAGATAAAATTTAGAGTTGGGATTATTCCATAACATTGCTAGGAAATAAATGAAAAGACATAAATGATTTTTTATATAAATAATTTCAGGTGAATACAGAACCGCATAAATTTGCAGCTTTAAAACTTTAAAACCAGTTTTCGCGTCCAATAATTGCCTCAGCTTCTGGAACCATAGACTATCAACTTCATCTCTAGGGTAACATCCAAGTCATGCTCTCGGCAGCAGTGAATCCCTTACCACAAGTGCAGGAAGATTTGAATGGATATGGTACTCAAACAAAAGCAAGTTGGGGGTAGTAATATCAATTTCTTCCAAATCAGACTCCATAAGTAGTGCAAGTGCCTCAAGGAAGAACTCAATAACCTCAAGTATTTTCAATTATCAGGAAGGCTCAAAGTCAAATTTTCAATGAAGGGGATATTGGACAGCAATCCAGAAAACACTTCCGACTTCAATTGATTTCACAATGTCAAAACTCTTCGCCGATTCAATTGATTCAACTGATTCATCCAACCGCAAGTATTTAACACTGTTCATATGTACGCTTAATACTATTAGGACACATAAGTCAATATATGCAATATGAAAAATTATGAATGGATCGATGTGGGTTATAATATCTATAATGGATCAAATAAGAAATTGGACAACACAAAATGGGTTGAAAGAGGCTCATTGCATATTGTTAGAATGTTAGTAGATAGAACCTCCTAAATTCAAATTATCTAAAAACTTACTGGAAGAATATAACTTTAATAATCATATTATCACATTAACTATTCGTAATAACTTTTGAATTCTGAACAAAAAGTTTTAGGTCGAACCCGACTCCCAACTTGACCCATTTTGACCCGTATAAAAGTTACCACTACTTTTTTCACCCTTTAACCACTTCCCACCTTGTCATCTTTAAGCTTAGAAGCCATGAAAACTGACTCACATTTTCATATCAGCATGAAACAAGCCTTTCTCGATAATGTCCAGCAAGGCCTAGATAGATTGTAAAAATTAGAGTACATGGTTAAATGCATACATAAGAGACTGATGAAGGTGTGAGTCACATAATACAAACATACCTTATGTTGCGTAAATATCAGGACTCGGTGCTGCCCAACACTAACTGAACCTTCAGAAGTCGATCCCTCAACACCAATGCCACACTCTTCCAAGATTTTCTGAAGAGCAACTAACTTGGGAGAGTGGTGCAGCTTATGGAGTTCTGCACTAACTTCTGAGCTTGTTGCAAAAAGATCAGGCAAAACACGTGGAAGTGAATCTTGAAATTTTCCACCTAGGACAAGTAAAGGATGACTGCAGATTACTAATAAAAAATGAAGTGCCTGCAAAGGAAGACACAAAACATTAGCAAGTCGTGCTATACGAGGAAATTCAACCAATATACTGGTAAGCTAACCAATTTAGATATACTTGTTTCTAAGGATCAAATTGGTAAAGTTAAAATCCGTCAAAACAGAAGTAAAATTAACTAGTATCATAAAATCTAAGAACGAACCTAAAAGCATCTTGATAGCAAACTTAAGCGGATCATGAGAAAAATTACCATGCTCACTTTCACTTGTGGATGGTGTCATTGATGTAGCAAAAGGCAAAACTCGAAACATTTATTATTTGCGCAGGAGTTGGTCGGATATGAGGCATTGATATGGGACATTTGCCTATAGTATAGTCAATTGCTGATATAAAGAATAAGTCTTTTTTTGTATGCAAATCAATACGGTAAGTAGCTGCAGCCAACATAAAACGCAAAGCGTAAATACAATAGAAGATATACACAAATTTAACAAAAATAAACATTTTTGTTTCTAATGGTGGAACATGCCTTTTGATCAAACGTATCTTTACAAGTGAATATCAAACTATCTTTACATGTGAATATCAAACTATCTTCACGTTTGATCAAACGTGAAGATAGTTTGATATTCACATGTGAAGATATCAACCTATCTTCACATGTGAAGATCAACCTATCTTTACATGTGAAGATATTAATAGTTTGATATTCACATGTGAAGATATCAACCTATCTTCACATGTGAAGATCAACCTATCTTTACATGTGAAGATTAAAATATCTTCACGTTTGATCAAACGTGAAGATAGTTTGATATTCACATGTGAAGATATCAACATATCTTCACATGTGAAGATTAAAATATCTTCACATTTGATCAAACGTGAAGATAGTTTGATATTCACATGTGAAGATATCAACATATCTTCACATGTGAAGACAACTGACATTTTAGCGAACACCTTGTATGCGTTGACAAACAACGAGAAAAAGACAAGTTCAACTTTCATTTTCTTCATCAAGTTTACGTAATCATCTAAATTACTCATCAACATAACTAATAGCTAACATAAAACATATAAAGCATGATTTTTTTTTATCTAGATCAAACATTCGAATAAACTTAATTCGCCATGAAAATTCATTTCGAACAATTTGCTCACATGTGAAAATTAGATATTAAATCTCAAAAGACACATTCATCTAGATCTATCTCTTCAATTTCATCATCAGTTTTTAAAATATATAACAATTTACGAAATATATAGAAATAATGAATCAGGAGCTTAATTTACACTTACTGATTATGATGAAGATGGTAATCGATGATTCTGGTTGTGGAAAGTGGTGAACATAGTGGTGGTTGGTGGTGTTGATGAACCTTGAGAGAGTGTTATTGTTCTTTGATGATTGTTATGAGTGATGGTGAGGATCACGATTATGGTGGTGAATGGTGAACAGTGGTGGTGATCGATGGTGATTACGGAAGACGGTGGTAGACGGTTGTAATTATGACGAAGTAGTGGTGGTTCAAACGGCGGCGATCTGCCGGTGGGATCTGCGGTGGTTATGATCAGAGAGAAGATGAAATGGTTTTCACCTCAAAATTTGGACGTGTGTGTGTTTTTTTTATATATATATACATATTAGGTGTGAGAATTGTTTAAAGTATAGTGTGAGGATTAATAATCATTAGATTTTAAAAAAGAAGGGAGTAAATGGAGGGCCAGGATTACTTCTCGCGTTCTTACAAAAAAAGGTCTTCTCATTTGAACGCTTGTCTATATATATATATATATATATATATATATATATATATATATATATATATATATTAAAAGATGTTTTTTACATGAACTAGCTTGTCCCTATATATACGAAGTGATGATCTAGGACTTTTATTATCTATAATCTATTTATCCTTCATTTAATCTTTTAGGTCGAAATAGTGAACATATGTGAAAAGTTAAACGGCTTTCCAAAGTCCTTTATGAATCCCATCCCAGATGGAGAAAAACTTGGGTTACGTATGATGTTGTTAGGTTTGAAATGGAAGGTGGCGGCATATGATGAATCTGAACTAAAAAGAATGATGGTTCCTTTTAAATTCATTTCGTTAGTCAACTCTTCAATTCAAGATTCTCAATCATATCTAAACTCAGAGCATGAAATCTCTTCAGTGTGCTCGTATAATTGTGCAGTCAAATTCTATTCGGATTACGGTGAATTTACTCTTCACGAGGTTAGTCCAAACTTTTCGTACACCACAGACATAAAGATAAGGGTGCTTTTTATTTATTTATTTATTATTTTTTTTTCTTTTTCTTTTTTGGAAATATGGGTGAACGTTTTAGATACGTAACGTACTTTTTAAAAAATAACAATAAACGTAACCAATTTTATCTATTACCAGCATCACGAAAATAGTTTCAAAATTTGAACAAAATCGCTAACTTTTTCAAGTGTTTGACTCAAAAGGCCCTTGTCTTCTTCCCCTTTGATTTTGTTCTGGAAGTTACATTTATTTTTTAAATGTGAAAATTCTAATTTCGAGAGTTTACATATGAATCGTATTTAAAGGGAAGAAGAAGATATTAAATAACACTTATGGATCGTATGTATAAATGAATCAAAATATATAAATGAACATAATTTTCATCTTTTTTGTTTCTTGGATCTCATGTATAAATAACTCAAAATACATGTATGTCAAAACTGGAATTTACATATATAAATATATTTTCAGAAACAGTTTTGGTTTTTGGATTGAATTTTAAATGAATCAAAACAGTTATGGATCGAAATATGTAAATGAATCAAGACTTAGGATCAAATGAGAAATTTTAAGTTAAGATGAAAAGAATAAGAAGACAACCACAAATTTGAGATGCACTTACAAATGTAGATGCAACTCCCTATTATTTCGTTTTTCATATTTTCAAATATGTGACTAGAATATCTCACTTTTCTCATTTCAATGATTCTTCTCACTACATCTATTCCATCAAAACATTTTAGATCCAAAATTAGACTTTCCATAACAAGATTTCATGTTTCCATTTCTTTTGATGCGTTTAGATGAAGAATATTAAATAAATAAATAGATAATTCAAGAACAAAATTAAAAAGGAGGAAGACAAAGGTATTTTAGTCAAATTACTTGGAGGTAACCGGTTAAACAGGTCATACTAGCGATTTTTTGCAAAATTTGAAACTATTTTAGCGATTTTGGTAATAGATAAAGTTGGTTATGTATCTTGTTCTTTTTGAAAAAGTATGTTACGTATCTATAGCTTTCGCCCTAAAATAAAGTACATGACATGCACTATTTATTTTTTATTTTTTTGTTATCTAAGGTGTAGTTTACACATTTTACTAGTAATCAAACATTTTTTGTGAATCTACTAGTTTGTTGGAAATTAATACATAAATGGGTAGTTTTGAACATAAGTGTTCTTATTTTTATTTATAAACCATGGTGATTCTTCCTTTTTGGTCGTCCTTTGTTTTACAACACTGATTTGTTAGTAATGAAACTTCTTTGTCTTTCCTTTTTATTAATAGTTTATATGTATTAGATATGATTATAGAAAAAAATGAAGGTGAAACTAACTTGGAGCAAAAGTTAACTTGTTATATCTAAATTGAATTATTTGAATTGCACAGGACAGTGATCATGATAATTGGTATCCTTATGAAGCAATAGGATGGCCTGTGGTTTCTATGCATATTGGTGACTCTGCCGAATTCTTTTGTAGTGATTCAAGCCATGTGAATAAGGCAAACAAAGTTTTGTTAGAATCGGGAGATGTACTAATATTCGGTAACAATTCCAGAAATATAGTTCATGGGTTACACAAGATCATCCCGGATTCAGCTCCTCTGGTATTACTAAAAAAAAAGCATGCTTAGACCTGGTGTACTTAATCTTTCGTTCAGAGAATTTTGACCTATAGTTTCCTACTTTTTTTTAAGACTACCATTTTATAATAAATGTATGGGGGTAGATTGACCTTGTCTTTTTGATTTTCTATCGATTAGCACAACAAATCTCTCATTGATGTAAAATAGTCACCTGACAATAAAATAACAAAGTTTATTTTCATAGGTATTTTGTTCCATGAATCAAGATCAAGCAAACATAAAACCATACTCTTAAGTTTCTTGATTAAAAAACCAAATAAAAGACAATAAATTATTGTATTAAACAACATTTTCACAATCATTTTGGCACGTATCAAATTTTTAGTCTTTATTTTTTTTTTGAACGGCGAAATTTTATAAAAAACTAGCAAGAAGCTAGACAAAAACAAGAGAAACAAAGGGTTACATATTAGAAATAGCGACTAACGGGTCTTTCAACCACGCCGCCCAGTTAACTCTAACCTTCCTACTTCGATGATTCATCCAAAGTAATGTTTGAGAAATAGTGTTGTCAAAAAGCATGCATTTCTCAGGCTTCACCATCTCAAACACACTATTCATCCAAATTTTTAGTCTTTATAAAAGAATACCAATAACAAAACACCCATCATCTTATCCATCGGTCACCACATCAAGTAACTACATCACTACAACTTGTCGTATGTAAAGACAATCATATTCCAACATTTATAGATCTACGTGATCGTTCAGTGGTTCACTTTTGGTATGGGTTTAGAGCGGCCATGGTGGAAAGTAACTGATATGAAGCATCTACTTTTTGTGTGTTTTATTAATTTGTATAATGTGTATAATAAAATGTATTTTTCATTCTAGGGTGTTTTAATTTAATTAGTGTGTTTAATTATTTTATATTTTGGATTATGTTGTAGCTAGTTTAAATTATACATTGTGAAAATTTTATTGTACTTTTTAGTAATGCGTGTTTTTTTTTTTTTTTTTTTTTTTTTTTTTTTTTTTACATATTTTTAATTGGTTGTACAATGTAAAAAAATTATTATTCTTTCAAGTAATAGAGTGTTTTAATAAGAGTATTAATTACACCATACATTTATCTCACCTTTGACTTTCAACATTTCACTTTTCAAGTTTTGATCGTTTTTCTTTTATATGTAGTATAGATATCTCTATATTATATATAACATGAGGCATTTGGCATTAATGTCACCTCAATGTCAAGTAATCAAATTTCATGTCACATAAGCATTTGTTGTCCAACTAAGCAAATTTTTAATCCACCTAAGCACTAATTTTAAATTTCTGATTTTTAATTTTTATTTTTATAAATTTCGGATTTTTCATGATTTTTAATAATTTTATTTATAAATTTCGGATGTTTATGCAATGGTTTCGAAAATTATTTATAAAAAAGGAGACTTGCAAGGATTGAACCTTGGTTATTTGGATAAATAACAAGTGTGTTTACCACTTAGGCAACAAATTATTTTGATAATTATGTTGCATATTATAATCTATAAATGACTATAATTATATTGGAATCCTATACTAAATACAATTTATCTACAAAAATTATATTAAGTAATTATCTTTTTAAAAACTTATTATACATAAAAAAAATACGCCTTTTTTAAACCATAAGGAAATAAGATTTTAGGGTTTTATTGTTTTTTAAAGTGTTTTTGTGCAGGTATCTAAGAGGATCATATTACCGGATTTTTTTTGACAGAAAAAGGTATGCCTCTTTTCCCTCAAAACCCTTATGATGAAACTTTGTTACCGTGTATGCATATATTGGTTTGTTTACAGCTTTTTTCAGGTTATACATCGTCTTTGCAGGTTAGTCTTCTTCTTTGAACACATGTTGAGTTGTGTGCATGCATGCTAATAACATCAGGTTAGATATAATTTTTATTTTTCTTGGTTTGAATTTTTGAACCAAAAAAATATCATAATTATGTTGTGAAAAACATGATTAAAAACTTAAGGCCCGCTCAAGCTGAGGCAAAGAATTGTCTTCAATGTAGTCTTAGATGATAATTTAGGCCACTTCAGGTTAAAGGGATTCAAGAATGCCAATGCTAATGGTCTTCACGGACTATGTAAGCATCAATTAGTAGAATGAGCAAAAAGGTCGATGTCCCCGTAACTTGTCAAATGCTTATTTTTATGAACTTAGTAACTTATGTACTTACTTTACCAATTTCTTGCAACTTTAGTTTTAATTTTAAGGATTGATTTGCTGCAATTAAATTTCTAATTCGATTTTGTTTTTTAGGTCTTGACAGAATCGAATTTGGGCGCGCCTATTGCCATAATCTGCTCGGAAATGTTATAGGTATGTTTAAATTATATATTTTGCTAAAACTATAATAGTACTCGATTACATGTTTCATTAAAATTAGGGTTAATGAGAGATTAATCATGGTGATGACGCACCCATTAATCTATAATCAGATATGTTTTATTTCCGGTAAGTGTTTTTATTTTGATTATAAATGTGCGATTTGTTCGAGAGTGAAGATATTATATTATCAACCTATTCATAATATGATGGCAGCACCTGTTAGTTTAGCTTCTATTCCGTACGTTTATACTGACAGGGCAACTGCAAAAACGTGAATATTTATTCTATTTGAGGTACAATGTAGGCAAGAACGTGTCGGCAAAATCTCCCTATCCACATTCTCAGCCAACCGATGCACTGCAACCAAACCTTACAATTCATGTTTTAAATATGCCTAATACAATTGTCATGTTTCTAATCCTAATACTAACAGCAATATACGCATCTGATGGCTATAGTTATTGCTTTAAAACAATAGCAGGCGACGACACTCTGGAAGTGAAATGAAATCAGCAGCTCATTTTAAAACAGGTATATATGGAGAGTTCAGTGCTTTTAAAACATTCTCCATATATATGAGTATATCTGAAACGCAGTAGCATATGTTCAGATATAGTCATATATGGAGACACCCTTTGATGGTCTGCACTTTTTTTTGGAGATAATATCGAGAATGTTGTCTGTGTCGTCATATATAGTCATATATGGCAAAAAAAAAAGTGAAATCATTAATACATTTGCGTCGTCATATATGGAGACAGTCATATATGAAATCATTTTAAAAAGTGCAGATATAGTCATATATGGAGAGTGCTTTTAAAACAGCAGCTCATTTTCACAGGCCGTTGTTAAAAGGTATAGAAGGGAAATGAAACAAACACTGATATCCTATCTGGAATATCTGATCAAGTAACCAGGTTACAGAACGAGATGCATACTGTCACAAGGGATATTGGTAAGTCATTAAATACTATATGCTTAGCAAACACTGATATCCTATCTGGAATATCTGATCAAGTAACCAGGTTATTAAAAATTAATAGTAGTAAACAGGTTGATCTGAGCATTTTTTGAGTACGTTTTGGCCTGTTGAAGAATGCATCCGCCAGTCTCTGAAGGATAATAAACAAAGTGCTTCGCTGTTTATAAGATGACACGTAGCTGTTCATGTTATATTATTAGCAGATTTCGCGATTTCTTGAGTTGAGGTTACCAGTTCTTGGTTGGCGCGAATTATGTTCATTCAGTTATTTTGAGTACGTGAAAACTTTAGTTTGATCTATAAGTCTCTACCCTTTTGACCTTTGCGGCTCATTTTACCCATTAGACCTTTTTGCCTTATTTTAATCGTCTAACTTTTAGGCTCTTTTTAACTATTGTGTTTTAGGAAAACAAATAATTTGACATGTTTGGGAGTAAAAATAATTAAAACTTAATTTCCTAACATGTCCAAATACATTTGGGTTGCGTTTGACCTGCAGACTTTTTTTAGTCTTATTTGCAATGAGGTGAAACTGCTAAATACATAGTTTTAAGCATACGTAGGCTGAGAAATATGGTATACGTGCAGGAAAGGTTCTGGAGTTCCTAAAATTAAGTGGTGTGAACGAGGAGAAAATACTGCATTAGAAGCATTAACTGGGAATATCGATGGTTTTAGCAACTAGATTGAAAAACTACTCAATAGATGGCAATGACCCATTGAAGTACAAAGGGCTTTATGGTCTTTCTGCATACTTGCATTTTGTGCCGATCACAGGTTTGTATACTTTGTATCTTAGTTTTATTTGAACTTATTTGTATGAGTATGTATTGGTTTACTTTGATGTTAAGTTATTGTAACCACAAGTATGGAAAATTTGATCTGAAAATATTATTTAAAAAAATGCAGAACTGATTATCTATGTTTTCCGACAATATTAGTTGAAGGTGTTTGGCTAAGCTTCTTTTAAAAGGGCATTGATCTAGGATAAATTGAGCGTGATGGTGTTGATGGGAGTCTTAGAGCTTGCATGGATCTTATAAAAACTTACTGATCGTCACGTACAATAGATTACATGGAGCTACTCACAAAAAATGCCTTCATCTCAAAATGGTTTGTTTTAGACTCCCTTAGTCACATGGTAACAAGTAAGCAAGTAACAGGCGCTGGAAACAACACTTAAGAGCATGGGTAATAGGTCAAAATGGGTACTTTTTGATTCAGGTGTCATTAACACCAAACACTTCGTCCAATTTCAAATTGTCTTTTGAGATTAGTTGTTTGGAGTTGCGAGTTCCAAACTTGCTTATTTAACTTACATATCTTCAGATAAATTTGGATACGCAATCCCAAACGGCTTCAAAACAGCGTATATGTTATATTGGACCGTAACGATATTATTAGAAAAAAATGCAATCTCATTGATGCAATATACTAATTTCAATTTGTGGGTGTTCAATTGAGTTGGGGGTTTACGCGCCGTTTTGACAGAGAGAGTATCGATAGGTTGATGCATGCTCTTAATGCAACGTGAATCTCGAAGACTCATCAGAAGGTCAGTTTCTATGTTCTTCACAACAGGCATTTAATGGTGTATGGATCAACGTTATGGAATAAATTATCTGCTTACGGGAATTTGGTCATACAAATATTAGTTTTTGATGTATAACAAAACATATTTGGTTATATGTAAATTGTGATTTAAGGCCTATTTGCATTTTAGATTTCATGTGTTAAAAGACCGGCCCGTGGCTTGCAAAGATCCTACGTATGATTCAGATAATTTTTGCATATCCTATGTATGATTCAGATCGTTTTTGCTTTGCAATATCGTAAAATCCTAAGATCAAGATCCCGATCCTGACAATTATGGCTTTAACCTTGCTTGAGCAGCGACAGTTCATTCCCGTTTTAGCAACTAGATTGAAAAACTACTCAATAGATGGTCTTTATGCGTACTTGTATTTTGTGCCGATCACAGGTTTGTATACTTTGTATCTTAGTTTTATTTGAACTTATTTGTATGAGTATGTATTGGTTTACTTTGATGTTAAGTTATTGTAACCACAAGTATGGAAAATATGATCTGAAAATATTATTTAAAAAAATGCAGAACTGATTATCTATGTTTTCCGACAATATTAGTTGAAGGTGTTTGGCTAAGCTTCTTTTAAAAGGGCATTGATCGAGGATAAATTGAGCGTGATGGTGTTGATGGGAGTCTAAGAGCTTGCATGGATCTTATAACAACTTACTGATCGTCACGTACAATAGCTTACATGGAGCTACTTACAAAAAATGCCTTCATCTCAAAATGGTTTGTTTTAGACTCCCTTAGTCACATGGTAACAAGTAAGCAAGTAACAGGCGCTGGAAACAACACTTAAGAGCGTGGGTAATAGGTCAAAATGGGTACTTTTTGATTCAGGTGTCATTAACCCCAAACACTTCGTCCAATTTCAAATTGTCTTTTGAGATTAGTTGTTTGGAGTTGCGAGTTCCAAACTTGCTTATTTAACTTACATATCTTCAGATAAATTTGGATGCGCAATCCCAAACGGCTTCAAAACAGCGTATATGTTATATTGGACCGTAACGATATTATCCAAAAAAAAGGCAATCTCATTGATGCAATATACTAATTTCAATTTGTGGGTGTTCAATTGAGTTGGGGGTTTACGCGCTGTTTTGACAGAGAGAGTATCGACAGGTTGATGCATGCTCTTAATGCAACGTGAATCTCGAAGACTCATCAGAAGGTCAGTTTCTATGTTCTTCACAACAGGAATTTAATGGTGTATGGATCAACGTTATGGAATAAATTATCTGCTTACGGGAATTTGGTCATACAAATATTAGTTTTTGATGTATAACAAAACATATTTGGTTATATGTAAATTGTGATTTAAGGCCTATTTGCATTTTAGATTTCATGTGTTAAAAGACCGGCCCATGGCTTGCAAAGATCCTATGTATGATTCAGATCGTTTTTGCATTGATCCTATGTATGATTCAGATCGTTTTTGCTTTGCAATATCGTAAAATCCTAAGATCAAGATCCCGATCCTGACAATTATGGCTTTAACCTTCTGCTTGAGCAGCGACAGTTCATTCCCGTTTTAGCAACTAGATTGAAAAACTACTCAATAGATGGTCTTTCTACGTACTTGCATTTTGTGCCGATCACAGGTTTGTATACTTTGTATCTTAGTTTTATTTGAACTTATTTGTATGAGTATGTATTGGTTTACTTTGATATTAAGTTATTGTAACCACAAGTATGGAAAATATGATCTGAAAATATTATTTAAAAAAATACAGAACTGATTATCTATGTTTTCCGACAATATTAGTTGAAGGTGTTTAGCTAAGCTTCTTTTAAAAGAGCATTGATCGAGGATAAATTGAGCGTGATGGTGTTGATGGGAGTCTAAGAGCTTGCATGGATCTTATAACAACTTACTGATCGTCACGTACAATAGCTTACATGGAGCTACTTAAACTCATCCATTAATGTGTATATTATCAATAAAGTTGTGTGAACTAAATTTGACACAGTTATTTCTTGCAACAACTTATGTAGGGTCTCCAACGAGTTCTAAAACTACAGAAATATAATGGGTGTATTTCTTTTGTACCAGCACCTGGTTTTGAAGATGTAGGAGAGTCAATTAGTTTAGGTGTTGTTAAATCTATGGAACTTCTTAAGGCTCGGCAGCATAGTTACCAAGGCCCTAAGGTTGACTTCCCAAGTTAATGTTGGAGAAAGCTCAATGGTCCGTTTTTTGGTGTTTGGCTTCAGAATGTTCCCTGGGGTTCTGAAACAGCCAAGGTCGCACCTAATGCTAAGGTTTGTTTTTTATTATTATTTAGTATATTTGAGCTGTGCTATAGAAAAACGTAATTCGTGGGGTACTAATTCACACTTTAGTACTAGATACTTAATCGGCCATTTTGACACTTTTGCCAACCCCGGACTAGGTCAAGGTAGAAGTCTATTCTTAGCTAGGCAACGGTACCCTAGTCTAAGGCAACAACTACCGCACATCTATCTAAACAGTCAAGCACATAAGCAAATCCAAATAGTTTTAAAGGTCCAAAAACAGTAGCATGATTCTCACCCCAATTTAGTTAAAAACATAGATAAAAGTGGGGCTATGAAACTCACCTCAAGCAAGCAACGTACGAATAAACACTAGCAGAAGATAACAGGTAATCACAGCACAACAACTATCGACTCGGCACAACCTATTAATGTAAACCAATTTTAATATATATTTCCCAAAATCAACGTTATCTACCCCAATGTCTTTGATCGGGCCCGAACCGTCAAGTTATCTCACGCAAGCTAGCCACTTGTGAATGACCAACCGTAAGAAACTCAAAACAGCTCAAACACCAAATGCAATTTAGATCAGAGGAATATAGTGTATTCCTGGGTCGTTAAGTCCCACGGAGGATGAATTGGTGTTTAAACAACTTCAGATGATAGAATGATCACTAAGGATAGTGATCAGTAAGGTTTTGAATGGATAATTACCTAAAGAAAAGATCTACAAATTACAGCGACTTAAATGCAAATTAAAAGAAATAAAAGATAAAATATATTAAATAAACGCTATCACTATTTTTACAGATCGATGAACGTTTATTTTATAAAACAAAATAACTTAAATAAACTATTTTAATCAAAACGTAAACTTAAATTACTTAAAAACGTTATTTAAAACGGAAACGAGCGTTATTTACGAAAATGGCGCTGGAGCGCAAGATAAAACGTAAATTTTATGAAATAAAAGGCCTATGAATGTAAAATCAATTTTCTTACTTACTATATGATAAAAGAAAATTTTACAAAAAAGAATTATATTTTTTAGATTATTATTTTATTTATTATGATTTAAATACTATAAAACACTAATTAATTGATTAAAAATATTAAAACTAATTAGAAAAATCTGCAAAAATCATAGAAACTACTTTACACTATGGGGAATCTAAGAAAAATAAAAAGGGGCCAACAACTTATTGGAATAAGCTGGTAAAAAGCTAAATGGATAATAAGCTCTTAAGTATTAAAAACGGTATAAAAGGAACTAACATGCAAAATATAACGCAAAAGACCCAAGGGCATGTTGGTAGTGGAGTGGTGTGTTGGAGCGTGGCTGAGCTGGGCTGGAGGTCCCTAGTTCGAGTCCCACTCTTTCCTTTTTGCTTCTTTTATTTTTTCCTAACTTAACACTACATATCCTTTAAGGCCAAAGCTAAGTTAAAAGATTACACAAAGTGCTCAGTAGAGCAGTTGGTATGGTGTGGGGTTGCTGTGTGCGTGTGTTCTGAGTGCACAGACCCTGGTTCTGTCACTTTTTGCACTTATTTATTATTTTTTTTGATTTTTTTTTTATTTTAAAACTGAAAATATACAATAAAATAAGCATTTTTTATAACTACAATTTTTTATGAAAATGACTAGAAGGCACTTAACTAGCTTAAGATTTTTCAACAGTGGACTAATAAGAAAAATGAATATGCACAAGTTGTTTTAAAAAAGGGGTCAAAAGAAGCTGATGAATAAGCACTGAATAAGCTAATTATAAGTGAACTACTATTTTTCTAATTTTGTTAAGCAGCTAAACTTCAATATCCCAAAAGGATTTAAGCTAAATATTAGTAATAAACACACACTAAAATTCTAAAGTTTATTCAAAAATCGACTAATAAAAATTTGACTTTTAAAAGAAATGAACTAATTTGACTTTAATGAACTAGGGATTGATTTTAATGATTGAATATATTATAATAAGCTAAAGTAAGACTTGTTTAATCAATTTTATCAACTTGTACACATGAAAACAAGATTATGGATCATGAAATTCATAACAGTGGACAAGTAGATTAAAGTTAGAAGCTATTTTGACTTTTACTCAAATAAGACTTGGTTTTTATGACTTAAATGAGCTATATTATCCTATTGTAACATGTATCAACCAATAACAAAGACATTAACAACCTTAAACACAGTTTAATAAGCAAATCCAAACGCCCCTTTATAAGGCAGTTTTGAAGCTTTTTAAAGCTAAACACTGATTTAAGCAAATATACTGATTCATACACACATTTAATATTATAAAGGACTGATTTAAGCTCATAAATACTGATAATAACAACTAATACCTACTAATCATTATTATGCAATATTACTTAGTGAAATATTGAAAACTCAACAACTGAGAAAACTAAAGAACAAGTAACTTATTTTAAGTAATATATTGACTTATCAATACCAAAGAAGCATTAAATCACATAAATAAGCAGTATATAAGCTTTTAAACAGTAGTTGGCTAAAATGAAGGAATAAGCTTACAAATTTGAATTCAAACATAAACAAAGAACCAAGGGCTGAGAATCACTCCTATAGCTTCCCAAGAAGCTCTAAACCAATAAGCAATCCATAGTCAACATGCTTCAGCTTTCTTGCACCTTCCCCACTGAATTTTGATTTTCAAGCTATTTTTGAATATTTTTGTGAATTTTTCTTTTTGAAACTAAACTGAGTTGTAAGATTCCTAATAGCTTACAGAAGCTTTATAAGAGCTTTTAAGAGCTTACTGAGTTCAAAATAACAACCACAAACAACTTAAGCTAAATTTGAGATTTTGGCTCAAAAATTGCATAAACTGGATACGTAAATAAAACTTGAAATTGAAACTGAAAATATGTTTTTATTACACTGAAATAAGATTACAAAACACTTGAAAACTTAAACATAAACTGGAAAACTTAAATTTATTAAAAACAACACTGAAAATTAAATTACACTACTTTTAACTACTACTTCTCAATATCTGCTTCTTTCCCTTTTTATAATGACTCTTTGAAGTCTTTGCAGCTTTGTGAGACTTTCCCACTTCACTTGAACCGTTGGATTGGTCAATTTAATCTCCCCCGTTTAAACCAATTTTGGCGCCAAAGTCCTTGGGTTAACTTGCAGCCTGATATTTTATAATTAAGGAACTTTGGATGGTAGCAGATGCTTAGGGGACAGGTTTGAGAGATATTTAGGCAAGTTGGTAGAGTTTGGAAGAAAACAGGGGAAGGGGTGAGGTTTTGGAGGTAAAAGTAATGGAAATTGCATTTAATGCAGCAGGGTGTGTAAGGAGGTGGTGGAGGGAGTAGGTTGTTGAGCTGTACTTGGTTTGACCTGGGGGTCCAAAATGGGAGGTGACAGGGGTCAAAGGGTATAAGTGGCAGGGTTCAAAACAGTTTTGACAAGGTTTTGGTTTAGTGATAAGGACCTACTTGTAATTCTTCCAAACTTGAAGGACTATTTCTGCCATTTTCCAAAGTTCACACAAGGGATCAAAATTGACAAGCTTCCATAGTACAAGGACCAGTTTTGTCATTTTCAAATTTTCAGGGACCAAACTTGACATTTTATGAAAGTTCAGGGACCTTTTCTGCCATTTAAAAAAAGATTTATTCAAGGACCATTTTTGATAAGTTAGAATCATTTCAGGGACCTTGAATAACATTTTTCTTTATTTGGTTTTACCAGGGACTGTTTTTGACAACTTTTGAAACTTGGGGGACTAAAACTGCCAATTATGCAAATTTTATACGTTATTCACCAGATTTTGATATTTTTGCATTTAAAACACATAAAACACTTATTTGTAATATTTTTATCATTTTGAAGCATTTCTGAGTGTTTTCAGATGTTTTTGCAGTCTAGATAGTACAAAAATGATGAGTATTTAGACAATCATCAATCCCCCACACTAAGATATTGCTAGTCCCTAGCAATGATTTGAGAAAATTTAATGGATTTTATCTCTTTACCAAAAGCCATTACTTCTGGAGTAGCCAATTGTTTTAGTTCAAGTAAGAACTTTGGTACAATGATAACCAAATGATTTTGAGCAAATCATAAGCTGTGAACGGATTTGATTTGTCTTTGTAAGATATAACTTTTCACATACACATCATAACATTAACACAAGGTAGCATATAGATGGAATTCTAGAGAGAGAAAGTTAGAGGTTTAGGGAACTTAGTGAGAGAAAGTGAAAGATATTATTATGAGCTCCAACTCTCTACCTTGGGAGGTAGAGAGTATTTATAGTCTTACATAAAATCGCCACACAACCGGTCGTGGATCGCATGCTATGGGTAAAGACCCGTCCGTCCTCCACGGTGTTACTTAACTAAATACTCCTTAACTAAATATTACTATGACTACGAGCTTTCTAACGATTACATATACTTGAGGTGACCGACTCTTTAATACCGGAATTTCTAATTCCTAACAATCTCCCTAAGGGAGGTCACCTCAAACATATACTAAAATGACATTGAATACAATCGGATATTACATTAACAATTGATCTTGCATTCTTGATGTAGTACTTTGCTCCCAAGCTCGTAGTCATTGATTCCACTCATTGCATGTTTGGTTAATCCAAGTGGAGGTCTTTTACTGATCCACGTGATAGTAATGTTGAGCCGCTTTTGAGATTATCGAGAAGTAGAAAATCTCATACATCCAATGTGGTGTTGGTATTATGTGATGTTGTGATATTCGGACGCATGCTCACATTCTGGATCATGATATATTCTCATCAGAGTAGCGGAAGCATTTGTTGATTCATGATATTGGCAGCAGCGTAGCAGAAGCATGGAGTAATATCGAGTCATTGATGCACTAATCATGATTTCTTTTGAGATGAATGTGTTAGGTGAGCATGCGGCTATGTATTGACCGCTTCATTCGACCGCGAACGTCGCGGTGTACCTCGCATAAGACAAGAAGTATTAGAAGCGCATCGAAAGTGTCTTTGATCACTTTCGTTGAATTGAGGTACACGGCCCACGGTACCCCGTTGATCAGTATACCGCCTGCACGTATAATTCAAGAATTTCCTTGACAGGTTTCTCGCGAAATGGCTTCAGTCGTTTCTCAAACCGAACGCCTCAAAGAAGACAACACGGAAAGTGAGTGAACTAAATAATTTATCAGCCCAATGATTGATTAAAAGAAATTTGAAAACAATCGTGTATTGCTCAATAGAAATTGTTTTTGCAATATAACGAAGGTTTTAATGAAAATCAATTATCAATCATAAAACACCTTTTGATTTGAAAAATTAGTACACGGTCGACATGCTAATGAAAAGAGTTTTAAAGCACAAAGACCGGTTTTCAAAGGTATCCGTCAATCCATAACTGAACCGAGGATTGATTCAAAAGATTGAATCGCCCCATTGTTTCTGTTCGGTTGTCACATGGTTGATCCATATAATAGATCTCACATGCCACCTACCAGGAGCTTGTTTGATGTTGGCTCCAGAAGGCTTTCCATCTTCATTGTGAATATGTAAACACATCACTCGGATGTTACTGCAATACCACAAGGATAATGCGTAGGACTCAAGATATAATCTCTCTTTCCACATTGTGTGAAGCAGAGAGTCTTCATTGAAAGTGTCCTAATGAGATTTATTGATGATCTCGTGGCTCTAGACTCAATTTGTGCATATTTGGATCCTGTGGGGAGACTAGGGAGAGGGTCTCCTCCTTCAATATCAACAATCTCTAAGAGAAAGTCGATAGATAATGTCGGTTCCCGTGAGAATGAAACAAGTCCTTTTAAGAGGAACTTGAGTGGTTTGGGAAGTTGTAGTGCAGTGCGTCACTGGGTCCATGACGTCTTGTCTTCAATACCGATGTTACCATCAGTAGCATATGAATTGAACCGGTTTACGCCCTAAGGTTGAATAGATGGGAGGGCTATTTGTTTTCACCCTTTTCTCATTCAATTCTTTTTAATTCTTCACCCCTTGTGCTTACGAGACTTCATAGCTAGAACCTTGTTGGGTTTATTCCAGTACTAGCTCGATCTCAGTCCGCACTCTTCCCATATCTCATTTTTCTCCTTTTATCATCATACCTAGGACTTCTACACTAACTAGTGGATTGTCCCTGGGTAGATCCCTCGGTTCGGCGGATCATGGGAACAATACCTAACCTTAACATCCTTATATCATCGTACATAAAGTAAATTTGGTCGGTCTATTTGGTATTGTTCTTATGCCATTGGAACCAATTGAAAACCATTTGAAAATCAATCCAGATACTTGTGATATATTATCAAAACATTTTGTACCTGAATTGTTTTGATATTTTTAGAATAAGTGCTCCCCCTCAACATGTGCATCAAATGTTTGAAATTGTTTTGCACCCGGAGGCAAGAGGAAGAAATTAACTTCTTTGTTTACCATTTTCTAAAAATATCACATCACTTCCCTGATCGATCAAGTAGATAAAGCATTTTGGGGAAGGATGAGGTTTCCATGAATTTGCTCCCCTCAATATGTGCCTCGAGGTTTGAAAAGAGTTTTACACATACTAGAGGAACCGCACATGAGATAAATGATCACGTTTCAAATCATAGGTTTAAGATAGATGCTCCCCTCAACATGTGCATGGAAAATTTGAAATCGTTTGTCACATGTGGCAGAGGATAGCATGTACATCCTTATAAAACCATTTACCTAATTATCAGTTTAAATCCAATTTAAATCACACATTCTCCCCGATCACAATTATCAAATCATTTGAGATTTGTGATCTCTTATAGATTTAAATTGATTTTGAAAGCTTTTAAATTGTGACTTGATTATGAAAGCGTTTTAAGCGATAAGGATCGGTTTTAAGACTTTAAACTCCATTGATAGAACATGCATGTATATCTTTTGAAAACAATTTAATGCCAAATAACTTTTTAATTTAATTGAAATCATTCTCCCCTCAATCAATGACATAGGTTGTTGATTGAGAGATAGATATTTTGACAAATAAGTCCTGATGATTATCAAAAATAGAGGCCGAGTTATTTTTCAAAGCATTTAGTTTTCAGTAGATAAATGTTTATAGAATCAGAGCATGGAATTTGAAAACATGGTAGAACATGGCTCTGTTCTTTCTTTTAAAACGGGTTATTGCACGAAAATGACAATAAACCATTGTTTCTCTTTCTCCCAAAAATATTTTTGATTTTTTTTAAAAAATTAGAACAACATCTAAAGTCCGTGTCATTCTTTGAATGACAGCACAAAAACCGTAGTAGATATGAATCGAGAAAAGACATGACAAAAAGCAATATATATATATATATTTTTTTTTTGAAGATTTTCGAATTTTTCAAATTTTTATGGATTTTGAAAGTTTTATATTTTTCTATTTGATTTTTTTGAAGGTTTTATAATTTTGTATTTTGTTTTTTGAATAAATATTTACAAGAGATAAATTAGTTTAAGAGAATGATGAAATGAGTACAGAGATAAAGATATCGTTCAGCACGTTGTAGAAGAAAGGAATCAACATCTCTTAAACTTTCGCCACCAAAGCATTCGAGGCTTCTAAAAAAATCGTCTGGACATGAGCCTTCTCAATTTGAATCTTTGGTACCTTCCCCAAACCGACAAACATCGAATAAAGACCATTTCCCTAAGAAGTAGAGTTGAATACAAAGCGGTCTCATTGATTGAAGCTCAGCACCATGAAGAACACGAGAACACCGAAGTAACAAGTTGAAACATTGATCATCTCGGTGATTATCAAATCGGATTAACGATTCGACCGATCACATGAACCTGTTGTGCATCCCGATGTACACCTTACTCTTCAAGATTGACCAGTTGTCTATTTAGGGGAACAATATATCAACATCTTCATTTTACCAAGTGCATTCCAGTTATATAACATATAACCAATCAACACATAATGTACACATGTACCCAACAAGAGTAGAGACGATGACATCCATGTAACATGTTGAGTTACTAATCATCTCGTGGATGTCAACTCTGAAATAACTGAATTAGCTCGATCAAGTGAACATGTTGTGCATATAACCGGAAGCACTTTATCATAAACCGTATATAAGATGTCGATAGGCAATATCATCTCACGTTCAAATATTCTCTACATTTCTTCCAAACAACTGAAGTAACATAAACCAAAGGTCTCCCGAGACCACTTCCCCCAAATAGTTGGAATAATATATCCTTCCCCCAAATGGTTTTGATACCTCGGAATCAGCAAAACATAATATATCCATAAACTTGAAATCTTGTGAGAAGAACTCAAATAGCCCAAATGAATCCTGTGAGAATCAACTGCTACAGAAACTCTTTCTGACTATCTTTATCAACCCATATGTAGACAATTTGGTGACCCTTGTTTGAAAAACCCAATATACCAAACTTGAAACTGAAGTCGAATTTCCCGTATTTGTGTCTTAAGCTTGCACTTAAAGATGGAAGAACGGTGTCGAGAATTTATGCACCAAGCAAATCTCTTAAGTACTCAATACTCAATTAAAGTATGAAACATTAACACCTCTTTGCGATCCACAACGTAATATACGCGTGACAATGAGTAAAACAACGTAACTCCTAATAGTGATAGTTAACCAGGTCTTCAACCATCCACCATTTGCTGTAACTAGATAACCCAAGACTTCAACTCTAATTCTTAAGCTCGAGCAAGTTATCAAATAAGATCACGCCTTTGTGACGTCAACTTCAACCTCAAATAAGTGATAAAAGAGTAACTTCGAAGTAATCAACTTGTGTCAAATGCCCAACATGTGAATAAACATACAATAGGATGTACATTCACCTTGAATGAACGAGAACAAATGATGCCTCAACATCAATGTATTCTTCCTAAAAGTATTCATGTAGAGACGGATATGGAGGATACACCAATAACTTCGGGCGGATGAGGTAGACATTTTCCTTGAAGTTCATGTGGTTGATTTATAGCATGCGCGATGAGAGGAATAATAATCCATGAAGATTTGGCAAAGGAATACCAAAGAGTGGATCATTATTCATGAACAATAATCCGTGAAGATTTGGCAAAGGAATACCAAAGAGCGGATCATTATTCATGAGTGCAGCTGCAATATTATGATAATCATTATCAACGCCTTGAGGAATAACTGGAGATTGGGATTTTTGAGTAGCGAGTTGTACTTCTTTGATGATCAACAAACATATCTTGAACTCATGAATCACATATTCTTTGATGATCATCAAATATTCGCTAGCAGTTGTAAATACTCATCAAACATATCTTGGACCAATGAATCCCAAACAATAAATCCCATTTATCCTTAGTGAGTGAAACATTAGGCGTTGGAGGAGAGTCATTAAACTTTAAGTCGTATAACCATTATTCAAACATCCATCATCATTTAGTATATTCACTCTTCTCATAAATCCCATTTATCCTTAGTGAGTGAGAGTCATCAAACTTTAAGTCGTATAACCATTGTTCAAACATCCATCATCATTTAGTATATTCACTCTTCTCCCCCCTCCAAAATTGCATCGAAGTTGCCATTTTTGATTTAGCAAGTGAATAAGAATATACATTAATGAATGTAGATCCATTTGATGATTGAATGAGCATGGGAGAAACATGAAGCTTGTTGATGAAGAATGTCGATGAGAATGGTCATAAACATTAAGATTTCTCTTCTTCGAAGATAAAGCGCCTTGAAGTGTACACTTTTCTTTTCTTTGAGGAACGGGGCCGAAGTGTTATCTGCAGGACGCATTAGGATGAAGTCGAGGCTGGAAGAGTGAACAGGCGTCATTGTTAAGAGCCCAATCATATGTTTAGAGCGCCGAGAATCCAAATACCAAGGGGCGACTTGCGACTGCTTTGGATAATGACGAAGACATAGAATTGGAAACATTGGATCTCCACGTGCTCATGGGGTCCTTTTGGTTAGCACAAACAATCTTTGAATCACCAGAAACCCTAGGTGCAATGTCATTGTCACTAGGAGCTAAACTAGTAGAAGCATCGGACTTAGTCGAGGGACATTTTGTGCTTAATGGGATTATTCTACCGGTTGGCTTCCAAACCTTAACAGGCACTACTCTAGGCATAGTGGATCTAGTTAAGGGGCAAGGTTTTCCATGCGTGAATATTCGACTGTTGGCTTCCTTTGAAATCCTACATTGGTAAAACCTTCCTGTAGGTTTCAGGATTGCTTAATGTTTGCTCGCCAAACTTTCTTAAGCGGGTTATGAATCTTAGACCTCGAAATAACACATCACATTTATCATGATTGCGAAATTAAACATTTTTGCATGTTTTGCAGACAACATAAGGCCTCGAATTAATTTTAGTAAGCTTAGAGCTAATACTAGAACTAAAACGATTCTTTTTGTTCAAATCAAACTTCTTGTCCCTATGGTGTTCTTTCACTTCCTTATCATGAACACTTTTAGTTTTCGTAATCCTATCCTTCTTTGCATAGCTTCTAGGTTTTGACCCGCTAACTTTAGTGTCAATCTTAACATCTGTAGAAGTAACGATGGGAACATTCCTTGGCTTCACTACTTTCGCATTCTGGTCTAGAAGTCTTTGGGATCGAAATTCTAGGAGGCACATCACGGGTTGCTTGCTTGAATTTAGATATGGAACAAGGCATATCAAGGGTCACATGCTTGGCTTTAGGCATAGAGCGGATTTCTGTTTGGCACTAGGCATAGAACAAGGCTTCACAGCTTTGCCTTTTTCACCTATTGGACATGTTGCAATTACACATTCAAGGCTCTTGAGATCATTTGGCACGGAGGCAAGCAAACCTAATTTCACTATCAAGAGGTTTGTTAATGAAATCCTCTTCGACAATCTCACGGAGACATTCTAGACTATCCTTAAGGTGAGCACAGTAGTCATGAAAAGCATGTTCATTATTCCTAAGATGAGGAGGAATATATTTAACATCCCGATGTATTTGCAATCTAAGGGTGATTTTGAGACAACATTCTTATTGAAAACAAGTGGCGGTTCCCATTTCCTGACTTCTGATTCTCAATTTCCTTTTGTAAAGAAGTTATTTTTTCGTTGTTTTGGTCACGGGTGACGTTTATTGAATCATATAACTCTTTAAAATGTCGTTTAACCTTTTCATTTTCTTCTAGAAAACTTTCGTTTTCCTTTTGTAAAGCATTTACTAGGTTTTGAAGAAGAAACGTTTGAGAATTAGAATCTAAAGAGGAGGCATTTGGGAGCCTGTCAAATTGTTCGTTTGACCCTTTAATTGAGAGATTTGGGCTTTCAACTTTCTGATCGTGTTGCAAGAGCTTGAATCGTTCATCCGCGTTTGTTAATTTGAAAAGCGCATCAAACTCGGAGCATCGAGGATGTCTTGATATTTGAAGTTTTGACATTTTCTTTGAGATGTTGATATTTGAGTTGTAAATTAAAATGCTCAACTTCTAGTTTAGAAAAATGTTTAACCAAATTGTCATGATCATCCAGTTCAATTTTCTCGTTTAGTTTAGAATTAGTTTTTCAAGCTCAATGACACGATCATGGGAGACTTTCAGGGCCATGAATAGTTCATGAAATTTGGAAGCATTAATAGAGCAATTTGAAGCGGTGAAAATGATATCTTGAGCAACACATTCGATAAGAGTTCTCATTTAAGGTATGCAAGTTCTTCCTCTCAATCTCATTATATTTTAGTTCTCGCTCATAATCACTAACCTCAACTACCATTGCATCAAATTCCTTTTCCATTTCTTTAATATCTGATTTTATCCCCTTTTTAAGACTCTCAAAATGATCTTTTAGTTGTTTAAAGAAAGGCATGACCTCGGTTAAATAACATTCTTTCATTTGCTCAAAACCCTTTTCCCCTTCAGTTATCCCATTGGGTGTGATCCTTTTCTTACAAGTTTTCTCAAAATCGGTAAATAGTTGAAGAATAACATATTGGCCGATTAAGGTCTTGCTCTTAGTGGCAATAGTTCTAGGAACTAAATGCATTGGTGAATTTGGAGGATACACAAACTTTAGGAATTTCCTACAAGGGGGATTCTTTTCAACAAGATTTTCGACTTTTGCAAGTCCATATCCTTTTCCAGAACACTTGTTAGGGGTCAATAGAGTCGAGGCTTAAACATGTTTAAGGATATCCAATTTTCCTTAGTGTAATCATGGGGTTTTATCGTTATCTTGTTCTTTTTACACTCGGGATCTTCTAGCTTCTTATTCATTTTCTCCCTAGTGACTTCATCTGATTTCTTATCTTCCTCGAGTGCACTCAGTAGCAACTAGGTTTTCTCTAGGCTTAAGGATCTCATTACCATCATACAATACCTTATGAGCATTTCTAGCCTTTTTAATTACCTCTGGATTAGGTTCCTCAACAAAGGGAATATATTATCAGCTTAAGACTCTATGCTTAGTGATCATGTGAGCGATCTGAATGGTATTCCTTGTACGTACAACTTATTTTCAAGCTTGTTTTCAAAGTTT
Source organism: Chrysanthemum makinoi (assembly GCA_910596185.1). Lineage (NCBI taxonomy): Eukaryota > Viridiplantae > Streptophyta > Magnoliopsida > Asterales > Asteraceae > Chrysanthemum > Chrysanthemum makinoi. Next base: position 251,215,109 of record OU343217.1, on the reverse strand, counting down.
TTAGATTGGAAAAATCATTCAAAAGTTTTGATTCCTTAGCCTTGAATTCTTGCTTAAGCATTTTAACATTTTCTTGAAGTTCGTGTTTTTGCTTAGAAGTTTTAGAAAGCTTTTCTTGTAAGGAGTTTAACTCTTGTTTTAATACTTCTTCTCTAAACCTACTTTTTCTAATAGTTGTGCGTATTTGGACATCCATTTCCGCTCAGGTGGTCAACTCAAACTTAGCATGCGTTCATAAATAGCAACACGATCCTTATATATGTTAAGCTCAGTGGTAAGGGAATCATCCGGCACAAATGCAGCGTACTCATGCAGTTCATAATCATCATTTTGAGTAGAAGATGCACAACTAGGTACAGCAGAAACATCCATGCAACTTACTTGAGCATTGACATGCAGTGGCGGGGTGCATCTCTATCTTGGGTACATCCGAAGCTTCCATGGAGCGTTCCTTTGCATTAACTTGCACAGGTTGTGTGTGGTGCACCTCTCTCTCTTGTGAATTTGAGCACGAAGATTCCATTTTTGCATTATCCAACTCATCAATTTTTGTTGTCACTGACATTCCGCATTCAGCAACACCCGATTCTTCAACATATACATTACCCAACTTATCACAACAATCTTTCAAGCGCACGACACTCATTCACGTCTTTCATTCTTATGAGCGATTCTTCAATGTACTTTTTCATTATCCATGAGTTGGATAAATATCTCAATGAATTCTGAATTTCCATTCCAGTATGTTTTTGAAGGAAATTCGGTCAAGTGTTGATCAATCTGGCGAATATTCCCATGATGAATGGCTGAAATTGTTTGTAGATTACTTGAAGAGGTGCACTGGAACCATCCTTTTGAACCTCTTTATTGGTAAGTTGCAGCTTTAAGTGTTCTAAGTTCAACAGCAAGCTTCTTGTCAATGTAGGTAAGTCTTGGCGGAAAAGAGCACTACATGTTCGATCCCGGCTATGGATAACGGTGTATGAGGTGCGATTGAAGTGATAGGGCTCAATCTGCATTCCATTTGCATGGCATTCGTAGCAGGTGCAATTCATTCTTGTACTTTCGAGAACATGAAGATTTCACATCCTCATTGTTTAATTCAAACATCTTTAATGCGTTCATGCAGCAATCATTAACATTATTGTACAGCATCATCAATTTAAGCACTTACGAAATCACTCAGGTCAGAGAGAGTAGTAAGACATGATGTGGTAGAATGCACGGGATTTTACAAGTCTATGATTTAATCCGAGAAATAGAATCTTTCGCGGGATTTTACTAAAATCAAGACCAAACCGTTAAGCAATGACCAATGGAATGTGTTAAGATGAATGATGGATCGACACAATGATAGACAATTGTGTGTTAGGACTTATGATTGTTTGTGGGATAAGCAGAGATGTTGTTTGGTTGTGATTTGGGTTGGTTGTTGCATGATTTTCCTGAGAATTTTAGGTCTAAAACATAAAACCTCAATAACTTCGTTGAGGCGGATTTAGCCCTCGAAGGTTGACCCGAATGAACTTTAGTTGATTTGGTGTGACATTCTCCTCGTTCTCACGGTCGTTTTGATGGGTAGAAGCTGTGGCGGAGTTACGGATCAAAAGTTATAGCCGTTTGAAGTTCTGTCGGGAAAAGTCAACAAGTCGCTAGAATTTTGAACCAAGTCGCTAAGACCAAGTCGCTAGGACCCAAGTCGCTGGACACTTAATTCGCTACACCCCTAAGTCGCTAGAGTCCCAGTCGCTATAGAGAAAAGCAAGTCGCTAAGTAGTAACTCGCTACTGAGACAAGTCGCTAACCAAATTTTGGCAAGATGCTACACAAGTCGCTAGAGACACAAGTCGCTAAAGAGCAACTCGCTACTGACCAAGTCGCTACCACAAGTAGCTACCCGTAGTGGAGAATCCACTACTTGTACTTTAACTCGCTAGATCTAACTCGCTAGCTCCAACACTGTAAGTCGCTACAAAAATGTGAAGCAAGTCGCTACCAAGAAAATATTCAGTGAACTAAGTCGCTAGCTTGAAAAAACCATATAAACCTCACTTTTCAATCCAAAACAACCAACCAACCAAGATGATTCAAGCTTACCAAATGAAAACCTAAACACTTTTGATGATTCTAAACATAAAAGTACAACCAAAATCGAAACTTTAACACTAGAAATCAATCAAATGATGCAAAAACCACTAAACTTTTTCAAACTCAAAAACCACCTAAAAACCACTAGAAATCCAACGATGTGCAAGATATGATCTAACTATGGCTCTTGATACCAATTGAAAGATATAACTTTTCACATACACATCATAACATTAACACAAGGTAGCATATAGATGGAATTCTAGAGAGAGAAAGTTAGAGGTTTAGGGAACTTAGTGAGAGAAAGTGAAAGATATTATTATGAGCTCCAAAATCTCTACCTTGGGAGGTAGAGAGTATTTATAGTCTTACATAAATCGCCACACAACGGGTGTGGATCAGGCATACAGTGGGTAAAGACCCGTCCGTCCTCCACGATGTTACTTAACTAAATACTACTTAACTAAATATTACTATGACTACGAGCTTTCTAACGATTACATATACTTGAGGTGACCGACTCTTTAATACCGGGAATTTCTAATTCCTAACAGTCTTTACCAGAAACCGTTTGCTCTGGACTAGCCAACTCTTAGATAAATTATCAATATTATCTTTGGTGAGCCGATTACCAATTATGGATTTTCAACTGCCTTTACCACAAGCCATAAACTTGCGGGCTAGCCAACTCTTAACTTTTTAGGATATGGTGAGTTGAACACCATACAATTTTGGGCAAATTGCAAGCCATAAACGGATTTGAGATATCTTTACTAAGAGCCGTTTGCTCCTGGATTAGCCAATCCTTATGTGTGTTAGACATGGTGGACTGATTACCATTTGTTGTGTTTAGTACATGGTACTTCTATAAATTTTTTTTTTTAAAATTTGGCCATTTTGGGGGAAAAAGGGACTAAAAGGATACATTTATGATCAAATTCGCCAGAATTTCCCCCCCACACTTAGAAATGAATATTGTTTTCAATATTCAAAGTACAACGCGTTATGCGGAAACTTAGAACGTAAAAGATAACATTACTACCTAAGTGTAGAAACACAACAATTATTCTCTTTTTTAATATTTACAATTTTCATTTATTTTAAGGTCTATATAACATGTGGGGCATCTCCCACTAGGGTGGGTGGGGTGAAAACCCATGTTTAACTACATTTTTTGATTAAGGTGGCTAGCTTGACTCGACCCGTGGTTCATGGGGAAGCAAAGTGGAAGAAACAATCTCCATCGGACTTTCATTCAAGATGTTTGTATAAACATAGAAGTACGTGAAAGTTTCACACCGATGAGATATACATAGAAGCTCCTGAGATGATCAATGAAAATGCAGGTCAAAAATATTATCTTCATTCCCGAAGGGTGAAGAACGAAGGAGAAGCCAGGGATAGGTGAAGAAGAAAGAAAGAAAATAAGCTATAATAATCTAACTCATCATCATCATCGAGAGGGGAATTCATGATAGCATGAATTTCATCTTTTAAGCTCAATTGGTCTAGACATATCCTGGGTGTGTCTAGATCAAAGTAGAAGTTATCATACTAGGGTAAGAGGATATGATATGAGGTGAGTTCAGGGAGAACTCCTCAAGGAGAATGATTCATATTCAGGATTGATTTGGCCGAGTTCACGGCGGGGAACTCCTCCAAAGTGAATGATTCATAATCGAGGGAGAGAATTATGAGGAGAGTGGTAATACCACTAATCTTCCTCCCATATGATCAAAATGGAGCGTTTGCAATTCGGAATAGAATCATGAACAAAGTTTACTATCCTCAAGGGGATAGGATATGAAGTAGGCTTTTCATTAAAAGCCTCGATTCTAGAAATGTGAAGATTAACATTCAAGGCCAGAAGAGCTTGAAGGTCTTTGGGTTATTTCTTCATCATTCTCTTCTCCTAAAGCGGCTGTAGGAAAGGTAAATTCCCCACGCAACATGTCTCCACAAGATAAAGGTAGTCCTCATCCCGAGAATTACGAGGAGAACATCCTCAAGACTTATGATTACTTTTGGAGACAAGAGGG
>OU343217.1:251137638-251210882 GCA_910596185.1 Chrysanthemum makinoi | reverse complement strand
GAAGAAATCAACTCATATTACCACTAGACAACCACCCTCAAAATATAATCCGATTTTTTCAAGAAACAAAGCTCCATCTTTTTCAAAACCAAACACATCTAGGAGACCTAATAATGTTTACCCGAGGAGTAACCATCAAATGGGATGGAACCCAAACATGCAAAATGGCTTTCTATTTCAAAACTGTGCACCATGGAATGCATATTCACCTTATCCATACATGTCTAACATGAATGGAATGTTTAACACTAATGGACCCATGAACAAATAGGGGCCAAACTTTTGAGTTAATTGTTTTCGTAGGTGTGCTTAAAGGGCTTACCTAGATCCGATGAGGCTGCACAACATGACCGCTATAAAGATCTATTCTCCACATATGAATCCTTCAATAGAGGTAATGTGGTGTTTGGAAATAGCAAAGTAAAATCATCGGTAAAGGTACGATTTCTAACAAATCTCTAACCATTAACTATGTTTGTCATGTAGAAAACCTAAACTTTAACCTCTTAAGTATAGGACAAATATGTGATAAAAAGTGCAATGTGCTTTTACCAAAACCGTAGTAAGATATTAAAAATGGCATAACCATAGGAAGTGGAATTAGGAAACATGGAGTCTATGTCATTAAAATTGGCAATGAACCTAAAGACAAACTTTGTCTTACCTCTATGGATGATACTTCTAATCTTATGGCATCAAGATCATTCTTCAATTTTATCATCCAAAGATCTAGTAAGAGATCTACCTAAGTTAAAATATGAACATCACTTTTGTGATGCTTGTAATGTAGGAAAACAAGTCCATTCTAGTCACAAAGCTAAAAACATGGTGTCAACAACTAAGTGTCTAGAATTAATACACATGGATTTATTTGGTCCATCCGCTATCCAAAGTTATGGAGGCAACTACTACACTTTGGTCATAGTGGATGATTACTCTAGGTACACATGGACTAAATTTTTAAAGAACAAAACGGAAACGTTAATTATTTTGAAATATTGAGTAAGAAAACTAGGAAGTCCTATAGTGTCTATTAGAACGATCATGGTAGGGAATTCAATGAAGTGCATTTGGAGCTTTTGTGACGCTAATGGTATTACTCACAACTTCTCGGCTCCTGGCACTCCACAATCGAATGGGGTAGTTGAAAGAAAGAATAGAACCCTACAAGAAATGAGTCGCACAATGCTTAATGAGCAATCCATACCTCAAAAGTTTTAGTGCAATGCCGTTGATACGTCAACGTCCATACTTAATCGAGTCTTAATTAGACCATTCTTAGGTAAAACTCCATACGAGTTACTTCGGGGCAAAAAGCCTACGTTAAATCACTTTAGAGTATTTGGTAGCAAATGTTTTCTTCTTAACTCTAAAGATTACCTTACAAAATTTGATCCTAAATCAACCGAAGGTATCTTTCTATGATACTCTCCAAATAGCTTACTATATTAAATAAAGAAACAATGAAGGTAGAAGAGTCATTAAATGTAGAATTTGATGAAAGTCCACCCAAACCTTCTCCACCTCTTGTCGATGACGAGATTGTTGAAAGTGAAGCTATAGTAATAAAGAAAAAGTTAAATGAAGAAAAAGAAGAACCTTTAAATAATGAACTCATAAATATTGTCCAAACCAAAGTAGCCTATTTTTGTTTCAACCACCATAGAACCTAAGAATACACAAGAAGCCATAAAAGATGAAAGTTGGGTAATGGCAATGCAAGAAGACTTAAATCAATTTGTTTCTAATGATGTGGACACTTTCCTCCACCTAGTAATCAAACCATAATAGGAACCAAATGGGTTTATAAAACAAGTTAGTGCAAAAGTAGTCTAGAAACAAGGCTAGACTCGTTGCTCAAGGGTATTACAACCAAGAAGGAATAGACCTTGATGAGACCTATGCTCCCGTGGCTTGATTAGAGTCTATAAGAATACTTCTTGCTTATGCTTGTGCTAATGATCTTAAGCTTTATCAAATGGATGTCAAAAGTTCTTTTCTAAATGGTTTTATTAATGAAGAAGTGTATGTAGCTCAACCTCCGGGCTTCATCGATTTTGAAAAACCTAAACATGTGTAAAAATTAAAGAAAGCCCTCTACGGTCTTAAACAAGCTCCAAAAGCTTGGTATGATAGACTCAAGTCATTCTTAATCAAACACAACTACACCATGGGGTTAGTTGATAACACACTTTTTACTAAGAAAAGAGAGTCACACATAATCATTGTTCAAATACATGTAGATGATATTATATTGGCAAGACATGTGTGATGATTTCTCTAAAATCATGCATGACGAGTTTGAGATAAGTATGATGGGAGAACTTAGTTTCTTTCTTGGTCTACAAATTAAACAAGTAGAAGATGGTATCTTCTTTATTCAATCTAAATACATAAAAGAGATGTTAAAGAAATTCGGTTTAGAAGAGTCAAAACCAATTAGGACACCTATGTCATCCGACACTAAACTCACAAAAGATGAAGACGGCGAATCCGTTGATAACATAAAATATCGTGGCATGATTGGTAGTCTTCTCTACCTCACGGCTAGTAGGCCGGATATCATGTTTAGTGTTTGTCTATGTGCTAGGTTTCAAGAAGACCCTAAAACATCACATCTAGAAGCCTTCAAAAGGATATTTAGATACATTAAGGGTACAACACAATTAGGATTATGGTATCCTAAGGGTACAGGAGTATATGCAGATTCGACCATGTTGACCTAAAAAGTACAAGTGGGGTATGTACTTTTATGGGATGTTGTTTAACATCTTGGTTTTCTAAGAAACAAACGGCATTAGCAATATCAACCAACCGGTTTAATATGCCGCCACGCAAAGCATGCCAACAAGCACTATGGATGAAAAAGCGTTAGTTGACTTTACATTAATCTAAGTGACATAGCCATTCTATGTGACAACAAAGGTGCCATCGACTTAAGCAAAAATCCGGTATTACATTCTCAGCAAAGCATATAGAGATTCGTCATCACTTCTAAGAGACAATGTTCAAAAGGGGAACATCTCTATTGAGAAGGTAGCATCCGAATAGCCGACGCCCTCACCAAACCATTGAAGCGGGAACAATTCAACCTACTTCGTCTTGGTCTTGGTTTAATGGAACAATCGTCGTAATTTATTTCTTAACTCTACAAGGTATGTAAACACTAGCCTTCTTCTTTCTGAGTCTAGGATCCCTATTTCACGCACAACTCACAAGCAATACAGAAATTTTCAAAACCTAAGATAAGTATTTACTTATAACACATAGTTTTCTCTTACTTTTCTTTCAAAATAAGTAGAAGTTGCAAAAACGTAATCACATACAAGTTTTCTTCTAATAAACGCTTTTTCGCACATAGAAACCTCTTTTCAAAATGTTTTCTAAAACTGATACCTTTTTCTGTATCAATTTCACAAAAGTAATTTCTCACATCTAGGACAAATGGCCTTTTCATTATTAATACAAAGTAAAAACCCGTTTTCATTAAATCTCATGTCTTTTGAATGCTAAAGGGGACACATAACTAATATGTGTTTTCGGGTACATTCATTTAAGCAAAAATGAATTAGGAGCACTCGGGTTATCTCACATATTTGTATGCTTTTTCACTTCTAGATTATTTTTCTTTTCTTCTTAGGAGTCGAGATTACCGCAACTCCAAATGGTTTGCATATAGGCACACACTAGGCATAAATGTTTCTAAAAGGAAAATTTTGTCGTCAGATCACCAAGACTGGATCCCACTTTCATGCCGGACGGATCCCTCAAGGAAAGGATACGGGATCCTTGAGACGTAAGCTATTTTAACTTCTATTTTCTCACTTTGTTTGGAGTATGTGATTTAATGCTTGTTTTCTCATGATCACATGCCTTAAATTCATATCTAATCATTAGATTTTAATCCATATCTTAGGTCAAGCATTCATTGAATGCACATATTTTATATAGGATTCCTAACATTGCATATTCATCTCATCCTCACAAACAAACACCACTATGTCTTCCAAAAGATCTTCCAACCTAGATGAATCACCTAGTGCAACCAATCCATTTCAAGAAATCAAAACTTTGTCCTCCGCCTTCCAAAATACCACAATCAAAATCTAGGATATCCGCACGGATTAGCATCCAGTCTTGTTGCTTAGCAAAACCATCATCGAATGGCTCATCACCAACCACTAACTCACCACAAGATGCTTCTATTATAGCACCTCCTTCATCACCAACAAGTACACCAAATTCATCCTACATCAACTCACCACCTAAAGTTACTCTTTTGGAACTCCTTAAGACTCCAACAAGATCTCAACAACCAAAACAAAAAGAAATAGCCTTTTTGACACCTCCCACTTCTCCAAACACAAGTTTCCAATACCTTGAAACCTCACCACCCTTAGCTCCCATTAAGCTAGAAGAACACCTAGGTTCTTTTCCATCACCACTTCCAAAATTCTGGACGTTGATCCTTATTTTCCCATTTTTCCATCACATATTCCGCATCTCACAAATCAAAATAACCCGGAAAACTTCTGCATTCATTACCTACATCACTTACATTGTGAACATTGCCAATCCACTAGGGATATTGCAATAGAAGTTAGGGAAAAAATGCGATTCATACTCAACCTCATTCTTGATCGCATCAATACCATCACTCATCAAAACATCCATCCATAACCTTATGCAAGCATGAAAGGAATCATTATTACTATTTTCTATTATTAGTATTTTTTATTTTGAGTCATGTTTAAAGAACAAGTCTTGTTCTTACTTTTACATGCTTGTATGTAAATACCACTACATTTTGTTGTTTTATTACAAGGCCTCGTTTACATACCTTGGCTTCCAATCTTGATTCTCGTCAATCACAAGCTTATTTATGCATTTACATAAGTAAAATTATAAGGATACATGTTATTTTTGTAAAGCATTTACATATAGCCATTTAATACAAATTGTTGTAATTAATCATTTGTTGTAATAGTTTATTAGGATGGGTAAAAATCACAACCCATGGATCATATCCATAACCCATGGTATTGACCCATACCCACTTGTCTAGATACATTGTACTCATTAGATACATTAAAAAATACCCATGGACCAACCCATAACCCATGACCCATAACCAAAAAACCCATGGGAAAAGATGAGCGTCCCATGGATCCTTAGGGTTATTACTAGATCGATCTTAAGGGAGGGATCCGGATCCTGGAACAGTGGCAACTTTTGCCTATAAATAGAGAGCCATTTCTTCATTCTTACTTACCCCTCTTCTTTCTAAATCTCTCATATACTCTCATTCTCTTTTAACAAAATATCACTTGATCTTGAGAGTTGTTCTTCTTTCTTCATTAGTGATTCTCATATAGGTCCTTCTCTAAGGCGAGATCACGAGCATTCTTCAAGTCATCCAAGCAAGTGATTGATTTGTTCCTATTTCAGTAGCAAAGATCTTTATTTTATATTTCACATACTTGTTGTGTAATAGTCGTTTTGGACTCCTCGGGTATTTAGCTTTGTACGGAAAAAGGTGTAAGCAACGTTGTGAAGGCTTCTCCGCCAAGTTGAAGGAGTTTGTTGAGATAGTGCTTGAACTCTCGAGTAGGTGACTCGGGGAGTGGAGTAGGGCAAGGAAGGTGTCCTTGTAACCGAACTACTATAAATCGTTTGTGTCATCTCTATCCTTTACTTTACTTTATTTACTCGCATTATCATTAGATCTATACTTTCTCATCATCCATACGATTTCACATAATATCGAATCTAAAGTTTTTGAAAATAACTTAAAATCGGCAAAACTATTCAACCCCCGCTTCTAGTTTTCCACAGTTAAATTTTATGAAATGACGGGAAGGGAACGTTAAATTCAAATTCCCTTTATTTGTGTAATAATGTGCTCCAAGTGTTTTGATCTTTTCAATTCGGGTAAAATTAGTGTTAGAGTAATAGAAACTCAAGTGTAGGGATGTGCCTATAAATCTCTATTATTTTGATGTTATCGTAGAGGATGGTAGAGTAAAAGTGTATGAAAAAACCCTAATGACGGCGACCCGACAGCGTCACAATTAAAGAGTGACGCCGTCGCATTTTGTAACACTATATATATAATCTGAATTTTTTAGTTTTGAGGAGGTAGTTTTGTGGAGTAAAAACCTAAACCGAACCAAGGCTGTCTTGGGCAGTATCTTAGGGTTCCATACCCTATTTTACAACAAGATAAGTTTTTTACTTCATTAATTCAATCATGCCTTCAATTGTTTGTGTGTATGCTTGCATGTTCTCCATGTTCGGCTAATTTACTTGTGTGTTTGCTTAGATCTATGAGACCTAGGTATTGAATATTGATTGGTTGTCTCTTTTCTTAATTGTGATTGACCTAGTATTGCGATAGGTCATCCGTTGTGTTATTAATGCTTGATTAGTCTTTGTTGAACCTTATCTTATAGTTACTAGTGGAATTGCAGGCTAAATATCCAAAGATAACCTTAATGTTAAGTTTATGAATCCTAGAAATTTCGTAGTCATTAAACTTAGGTAGCTTCAAATAGTTAGGGATAAATGCATACCCTACGACCTTAGAAAACACAACGCGTTAAGAATAAGGACGTGACAATTCAACCATCAATAGGAGATAACTAGGGAGTAATAACATCTAAGTAAACACATTTTTAATCATCATAAGAGCACACAACAATAGACATACACTCACCTTAGTTTAGATAATTAGATAAGATCTGTGAGAAATACCAACCCCCAATACCTCGAGATTCGTACATTTCAATTTCCTAAAAAATATAAAAAAGATAAAAAAAATAATCTTCCTCAACCCCAACCTTAGCGTAGTAATTTCTCACTAGAATTCATATTCCCCTAGAGAACGATATCAATTCCCGAGGCTCACCTTAATACTACACCACAACGATTAGGTTCACTGCCTAGGGTGTTGAAAAACTTGCTAGACTAAAAGGAAGTTCCCCCAACGGCTAAGCAGTACGCAAGATCATAACCCTTCGGCGTAAACATCCAAGTTTACGATATCCTTCCAAGATAATGCCAGTATTAGAGAGACCTTATGCGTAAGTTTTACGGTAAGATTAAGTATAGCGTAACCTTACGCATAAGGTATTCCATGTTAACATCATGAACACCTTAATTCTGATCCTTTACGCGTAAACAACCTGAAATACATAAACATAATAACATGATTACAACACAATCCTAACACTTCCAGATACACAAAACATGTATAAGATTGAACTAGTTAGGCAAGGAACAACTAAGGCGTAATAATACTAAAACCCTAAACCTAGAATCTATGCGTAACAGATTCAACCATAGGAAATCATCAATATTAGTTTCTGCGCTATCCTAGATGCCAAAGAAGTAGATTACAACAAATTTTAACACGAAATACCCAAAAAAATCAAAAGATTCCTGTTCTACGACCCTATAAACCCTAAAGATTAAATTATCAACTTTTGAAGTTTCTGGGTAGGATTCAAGGCCAATTTCATGTAATTAACATTGTTCTAAAGTTATCCTAAGCATCTAATCATAGCCAAACACTCATATGCATAAACCCCTAAAATCATTCATAAACCCTAATCTTTCAAGAATCGACAATTCGTGTATCAGGGCAAAAACAAACGATTGAAATAGCTTCATAATGCATTTATAAAGGTTTTGACATAAGCCATTTCATCACAAACACACTTTGGCACGATTCAAGTTCTTTCGCATGCGCGTAAATACAAAATCAATCATTTTGAGAGTTTGAACCGTTGGATTTGAAAGATTTTAAAACCAATATTTATTAACATAATCAAAACCTTTTGGCACTTACGGTTTTTGATTTTGTAACACGGATTTGAAGAACGAATGTGAGCCGATGGATCTTGGAGGTTTGAATATTAAATGCAAGTAGGTGATGTATTAAATGAAGTTGATGAGGTGTTTTTGTTCAAAATACTTTAGAAATTTGTCAAGTTGAGTCCCCCAACCTCAAACCTTTTCAACAAGACCCATTAGCTTCCACTTTGGTTAGACAAAACTCATTTTGGGAAAGGAACTTAACGATACTGATGAGTGTGTAAATACTCATCATTTTTGGTTAAATCTGAACTGCAAAACATTTAAAAATGCTCAGAAATGCATCAAAATACTGAAAATATCTCAAAATTGCATATTATATGTTTCAGATGTTTAAAAATCGATGAAAACGAGCTAAGTTTGCATAATTGGCGCTTTCACTCAACTTTCAAAACTTGTCAAATATAGTCCCTAGGCATTTATTTTAAAAGAAAAGTCACCAAAGGTCCTTTTGAAATCATAATTTGTCATAATTAATCCTTTGGTGAAAAGTTCCAAAAGAGAAATTAAGTTTTGATCCCCGAATTTAAAATGGTCGTTTAGTCCTTGGAATTTCACATTTGGCAAAAATGGTCCTTAACTTATTTGAGATTTACAAATTTGACCCTTGGATTTTCGAAGTTACATATATGGTCCTTGATTTCCAAATTTTACACTTTGGTCCTTATGATATTAATAAACAAGAAACCCTTCTCGCCAAACACCTTGACCCTCCATTTCCCCTTCAATATATTAAGCTGGTCAAACCTCGTCAATAAACACAACCTTTTTCCTTTTCTTCCCCACCCCCCAAATTTTCATCCCCCTTTTCACTCCACCTCTCCTAACAATCCAAATAGCATTTAATGCTTCATCCCCAAAACACTCAATCTTCCCCCATCACAAAATACCATTTCCTGACCAGCAAGTCATCCAATGGCCTCAAATACATGTGGGATTTGCTCAGAGAGAGGAGAGAAGAGAGTTGGTGTATAAAAAGGGAGAGAAAGAAGCAAGGAGGGGAGTAGTTAGTTTTATTTTTCATATGTATGTCGTTTTTAACATTAATGTTTTAATTTAAGTTTAAAGATGTAATCTTCTGTTCTATTGTACTCAAATTAAGTTGTTTCATCAATATAACTGCTTTTAAGTGTTAATTCAAGGTTTTATTTAAGATTCAAATTTTCATGTTCATTGTTTGAAAATCCATTTTCAAATTCTTATATCCAAACCTTAAACTAGCTTATTTCTAGTTCAAACAAACTTACTTAAGCTTATTCTAGCTTTTAGTAAGCTCATAACTTTGCAAATGGTCAACAAAAGTCAATCAAACTCAATTGGACTTGGTTTTGGAATTTGGTTGATGCAGAGATTGATTTAGGTTGGAATAGCTTCAAGTAGTTTAGTTATGGTTCTGGTATGAGTGGTTAATAAGTGGAACACTTGTTCTCTCAAATAATAGTACATTTTTGCATGATCTCTATCCTCCTAATTTGTTGTTAGCCTTAATATAGAATTGCTCATTTAACTGTTCTTAGGTAGAGTGAATTAGTTTCAAAGAAGAGCACAAGCTAGGTTAGTCATTTAGGAAGAATCCTTTGCAAATCAAAGCTAGTGTTTGGGTCAAATGGTTAAACTGAGTTTGAGGTCGCTCAAGATCAAAGGTTAGTAACACTAGTCTTTCACAGATCATTTGCACCATTTCTAGTCTATAGTTTGCATACATAACACCAAAAGTCAAAATTACCATGAATCAGTCTTAAACTCATAACTGTTGGAAATTTGGAAAATCAAAAGCTTGTTTTGTGTTTGTAATACATAGATATAACTAGCATTAAGTTTATTTCAGTATAATACATCAATCGCAGTCCTTAAATTAGTTGCAAATCTCAAATAAGTCAAAGTTTCATTTCTGAGTCAAAAGTCAAATTTGAAAAAGTCAGTTTTCACCCAACTTGGATGATTTTTAATTAACTCATTACTGATTCAAGTTCAGTGAAATTTTGGGTTTTATAAGTTCAGCTGGTCTAGTTACTTAACATGATTTTTATTCATTTTTAGTAATTTTTTATAAGCCCCAAATCAGCTTGTCAAGATGGGCTTATATGCCTGGGCAAGACAGGAACTAACCGCACGTGTTGTGCAGCTTCTGTCTTGTCACAAGCTCATAAGAGTGTAGGTCTCATTCTTGGTTTTTTAAGTAGCCAGGTCTCCTCCAAGTTCCAACTTTTGTATTTATTGGGTAACTTATTCTTAAGCTTAAACTTAGTAGCCAAACTGCTTAAGCACTTGAGTTCTCAAATCATCTTAATCATAGCAGCCAATTCATAGGTTTAGGATAGTTGTAGTAAGTTGTTTTTAAGTAGTTTTAACATAATATAGCTTATGTGATAGTTTGGTGCCCGGGCCTTTGTACTTATTTCAAGTGCTTATTACATAAGCACTTGCACATGCTTTCATTTTCCTACACACAAGCCAATGTTTTTATATTTTCCTAGAATTAGAATATTATTTTAGAGTTTTCCTGAATTTTTCATATTTTTCTAGCACTGTTTACTATTTTTCCTTAATTAAAACAGTTTTTAAGTCATTTTAATTAGCTTTTATTGCAATTAAATTAGAAAAGTTTCAAAAAATAAGTTTTCAATTTTCCTAGGTTAAGATAAATATAAAAAGTCAAAAAATATTTTTCCAGATTTTTCTTAGTTAAATTTGTATTTTTAGCAATTTAATTAGTTTTAAATAGTTTTTAATTCATAGAAAATAGAGAAATAATCAGAAAAATATAAAATTAGTTTTGAAAATTCTATTTAGTTATTTTAGATTTTTCTAAGTCAATTATTATTTTTCAAGTTTTATTTCATATTTTCTTGTATTTTAGGTATAATTAAATAGTTAAAAATAGTTTTTATTAATAATAATTAGATAAATAGTTTTAAAAATAATTTTATTTTATAAAAATTTTCTTATCATTAGGTTTGTAAAAATGTCATTTTTATATTTTTAGGATTAATATTGCTTCAGTTCACATTTTCTTTTGTACGTCACGTAGTTTATAATTTAAATTTTATAAAAGTAAAATCAAAAACATCATTTTGAAAATAGTGATAGCGTTTATTTAATATAATTTATCTTTTTAATTTTCTTTAATTTTCATTTAAGCCCCTGTAATTTATAAACTTTTTCTTTAGTTATAATCAATCATATCTCCTTCACGTTCAAATCCTCTCGCGACATCATTGCTTGATTGTTCACTGCTGGGACTTAACGACCACACTATACTCCCTCGGACATCATTGCATTGGTGTCTCGAACTGTTTTAAGTTTATTGCCATTCACAAGTGGCTAGCTTGTGTGAGATAACTTGACGGTTTAGCACGAACCAATACTCCCCCTCGACTTTTGAAATGATGAAATTTTTACACACTTGAGTCCGAGGAGAGTATTTAACAAGAAATATATCCACCATTTTGAAGAAACAACTCGTATTTATGATAACATGGAAGTACAAAGTTTTATGAAACTGAAAAATATTTACATTCTCCCCTTCAACACTTGTTCAAGAAAAATGGTGAAATGTTTGATTGAACACAATGTTGATGGAAGTTTTGTACTTGCAATGTTTGGTTTTGATAGAATTTTAGATAGAAGAATATTTTCGGGTTTTATCTGATTTTATATTTTTGTATTTTATTTTTGAAAATTATTTGCAAAAGAGGTTTTGGTGTTTGACTATTTTAAGAATGTGTTAAAATTTCGTCTAGTTCTTCTGGATTCAAACACCTCATACCAATATGGTGAATCAAATCAAGAATCTTGCGGAGGCAATAGTGTGAGAAGATTCATAATTGGTGTTCTATACCTATAAAGTATAATTCAACGGTACCCTTTTCCACATGCTCTTTGATGAAATGATTCGAAGATCGATTTGCTTTGACTTCGACTTTTGAACATTGTTGCAAGAGATCGCAATAGCACTTCGATTATCACAGACACCGATTCTCAATACATAACCATAGTCCTTGAGTTGGGTTCTCATCCAAATGACTTGATCACAACACGCAGACATGGCTACATATTCTGCTTCAGTTGAGGACAACGATGTACAATCCTGTTTCTTCGATTGCCATGACAACAATTTATCACTAAGGAATGGTAAACCTCTGGAAGTACTTTTCCATGATGACAACTTATCATACCACGCCCGAGGGGCTTGTTTGAGACCTTAGAGAGCCTTGTTCTGTTTGTAGACGTGATTAGGGAACTCTGGATCAACAAATCCTTCTGGATGACTAACATATACTGTTTCCTTCAGTTTACCATTTAGAAAAGCAGTTTTGACCTCCATCTGATAGACAGTGATCTTCATGTGAGCTGCGAATGCCGAAAAACTGCAGCCTCAAGTCTACTGCCGGTGCGAATGATTCTTCAAGTCAATCCCTCTTCCCGTCTATAACCCTTAGCCACCGTGACGTGACTTGTTTCGATACCTTAAGATCTAACTTGTTTTTCCAAATCCATTTGAGACCAATGGACGTAGACCCCTATTGGTTTTCAACCACTACCGTAATTCTAAACGCTTAAAGCGGTTTAGCTCTTCTTGCATGGATTCGATCCGCTTGTCATAAGTCATTACTTCTTTAATGTTTTTGGGTTCAGATTGACAAACAGTGAGTGCATAAATGCAGTGTTCTCCGTCAGTCTAAAGGCATTGTCTAGTTATGACTGGTTGATTCGGGTTGCCAATAATGTTAACAAGAGGATGATCTTTAGTCCATCGGTGTGTCGAGGGTTGATGTTGGTATAAATTGTGCAGATTTGATGGATTCAGATGGCTGGTAGAAGACTGAGCAACATCTAAAGTTGCAGTTTTAGTAGTGAAAGGGTTAAAGAACGAATTTCCATCATAATTTCGTTGGTGCAGGTACATCTTGATTAAGAGGATCATCAGCTAGATCAGCATCATTTGTTGTTGTAGATTCAATCGGAGGTGCATCAACAACAGTAGTTGTTGTTTCAGGTGTATTAGGGATTGGAGTAATATCAGGTTGAGCAGCGGAAACATTTGATACATCTGGAGCACGTTGATCAAGATCGTCCCTAAACAAAGGAGCAAACAACGTTTCCATTTAACGACGAGTGAGTTAAAATGATTGATCAGCTGATGATTGGGGGAAGTTGAGACGGTTATGTCCGGGTTCCAAGCTTAGAAGCCATTTCTGTGAGCTCACCAAAATTAGCGTGAATGGTTTCCATAATTTCCTTTGTAAGAAGATTCCAGATCTGGTATCCCTTTGAGTTTTCACAGTATACAATGAAGAATCCAATGTCAGCTTTTGCCTTGAGCTTACCAGAGTCATTACTATCATTATTCGGGTAACAAAGAGCACCAAATACATGAATGTGTTTGAGATTCGGTTTTCAGTTATGGATAAGCTTATAAGGTGTTTTGTTGTGGAGTTTGGTTATCATAAAACGGTTCTGAGTGTAGCATGCAGTTGACACGGCTTCTGCCCATAAGTAATCTGGAAGTCTTGCATTGATTAACATCGTTCTTGAAGCTTCCACTAACGTACGGTTTCGTCTTTCGACAACTCCATTTTGTTCTGGTGTCTGTGCAATTGATGTCTGATGCTCATATCCCACTTTCTCATAGTAATATCGAAGAGTTTTATTCACAAATTCAGTTCCTTTGTCTGTTCTGACTTGTCTAACCGTGTTCCGGAGTTGAACTTGAATTTTCGTTAGAAAGGTGATGATCATCTGTGGAGCTTGATCTTTACTTCAGAAAAATAAACCCAAGTCCATATTGAGTAGTCATCAACAATTACCGAATTTAGCATTTTCCAGAATTGCGACACGATCGGGCACACAAATTCATGTGAAGAAGATGAAGTCGAGAGATGTTCCCTCTTGAAGGAAAGTGAGCACGAGTGCTTTTCCCTTGTTCACAAGCTGAGCATAAGTGATCTTTTTAATACCTAAACCTTGGAAGACCTTCAACTAGTTTGTGTCATGCAAGATTGATTATGGTTTGAAAGTTCAAAAGTTAGAGTCTGGTGCCACAACCATGATTTTGTAGATGTTACCTAGACAGATGGGAGATGAAGCAATCATGTCTTGCATTGAGATTCTGTAAAGGCTTGATGTGCGGTTTCCAGACATAAGATCATTTCCTTGTAGATCATGGATGAAACAAATTTTCTCCTTAAAAGCAACTTCCAAATCACCAATAAACGTAACCGAAGAAAATAGATTGTGACCGAGACCTTCCACATAATAAACGCTACTAATTTCGATGTTCCCATTGATGTAGTTCCCCAGTAGCCCATGATAGCTGCGAAGTGATTATTCCCGAACCACAATGCCGATGAACTTTGAAATAAAGTTTGATAAAAGTTTTAGATTGCCTGTCATGTGCCAGGAACATCCGCTATGAACAATCCAAAGGATGATCGTATCACTGCAACACACAGATAACACTGGTGGAATAGAAGTAGAGGTGGAACCCGAAAAGTTAGAGGGTTTTGTTACAGTTACAGTTGAAACACACATGTTTATGATTTTAGGAATCCATTTAAAGCCAAGTGTATTTTGTAACCATCTCTGCCAAGTCCAACTAGTTTGTGCTTTGGTCTTAGTGAATGCACTGGGTGATATTCTCTTCCTAGGAGGTGAAGTAGGTACTATGGGTACATCAATGATATCTGCAGAAACATTAGAAGGCGGTTTACCTAGCACAGACTTAGAAGCATTAGTGGGGCTAGAGGTAATTCGATTTCTATGTTTCCGCTTACGAGATAAGATAGATTTAGCAACACATTTATCATGACAACCAGAAAACATGCTTTTACGATAACCAATACAAGATGCTTCAAACAAAATATTCAAAGTACTTAAAGGTTAAACATTCGTTACATCACTCTATCTATTACATTTGTCTAATGCAATGTCTAAAGTAGGTGCAACATGTGTTTTATTCAAAGTCCTAGTGTGTTCTTCTACTTCAGGGGTCTTTACTGATCTTCTCTTATGGTACAACTTCCTATTCTTCCTGTTTTTGCTCTTAAGCTATGAAGTGCTAACGCTAGGATTAGAGGCAACTACTCGTAGAAGTGGAAAGCACATTAGTATCTTGTGGTTCGCTATTCCTAGTGTCAATTCTAAACATTCAGATGCAAGGAAATTTGTGTTACTAGACCTTTCTTAATTTTCAACTCCTCTTCAACTCTATGATAGTGTGTAACAAATCTTGGTTTTCAGAGCGAATGTTTCCATTAACGTTTAAGACCTCTTTAGTGTATGCAAGATGATTATCAAGATCTTGTGATGCTTTAGCACGAGTCTTTTTGAGCAAATCAAATATGACACCATATTTAGTTTTGACTTTGGCAATTTCTTGTTCATATTTTGAAATTTGACATTTTAAAGACATGTTTTCCTCATCCAGTCGTTCAAGTTTTGGTTCAAAAATTGGAGCACTCGACTGTTTGAGTTTGTTTTGCAAAGCAAGTTCTCGATCATTACAATCTTTTTGACACCATAGAAGAAGACATTTAACACTTGAAATTTCTTTTAACAAACGCTCCTTTTCAGCTTTCTAAGACTCGATTTGAGACACATTATCAACAAAATCAACAGAATGAATAGCAATATTATCAGATGCAGAAACAGCAATATGATACAAAACAATAGATATGGTATCAACACAGATAACATCTTCCAAGAGTCGAACGACATGGTTTCGAAAAGATTTGTTTTTTCTGTTTAGTTTTCAAAGTCCATGCCTCGTTTGCATTGAAAATTGTTTTCAATTGCCCAATCTCTTTATGAAGCTTAAGCGTAACTTTAGGGTTTTGTTATGCATAAAAATACAGAAATTTACCAAGCTTGATTTTTATGCACTAAACGTTTTGGAAACATGATTTTAAGCATAAAACGGCTTCAAAATCACGAAAATAACACAAAATTTTGAAACTTGATGATCCAAAGTGACTTTTTTCCTGACGCGTAAACTAATGATACGAAACACAACCAAGTTCAAAAACTAATCTAAACACGTAAAGTTTGAAACTTTCTGCAAAAAACAGAAACTTTAACACTAAATAAACCTTAACCCATAAGAATCTTGAGTTTACAAGTGTTAAAATCAAAGCTTCTATGCATATGAAAAGTGTAAACCGCAAACCTTACACGTACGACTTATAACTTCAAAAATAAAAGGGTTTCACCCAACTAGATGGCGATTGATACCACTGTTAGGTCACCATAACTTAACACAAGCATCAATATGATAGAAATAAGGTATAGAGAGACGGTTGCACACCCAAGCACACACACTAATGACAATAAAGAAAGGTTATGCGTAGGAATGTATTATGAGTGAACAACACTCTCAAATGAGAGTATACAAGATTATTTATAGGGGAAGGGAGCTAGGGAAACACATCTAGTCCCTTCCTTGACCTCATGGACCTTAGCATGGGCTTATGGGCTTTCTACATAAGCCATGCCTTAATAACTAACATAAAAGCCATATAAATGCAACCTATTACATATAAATTACTAACACTTCATAATAATGTCTAGGAGCGTTTCCAACAAATACGAAGGACGTGAGACTAAATTCTAGTGTACAATTGAAATTATATTATAGTTTCCATTTACATGTTTGGTTTTAGCAAGGCCTCTAGCAAAATTATTAGCAACATTTTTCATTTCCTGGTAATAAGTTTCTTGGGTCAGACAACTGCCGTTAAGTACCAATCCTAGTTCTGACATCAAAACATTTATGCATATACGAACTACCAAAAAGAAGATTCAATTCACCCCCCGACACCCCCTTATGCCAAACAATGTATGTTTGATTTTCATTATTTTATATCACATAATCCTTTTCGAAACGCAATGAATATGTATCTATATTAAGTACTAAGATAAGATGCACTTATGTGTTATGACTCTAGGCTTACCTTACTTGCAACATCAGTGTAACATCTCACCAGATTTTTGTCTAGCTGGTGGCTATCCTGCAGTTGTTGTTGATGCATTATAAACACAATGTTCGTTATGATAGTAAGCATGTGAATTTAACCCAAGGTGCAAAAACCATACCTTGTTAGAAAGAAGTATTAGTGATCAGGGATATCTTATATTGAAGGATATATAGTTCTGGGGAATAGTCTGGGTGGGTTGGAAAGAATATCATGCATTCTTTCGAAGAACATGTTGGATGACATAAAAGTACGCAACCAAATAATTTGGAGGTTCTTTCATAATGACTTATAATCTAAAGGCAAACTTAAATAAAAAGCTAACACACAAGAAAAGAACGAAACTCATACAATGCATGACACATGTCATGTACCTTAATTAATGTCTTATAGATCCTTAGGCAATGTTAAGATTAGGTGTTATCAAACTTCCATAATGATGTGGATACAGGGTAAACTGTACTCCGTAAGTTACCAAAGTTAAAACATTGTAGTTTTTAAGGAATATACCAAAATGGAAATCATGGAGTGTAGAAAAACATAAATATCACAACAAAAAATAACTTTATAGCGGTTTTCACATTAACTAATCAATTTTGAAATAAACATAGCATTAAAAACAACGACTCTACCTCATTAACATAGTCCTTGCATCAAAACTTAAGCGTGGAGGTTTAAATATGTTTTGCATAATTGAAAGTTTTGCATACAACTACTATCTAACTGACTGTTAGAAAGGGATTAATTTTAGAGAGTTTAGCTCAAGATGAGCTTGGGTTCAGGCGTATTTCACAAAAAGTAAGTACGTTGGTGTAATTACATCACCTAATAACGAGAATAAACCTCCCTATCTTCCTCTCACACCACTTATACTAGGATGGATCTGCATTGAAATGCACATGGTAGTAAGTGATGTCAGGGCAGCTATATGATTTGCTAGCTAGCATATACTCATGATTAAAAAATTGAAAAATGGATCATCTCTCCACAACACTAGGAAAAATCATAAAATGTATATATCAGGTCCACATAAGTTAGATCAAGGACTAGATCCTGAATGGAAATGCTAATCCTAGATAAAAATTAAAAGAACCAACATAAAAACATGATCATAACTAAATGACCACAATCAAGAATCGAACAATAATAGATTCATGTTCAAGTCTCGTTAGTATCCAGTTAGTTAACTATATAAACCAAGTCTGCTTATGTACTTTTCGTCAACTAATTCATCGACTAATCACAATAGATGCATGTCTGAGCCTTGTTTATCTTGCGATCGTAAGTTGCAACCAGTTAAAAAAATAAATTTCATTCAGGAATTTTATCAAACTCTTTAGCTACACATAAAAATATATAACTACAAAATTAGAACAAATGGTGGAAAACTTTCTGATCACATATTGTGAACTCATAAGCTTCAAAGGTTTATAATCATTTCAAAGAGACAATGAGTTATGATCCCAAGATCTACTTCTCAAAAATCAATGGCGATTATATACGTATGATAGCGGAGTTTTGCAAAACCACAAAAGTTTTACAATCTTCCTAGGCAGTGTACCTAATCGTTGTAGTATAGTATAGGTAGGACACGGGGGGGTTGATCGTTCTATAGGGGAATAGTGTTGTGAAGGCCGAAGTGTATGGCGAGATAGGTCTAAAGTTGAGGTACGAGTCTATTTTTATTTTTATACTTTTTAGAAAGCAAATTAAAATATTGGGGTTTGAATAGTGGCCGCTTTAACTAATAATAGTTAAAACAAAACTAAATCAACTAAAACTAAACTACGTGCAAGAAACGTAATTTGGTGGTAACTCTTATGACAGGAAAATGTGTTTATTAAGACTTCTTTACTCTGTAGTTATCTCTTATTGATTATCCGAATTGTCACGTCCTTGTTTTAATTGGAGCGTTTTAGTCGTAAGGAGGTGCCAAATGCCCTAAGTATATGAACGTATAAGTCTCCCCTAAGAAGCTTAAATTCTATTAAGTATCCTAGGATCTAATAGCCATAATTCATGCAATAAATTCAACGAGAAAAACCACTAGTGCACTCTAGGGTTGCGTTTAATAAGATGAACAAGCTAGTTGCATATAAGAATTAAACTAGTTTTCTTACCCTAACGTGAGGCACCCAATTAAACAAGAGATGACAATCAATAATTAATAACTATGTTTCATTAGATCAAAGCAAACACTAATAAATCTAGCCTAGCATGTTAAAGTGAAGAAATAGCCTAATAATCAAACATCACATAGACATATTGAATGATTAAAGAGGGATTACCTAACTTCAATTAAACATAAGCTTAAGTGTCTTAAAAACCTTCACAAAAGCTGTGAAACTTGTCTAGGTTTTTTGCCTCTCCAAAGTGTTGTACAAATAATGAAAAAAATGCAAAAATATATATGGTATTAAAAATGTGACGACGTCACTTTATGACTGTGATGCCGTTAGCTCGCCGCCATTAGGGTTTCGTCCTTTGCAAGTTGCTGTTGTGATGTCGTCGCTTTGAGTCTCTGACGATCTTATGATATGTCTTAATGTAGTCTCTTAATAAAATATATGAGCCGTCACGTATAAGTATTACTCTGAATTATGATATTCAAATACAAGTGACGCCATCAGGTGTTAAAGTCTTCAAAAGTTCTGAGCCGTCGCTTGTAAAATTTCCATCAAGTCATCTTGTCCAAATGCAAGTGACGGCGTTGCGTGTAATACGTCTGGAGCCCTTTTCTAGACAGATTTACAACTTTGTCGTTTTCTTCACTTTATGGTCCATTTTAGTCCAAAATACGTCGGTTTTCATCTTTTGCTTCCCAAGTACCTAAAATGTGAAAAGGAACGATTTAGGGTAATAATTGATCACAAATGTACGAGTTTAGAGCTTAAATGACCCCCTAAAAATGCACGTTTTAAATCCTTATCAAATATTCCTACACTTAATATTTGCTTGTCCTTAAGCAAATGTGCTTTTATCCAATCAATTTACAAGTTAGGAGGCATTTAAGATTGGTTTAAAATAGTTTACAACATCCACAAGCTCTACAATAGTCAAAACAAGCACGAAAATTATATACTAGCACCTCATATAAAGTGTTTCGATTCTCTCATCTCTCGGGTGTATAAGTTGTATAACATGTATGGAAATAGGAAAATTAAACACTCTCTACCTGTCATAGCACATAGATTACCATAGGCTTGAGAATAGATCAAACCTCCACTACTTTGGCGTAAGAACCTAAGATAGACTATCAAAGATGGCTATTAAAGGGTTGTAACGTTAGGTGTAAGGGTATGGAAAACACGGTTTGTTGGATAGGGAATTTTATTGGTGGCAAGTCAATCATCTAAGTTAATCACAAGTAAAACATGGCGTTGCTAAGCCAAGACTCGACACACTAACAACTCTTTTTGTAATTTTTTTCTTGACTTAAACAAAAACAAAAGATAAAGGATAGAGGCGGGATTGTAGTCCGTATGTTTTATTTCTTTCTTTTCTTTTTTTTTTCTTTTTTTTTCTTAATTTCTCTCTCTCTCTCTCTCTCTCTCTCTCTCTCTCTCTCTCTCTCTCTTTTAATTTTTTTGATTTTTTTCATACACTTTTGCCCTAACATCCGCAAAATAATACATCATAACTAAGGGATAGCTACATCAATACACTTGAACTTTTAAATACATAAAAACTAACTAATGACCCGAATTGCAAGGATCAAAACACGTGGAGTACTTAAAAATTTACGTAGATATGGGGATTATAATTTTGACTTCTTCCCCATTAATCCATAATAAATATTACTAAACCCATGAGTCCTAATCATCTCAAAACTGTATAAACAAGATATGACTCGACTTAGCAACCATGCAATCAACTAAGGGTTTAACTAATAACAATAATGCACTAAAAATGAGTGTATATGAAGAAGGCTAAGGCGATTTGGGTGTACATTTGGGGGTAGATTTTAAACAATGCTCTTCATTAATATTCTAGAATCCAGTGAAATATCACGAGAACTATGAGAAGGATAGGCTCAGAGGGGTTAACTAGAGGTATCTTGTACTAAAAATGAGTACATAGCAAGGGTGTGGGGTAATTACTTGACCGGTGTAGCCAATCTAATTATAATAAACATGTTTAAAACAAGGGTTATTCTTATGCCTCTTATCATTTAGTTAATCCTAACTACACGAATGTAGTCCCACTAGCGATCTCAGAATGCATCACAAAACAATTTCTAGAATTCATATACTACTGATACACTCATAAGCATTTAAAGTGAATGCTTTTATCCTATATTACTATAGGCGAACCTCACATTTTTGTTGTAATTTGAGTGCTAGGGTCTTTGTGCTAGCGATATAACTCCTATCTTTGAGAAGCTTTATTAAGACTAAAGTTTTACTCGTACATGTCATCAAAAATTTTAAATTTTGTGCTAAAATTACCCTAACAAGTATTTCTTTTGGTGTATTACAAAATTACTTAAAAACAAAACAAATATCAAGTTAGTGATTAGTTTATAAGGTGTCCTTTTTTTCCATCCCTACACTTAAATTGAACATTGTCTCAAATTTTCTTAAAAAGTACCAAAGTTATGATAACGGGAAAAATAAAAGAGATAGGAGAAACTCATACTCCCCTGATTTGCTCTGCATGGACGATTGAAATATGGTTAAATCCTCCTCCAAGAAGATTAGATCAATGATATGCCTCTCTTCCATTATGCACTTGAATCTTCTTATCCAATATAACCTGTAAATTTATAAGAAGACAAACATGAAACTTGACATAAAATCAACGATAAACACTATATATAATAAAATTAAATCCCATAAAGTGAATAAGATATAATTATTGCAAAATAAATGTTTACAGAATCCTAAAATTTTAACTTTTGGAAATTTTCAAAAATTAAGTTTTGATAGAAAAACAAAAATCTGTAAAACTGTTGGTACAGTGCCTAGCATCGTCAGGTTGTAAATCTGACGCTGTCAGGATTGACATGACCGAATTTTAAGTTTTATTTTTTGGAAAATTTCAGAAAAAATTTGTAATTTAAAAACCTGTAATTTCTTGCAAAACATTCATTGTGACTCAATACAAGCATTTGACTCAAACAAACACACAAACATGATAAAATATATGTTCATCATCTATTGTAGATTTTCATGTTCGATTTTCGTTCTATTAAATAAATATGAACTTCCCTACACTTATCTTTTTGTAAAATACCTTTATATGTGATTAAGACGAAGTTAAAAAAAACAAATCATTTTCAAAAACTTATTCGAAACATGAAATTTTAACAATAAAGGTGAAACATACATATGACACAAAAAAACATAAATTAATACAAACAAGCAAACAATTATAAACATGGGTTGCCTCCCTGGAAGCACTTTTCTTTATTTACGAGTCTTCTAGCTAGACTCAAAGTTTGTAACATATAGGTTTTCACAAACACACAATCGTACATACATAGATTCGAATGAGTAAGGTTCTAGAGAGACAAAGAGTGATGGGATGTTCTAGAGAGATAAAACAAAAGAAATGTTAGATTAACAAATGAACATCCAACCCTCATCTTGTGGGGAGAGGGTTATTTATACATATGTCAACGCCCTCCTTCGGGCTGTGGATCAGGCATACAGTGGGTAAAGACTCGTCCTTCGTCCACGGTAACTATTTAATATAACGTTATGTCTACGAGCTACAATATGCTAGACTATTGTTGGGGTGACCGACACTTCAGCATGGATTTTCCAAATCCTAACAATCTCCCCCTAATGGAGGTGGTTCTCGAAGTAGGCTTAGGGGTATGTGTGTATGGATAAAACCACAATATCGATATCAAAAATAAACACAAGGAATGATTTAAAATCCCTTTAGGAAAAAGGATAGTGAATCAAATCCCGTGAGTGATAGTGATACGGATTAGGAAATCCGAGTCGTTTCCCAACGAGGTGTGAATGGGCAACGTCGTTATTGGTTTGTTATTAAAATGCTCGATGTTTTGGATTTTTTGATAAAAAAGACAAGATTTTTAGAGACTTTTTACTATTTTTATGCTAAATAAAACAATAAAAACGTGAACTTTAATAAAAATAAGCAAATAAAAAAAACTAAACTTTTATAAAAATATAAATATGATATCTTGAGCGTGTGCATGGAACGTATAAAATACACTCACACAATCTTACTATAACTCAACTCTTCATGGCATATTTTTATAAAAAGTTTTATAAAAATAAAATGAAATAAAAAAGGATTAAGAGATGAGAAGAATATAGAGATGCAAGAAATAAATAAAACTTTTATAAAACTAAAGAGCATAAAAATAAAATACAAGAGTTTGGGTACAAAATACAAATAAAAGATGATTAAAATGAGGTGATGGAGGTGGGTATTTATAAACCCCCAAGTTACACTTTGGCCCCTACTAAGGTTTTACAAATTTTCATTAAAGACCCTAAACTATAAAATCTTGGCATAAAAAAAATCCCCTCACAAAACTTGTCCTCCAAGTTGATATTACAAAGAGCAGATTCAGTTTTTGGTCTTGGGCTCTCGTTGGCATAGGAGTGCTTCTCTGGTTCGCTGGGCTTGGGCTGGATCTGCATCTTTTCTTTGGGCTGCTCGATCTTGGGCCCTCATCTTTAATTTTCGTTATTGTGCTGCTGGAATCTTGTGGTATATATATTTTTTTTCGTGGACTGTTGATACTTGGGATTATATGTGATGAACATGTAACAAAAATAAATATGCCATGAGTGGGATTAGAACCCAAGACCTCTTGCTTAGAAAGCATGCACCCAACCACTAGGCCAATAGCTTTTTTGTGTTAAGTGTTGCATTTAATTTTCCTTTAGCCTCCTTTTTCTGCTGTTCCATTTTTCTTTCTTTTTAAACATCTTTAATTAATTGCAATCTTTGTTCGGCCTTCGTTTTGTCTTTAAATTTTTCTTGTCTTGTCTCGATGCTCCAAATAAAATTATCATTAGTCCCGTAACTTCGTGCTCCTTCCATTCTCGTGCTCGTTTGTGTCCATTTTGTCTTCTTTTTGTCCATTTTACAATATCCGTTACCTGCACATACATAAACACAAAAACACAAATATTTATGGCTTTAGGGGTTAGTTTTTGGTCTTTTTGGTCCGGTTTTGATAACGAAAAATGTATATGTTTTCACATATACCAAAATACCCCTGACGAGAAGATTGCCATGTCCTCACGCAATGTAATCAACTCACACTTTTAAAACTAAGGATTTCAATCTCTTTCTACTAAACCTATGATGAAGTAGCAAAGATTCATCAAAAGAGATTAAGAACCCTTAATTCTAAAAATGCCCCGTTTACCTTTTATATTCACATATAGATATTACGATTTAGCACATTCCGGTTATAAGTGACGGTTTGTTTAACTTTCATGTCGATCAATAACTCCAACATTTTTCAAACGACACGTTAGGATCACGGAGTAGAAAACACAACACAACGTGAAGTGACTATACGGATAGAATACATCGTCCCTGATTTTTCACAAGCTCCCAAACTAAGCGTAAAATCGAAATCATTGTTAAATATGATTCTAGATGCTAACACTACCCATGGAAGTTACTTGTGTAATTACCTTTTGCTCCCATTTTCCTATTTTCCTCTAGATTTTTTTATTTTTGTGAGAAATGAATTTCTTCAAATTTCTCGTTTCGATAATTTTAATCCGATAAAGATATGAAGCTAAGTCGCTAATTAGTTATCCATCTTCCCTCGAAAATCATTGCATACAAGAATGAGGTCCACATCAAGGTCCTAATTTCACACGATTTAGGGAGAATATCCTTTTTATGGCGACCGAGACAACTCATCTACGAGTCCAGAGACAGAGGCTTTATTTAGACATCTCCCGTATTCAAAGTTTGGCTTAACACTTATTACAGACATTTGCATTTTTGCAATTTAGGCCCTTGGTCTTTTCAACCACTAACTCAACGGGATTACCGTTTTATCCGAAGTCTTATTATGACTTTGGATTTTCCTCAACCTTTTTAGAAGTCCATGACAACGGGGTTACCGTCGGACATAGAAAACTTTTATGGCTTTGGATTTTTCAATTTTAATACATTTGGGCTTTATTTCATGTTAATTTTTGTGTCAAACTCCAAACCCTACGGCTTTTATAACAATAGAAACAATAGCAGCAAACTATCAGGAATCAGTTGTCTATTACACCGCAACACTGACAATACCTTGATGTGTACCCAACTCTCATGGGCAAGGATTCTCTAAAGAAGAATAAAGAACTAACTATCGCCAAAAACTCAACACCTCTAATTATTTATTCACAAATATGGGGTGAAACAATTTTGTGGGAACAAAAAGCCATAAGTACCTTCGATGGGCTCTAAAGAGAACCAACTACTCCACGCTTAGCATCTAAACTCATAAGTAACTCTATCATTTCTCGATCTCCGCAAATTTAAAATCCCAAATAATGAGATCCGCGGATGCTTAGCCGATAATTTTTAGATTATCTATGGTTAAGGGAACAAGCTAGGGCTCAACACGCCTGGTCAAGTCAGAATTCCATTCCTACCCTCACCAGAGGAAAGTCAACAAGGTGTCAAAACATATACATTAATTTAGCAAATGCTTCGTCTAATGAAATTAAGTCATGCATATTTAAAGTCACTCAGGGAAACTTGCAAATTCTTGGCCTTGTGAGCTAGAATTCGCATTTTATAGCTTCTTGTCTAAGAGACTAGCAAACTTTTCAATCAAAAAGACTTAACAAAAGCTTCAAAAATTTTAAATTTTTCACAATTTTTGCACAATTTTTAACTTTTTTTAAGGAAAAACGGAGTTGCACTAGTACACGGCAAAGTGCTAGGCAAAAATCTAATCGAAAGATTACCCACCCCAGACTAAAACGAAACATTGTCCTCAATGTTCAAAGGTAAGGGTTCTCAACGTAAATCTAAAGCCATTGGTTAGTTATGCTAATAGATAAACGATAATCGATAAAGATTTTGGATATCGGATTTCCATAAGAGCGTCGAAACATGAAACTCGAGTGGAGAAAAGACAAAACTTCGAGCGCGAGAGTCTTCATATATTGAGGAAAATCCTGGACATAAACAACAACAACACGAAACACGAGAAATGGAAGAGGCAAACCTCCTCACGTCACTTATTAGAAAACATAAATAAGATAAAAGGATAAGCATGGGGTTCCTCCCACGAGCGCGCTGTTTTTGATCACCGAGTCGCTAGCTCGACTCGATCCCCGAATTCAGTTGTCCTTAGGGAAAGTTTGGAGATCCGGGACAACTATAGATGGGATGTCCCTCCAAATAATGTTTCACACGATGACCATTCACCTTGAAATTTGGGCCATCGGGCTAAGAAAGCTCTACCGTTCCATACGGGAAAACCTGAGCAACGGTGAATGGTCCTGACCAACGGGTTTTGAGTTTGCCCGAGAATATCTTCAAGCGAGAGTTAAAGAGGAGAACTTGATCACAAACGTTGAAAACGCGGTATCTGATTTTAGCATCATGAATCCTCTTAGTCTTCTCTTTGAAAATCAAAGAATTCTCGTAAGCCTGATCCCTAAGTTCATTTAATTCATTCAATTGAACTTTCCGGTGATCACCCGCGGTCTTAAGATCAAAGTTTACATGTTTCAAGGCCCAGAATGCCTTATGCTCGAGCTCGATGGGCAAGTGACAAGCTTTTCCATACACCAACTTAAATGGGGTGCACCCAATGGGTGTCTTGTATGCAGTGCGGAAAGCCCATAATGCATCATCTAACTTATCGGCCCATGAAGCTCGATTTTCTCCTACAGTCCTTTCTAAAATCCTTTTCAAACCACGATTCGAGACCTCAACTTGTCCGCTCGTTTGCGGGTGATACGCGGTAGAAAGACGATGAGTAACTCCATATTTAGCCATAACTTTTGCAAATTGTTCATTACAGAAATGGGTACCGCGATCACTGATGATAGCACGAGGTGCTCCGAATCGGGAAAACAAATTCTTCAGAAATTTAACAACTACTCGGGCGTCATTGGTGGGTAGCGCCTTCGCTTCAACCCATTTAGACAAGTAGTCGACGGCCACGAGGATATACTTATTACCCTTAGAAGATGGAAATGGCCCCATAAAATCGATGCCCCAGACGTCAAAAATCTCGCAGACTTGAATAGCATTTTGCCGCATCTCATCTTTTTGAAATCTTCCTTGACGTTGGCATGAGTCACATGACTTAACCAAATCATGGGCGTCTCGATATATGGTAGGCCAATAAAACCCGGAATCAAAAACCTTCTTAGCGGTGTAGCTTGCACCATGATGGCCTCCAGTGGGTCCGTTATGGCAAGCATTAAGAATATCAAGGGCCTCTTGGCCATGAACACACCTCCGGATTACTTGATCCGCACAAATCCTAAACAAGTAAGGGTCTTCCCAGAAATAATGCTTAACATCTTTGAAAAACTTTTTCTTTTGTTGGGACGACATCCCTTTCACAATGAAATTGCCCGCATGGTAATTTGCAAAGTCGGCAAACCATGGGGTGTTCGGGTCTTTCTTAGAAACCATCCCAAGTGTCTCAAGAGGAAATGTTTCCGTGATCTCCTTTTTCTCGAGCACACTTTGTTGGGGATTCTCAAGTCTAGAAAGGTGATCGGCAGCAAGGTTCTCCGCTCCTTTTTTGTCAAGAATAGTAACATCAAACTCTTGAAGGAGGAGAACCCACCGAAGTAATCGCGGCTTAGCATCTTGCTTTGCCAAAAGATACTTAAGGGCAGAATGGTCGGTATACACTATGGTCTTCGACAAGACAAGGTAGGGTCGGAATTTCTCGAAAGCATAAACAACGGCCAATAATTCTTTTTCTCGTAGTCGTATAATTGTGTTGGGCCTCAGACAATGTCTTACTCGCATAGTGTATGGGTTGAAATTTTTCGATTACGTTGCCCCAAGACTGCCCCAATTGCGTAATCACTTGCATCACACATAAGCTCAAAGGGCAAATCCCAGTCGGTGGCAACTAAGATCGGAGCTTCAGTTAATTTTTTTTAAGAAAATTAAATGCTTCAACGCATTCATTTGTGAAGATAAACGGAGCATCCTTTTCAAGGAGATGGGTCAGAGGGCGGGCTATCTTAGAGAAATCTTGAATGAAACGGCGATAGAAACCGGCGTGACCTAAAAAACTCCGAATACCTTTGACGGTAGTGGGATGAGGGAGTTTAGCTATAACGTCGACTTTAGCTCGGTCGACCTCAATCCCAGATTTTGAAATTTTATGGCCGAGGACAATGCCCTCTTGAACCATGAAATGGCACTTCTCCCAATTCAAGACCAAATTGGTGTCTTCACACCGTTTAAGCATGTGGTCTAGATGAGAGAGGCAAGAAGTGAAAGAATCTCCATAAACCGAGAAATCGTCCATAAAAACTTCCATAGACTTCTCGATCATGTCGTGAAAAATAGCCATCATGCACCTTTGGAACGTAACGGGAGCATTGCATAAGCCAAATGGCATTCGTCGGTAAGCAAACGTTCCATAAGGGCAAGTAAAAGTCGTTTTCTCTTGATCATGCGGATCAATCGGAATTTGAAAATAACCTGAAAAACCATCGAGGAAGCAATAGAATTCATTCCCCGCTAAACGTTCGAGCATCTGATCCATAAAAGGTAGCGGGAAATGGTCTTTACGTGTAGCATCATTCAACTTTCGGTAGTCAATACACACCCTCCATCCGGTGATGAGGCGTGTGGAAATCAATTCATTATCTTCATTAGCAACGACGGTCATCCCTCCCTTCTTCGGGACACAATGGATAGGGCTAACCCATGAGCTATCGGAGATTGGATAAATGATTCCGGCTTCGAGGAGTTTAAGAACTTCCTTTTTGATAACTTCATGAATTTTTGGATTAACCCTACGTTGTTGTTGAATAACGGGTTTGCAATCGTCTTCCATTAAAATCTTGTGAGTACAAAAACGAGGGTTTATGCCTTTGATATCGGAAATTTGCCAAGCGATGGCACTCTTATGTTTTCGAAGAATATCCAAAAGTGCGGTTTTCTCCTCATCTTTCAAGTTTTTAGCAATGATGACGGGAAACTTGTTCGGTTCTTCAAGAAAAGCGTATTCAAGATGAGGAGGTAAATCTTTGAGCTCGGGCACCGGAGGTTTTTCATTAGACATTTGTACTTCTTTGATTTCTTCAATCGTAATCTCTTTCGGAGGAAGTGACGGTGACGGATCTTCATTCAACAATTGCTCAAGATAAAGAATATCTCCCTCCGAATCATAAAAATCTTCATCAATTCCCAGTGGAATCGATTCGTCATTAGCAAGAAACTCATCGATCTCTTCCAAAATGAAATCACCTCCCTCGAATGGAGTAAGAGAGGGGGAAGAGTCGGCAACTATAGGCTCAGAAGATGGTTCAACATTTTCAGAAAGAATGGTGGGATTGCCACCCATAAAATCAAGAAGCTTTTGAGCATACTCCTCCGTAGTAATATCGAGAACGTCGATTCGATTAATAGAAGCATCATCATAGTTGGAAGAGTATCTCGAAGGATGGTTAATGTTAAATGAGACGGTTTCCTTATGAGATCGTAAAGTAATTTCTCCTTCATAAACGTCAATCATACCACGGCCCGTTCTTAAGAAAGGTCTTCCAAGAATAAGAGGCACTCGGAAATCAGCATCAAAGTCAACGACAACGAAGTCGGCGGGAAAATGAAGTGGTCCTACTTTCACATAGACATCCTCGGCGATTCCTTTCGGACTAGAGGTTGAGCGGTCCGCGAGTTCAAGAGTCATCTTAGTAGGAGTGAGATCCGGGAGAGAAAGCTTGTTATAAATTGAAAGAGGCATTAAGTTAATACTCGCGCCAAGATCGGCCAAGGCAGAGCATTTCACAATTCCCGGAAACTCACAAGGTATAAGAAACTTGCCAGGGTCTCCTAACTTTTCGGGAAGTTTCTTGAGGAGCACCGCCGAGCAATTCTGATTCAACGGTGTTTTTGCTATTTCGGCCAACTTTTCCTTATTACTCACTAAATTTTTGATCATGGCGGCAAATTTCGGCATGAGGAGTAAAGCGTCGGTGAAACTGATGTTAAAATTCAAGGATTGAACGATTTCAACAAATTTCTCCATTTGGTTTTCGGTTTTATCACGAAGATTTTGATCATGAAGTCTTGAAGGATAAGGAAGTGAAGGTTTAAAAGTAGTCTTCGAAACATCGGGTTCCGGAATCAGAGTCTGAACTACCAGAGATGGGACGGGTGCGGGTTGCACATTTTCTTCAATAACCACGGGTTCTCATTCCTCCTCCCTCACCAGCGGAGTAGGAAACGATGGTCCATCATAAGCCTTACCACTCCGTGTGGTTATAGCTTTCAACTCACCCTTCGGGTTGGGAATGGTATCACTTGGAAGAGATCCCGATCCCGAGGGTTGACTTATCTTACACAAAACAGCATTCAACATGTTGTCAAGTTTATTCTGCGAAGCATCCAATTTGTTGTTCTGAAGTCGAATCTCATTCCTAAACTCATTGCTTTGTCTAGTCAACGAAGATTGAAACTCGTTTCTCAAACTTGTAATCTGATTTTGCATAGTGTGGATGGTAGCATTATTGTGCTGAACGTAATTCGTGAATTCATTAGAAGGCAAAGGCGGAGTTTGATAGCTTGAATTTTGATATCCTTGATTGTAATTGACTCCTTGATTCGGGCATTGATTTGGTGGGGCTTTGAATTGGTTTTGAACATTTGGTCCACGAACTTGATTCTGATTAAAACGAGTTTGATTGTTCGATTGAGAAAATCCCGGAGGTCCCATTTGATTACTAACACGAGGGTTTGGTTCAACTTGAGGACGGTATTGGTTACCTCCGGTTACGGCATTAGCAACGAAAGGATTACCATCGGGTGGCGGTACAATTGTAGTAAGCATGCGGGCCACCACAAGTAGTACAAGTCGATTCCACCGCTTTGACTTGAGCGGGTGGAGAAGAATTAATCTCAGCCGTATTAATCTTAACCAAAACCTGTATCATATCCGTAAGCTTATCAATCTTAGCATCGGTGCTAGACGTATTTTCATAAGACGAGGACGATGGTGAAACACTCACTCGGGCAGCAACCGATTTGCTACGTGAAGTACGAACTTTAGATTTGTTCTCAATAATCGACAAGGCATCTCTCGTTGATCGGGTCAACAAATTACCACCGCGGCGGCATTGAGAGAGTCTTGATCAGTCTCATTCAAACCGTTATAAAACGTGTCAAGTTGGTGTAACTCCGAAAAACCATGATGGGGACATTGCCTAAGCAAATCTTTGAATCGGTCCCATGCCTCACTAAATGATTCATCAAATCTTTGTGTGAATTTTGTTATTTCATTTTTCAAGTTTGTTGTTTTAGACGGTGGGAAGAATTCGCTCACGAATTTTGACACTAAATTCTCCCATGTGGTTATCGATCGAGGGGGAAGTTTTTCGAGCCAACCGGGCCCCCTCGAGTGAAAACGGGAAGAGTAGAAGCTTGATAGCCTCTTCCGGAACATTACGGTACTTGATCGTAGACGTGAGCTTGTTAAACCGTCGGATATGAGAGTGAGGATCGCCCCTCTCAAATCCGTAAAATTGGCTCGACGATACCAAGTTGATCAAGCCGTGTTTTAGCTCAAAGTTATCGGCAACGATTGCCGGGACGACGATGGCTTCTCCATAACCCTCGGTGGGTGCTTGGAGTTGCTCCAACATGGATCGGTTATCTTCCGCCATTTCGACAATGGGCGGAGCTTGATTAGTTCGAATCTCGGGTTCGACTAATGGAGCACGTCTATTTCGCCTTCTTGGAATTGTAGCGCTTCACGATCGGTCAGTAGTTATTAGAACGAAGATGCGCATGCACTTTCAAAACCAAGGCAATTAAAAGAGAACGGTATTCGAAAACAACAGTGAACTTAACCAATAATCCCAAGTGAATAAATCACTTCTATAAGACAAACGAACAAGTGAGCGGAGAAGCTATTTAGGTCAGCGCGAAGCTTATTAAAAACCCGCCTCTTTTCAGCCGCAACTTAATGTCAGGCCGTCCTTATACCCACCACACAGTTTGTTTATCCGATAGAAATAAATCGACTCACAAGCGACACAAAGGCAAGTTTTTGATCTTTAGTTCGGGAACTTACTAATGATAACACCTCAGTTGAGAATGTTATATAATTGATGTATTCTATTTAGCTCAAAAACAAAAGAGAAAATCTTTTTGTATTTTTAATATGATATATATATATACAAAAGAAAAAGGATAATATTTTTTACTTTTTTGATTTTTATAAAAACAATAATTTCACAAAGAAGGATCTCGAGTCACTAATCGTCAAACCTTTAACGATATTGTCGCGACACAACCTCCCCGGCAGCGGCGCCAAAATTTTGGTTCTCGAAGTAGGCTTAGGGGTATGTGTGTATGGATAAAACCACAATATCGATATAAAAAATAAACACAAGGAATGATTTAAAATCCCTTTAGGAAAAAGGATAGTGAATCAAATCCCGTGAGTGATAGTGATACGGATTAGGAAATCCGAGTCGTTTCCCAACGAGGTGTGAATGGGCAACGTCGTTATTGGTTTGTTATTAAAATGCTCGATGTTTTGGATTTTTTGATAAAAAAGACAAGATTTTTAGAGACTTTTTACTATTTTTAAGCTAAATAAAACAATAAAAACGTGAACTTTAATAAAAATAAGCAAATAAAAAAAACTAAACTTTTATAAAAATATAAATATGATATGTTGAGCGTGTGCACGGAGCGTGTAAAATACACTCACACAATCTTACTATAACTCAACTCTTCATGGCATATTTTTATAAAAATAAAATGAAATAAAAAGGATTAAGAGATGAGAAGAATATAGGGATGCAAGAAATAAATAAAACTTTTATAAAACTAAAGAGCATAAAAATAAAATACAAGAGTTTGGGTACAAAATACAAATAAAAGATGATTAAAATGAGGTGATGGAGGTGGGTATTTATAAACCCCCAAGTTACACTTTGGCCCCTACTAGGGTTTTACAAATTTTCATTAAAGACCCTAAACTATAAAATCTTGGCATAAAAAAATCCCTCACAAAACTTGTCCTCCAAGTTGATATTACAAAGAGCAGATTCAGTTTTTGGTCTTGGGCTCTCGTTGGCATAGGAGTGCTTCTCTGGTTCGCTGGGCTTGGGCTGGATCTGCATCTTTTCGTGGACTGTTGATACTTGGGATTATATGTGATGAACATGTAACAAAAATAAATATGCCATGAGTGGGATTAGAACCCAAGACCTCTTGCTTAGAAAGCATGCACCCAACCACTAGGCCAATAGCTTTTTTGTGTTAAGTGTTGCATTTAATTTTCCTTTAGCCTCCTTTTTCTGCTGTTCCATTTTTCTTTCTTTTTAAACATCTTTAATTAATTGCAATCTTTGTTCGGGCTTCGTTTTGTCTTTAAATTTTTCTTGTCTTGTCTCGATGCTCCAAATAAAATTATCATTAGTCCCGTAACTTCGTGCTCCTTCCATTCTCGTGCTCGTTTGTGTCCATTTTGTCTTCTTTTTGTCCATTTTACAATATCCGTTACCTGCACATACATAAACACAAAAACACAAATATTTATGGCTTTAGGGGTTAGTTTTTGGTCTTTTTGGTCCGGTTTTGATAACGAAAAATGTATATGTTTTCACATATACCAAGAGGTCACCCCATGAATTACATTGTAAATCCTAGCATTCTATCTTTAATCTTCCATGCTCAAGCTTGTAGACTTTGAAGCTTCCTTGACTTTAACTTTGCACATTAGTAGTGATTCTTTGGCTTGAATGTTACTTTTGATAAGTGATCACGAGCTTTCTTTGAGATCATCTGAAACATATAATCTCCAGATCATCTGTTGTAGCATTGCCTTTATGTGATGTTGTGACCTTTTAGACTGACATGTTCACATGGTTGGGTCATGACATCTTTTCAAGAGAGTAGTGGAAGCTTTGTTGTATGTCTTTGATAGTTATGATTCTCTTTAATTATAATTGTGTGCTTGTGAGCATGCAGTTATGGATTGACTCCTCAATTCTGATCAGTTGCAACCGTCGGGTGTTCCTGTAAACATCAGTTAGTAATAAAGCGCACAAAAGTGTCTTTGATCACTTTCGTTGAATGGGGTTGCAAGAACCACGGTTCCCCTTTGATCAGTACAAGTACTGCCTATGATAAGGTAGAATTCCGAAGAATCTCCTTGACAGGGTTTCGCAGCTTGATCTAGCCATTCTCAAACCAGAGTGTCCCAAAGTAGACAACACAGAGTGAGTGAACCAGCGACTTGAGATTCACTGATTGACGAAAGATGATTTGAAAAACAATCGCGTATTGCTTAAGAGAAAGCGTTTTTCAATACTACGAAGGTTTTAGAAAAAAATCAAGTTTCAATCATAAATACCCTTTTATTTTGAAACATTAATAAACAGTTGATATGCTAGAGAAAATAATTATTGAGCACAACGACCGGTTTTACAAAGGTGTCCGTCAATCCATTTCCTGACCAAGGTTGATTCAAGAGTGAATCGCCCCATCGTTTCTATCTAGTTGTCACAAGCTTGATCTTTTGAAAAGATCTCACATGTCACCCACCAAGAGCTTGTTTGATGTTGGCTCTAGAAGGATTTCCATCTTCATTGTGAATATTTTACATATCACTCGGATGTTTTGGCAATACCACAAGGATAATGCGTAGGACTCTTAATTATATTCTTACTTTCCACATTGTGTGAAACAACAATTCTTCATTAATTTTGTGTCCTAATGAGATTTCATGGATGATCTCTTGGCTCTAGACTCAATAGTACACGTTGGTTTCCTATTTTAGAGACTAGGGAGAGGGTCTCCTTCTTCAATATCAACAATCTCTAAGAGAAAGTCGATAGATAATGTAGGTTCCCCGTGAGAATGAAACAAGTCCTTTTCAGAGAACTTGAGTGGCTTGGGAAGGTTAGTGCAGTGCGTCACTGGGTCCATGATGTCTTGTCTTCAATACCGGCGTTACCTTAGTAACCACCAGTAGCATATGAATTGAACCCGGTTTCTGCCATAAGGTTGAATTATTAGAGGGCTATTTCTTTTCAACCTTTTCATATTTTAATTCTTTTTCATTCTTCAACCCCTTCAGTGCTTACCGATACTTCATTACTAGAACCTTGTTGGGTTTATTCCAAATCTAGTTCTGTCTCAGTCGGCACTCTTCCCATATTCTCACTTTTGTCCTTTTTTCAATATACCTAAGGACTTCTGCACTATCTAGTGGATTGTTCCTGGGTAGATCCCTATGGTTCTGGCAGGATCGTATGAATGAATACCTAACCTAACCATCCTTATAAATCCAATGCCTAAAGTAAATTGGTCGGTCTTTTGGTATTGTTCTTTCTACCTCGAAACCAATAGAAAACCATTTGAAAATGAATCAAGGTACTTGTGATATAAAATCAAAGCGTTTTGTACCTTAATTGTTTTTTATCTTTTAGAAATGCTCCCCCTCAACATGTGCATCAAGTATTTTGAAATCATTTTGGCACATGGAGAAGGAAACCAATGAACGTTAGATTTGAATAAAATCTCCAATTCTTGAAATTGTTTTCTAAAATGATCAACTTCAATTCCCTGATCAAATTTAATATTTATGTAGGACCTAAGATATATCAACCTTATCACTTTACCAAGCAAACCCAACACACGTAACCCACGTTACGCGTATAAAACATGAAACACAAACACAAACAAAGCTTAGAAATAAGATGAGAAAGATGGTGACTTGAATATGAATTCGTGTATGTGAGAGTATAAGATAAACACAATATGTTGTATTACTTCAAAGGAAAACACACACACACACACTTTCAAGCACACCCCTCAAATGAGACTTTGAGGGGTTTATATAGTTCCTTACAACAATACCCTAATGGGCTTGGCAAGGGCCACGAATTGGACTTGGATTGGGCTTGGGATACATAAGCTTATAAACGGCTAGCATAGCTTATCTTTTAACCAATTAGCTTAGCCCAATCCACGAGCCCGATGACTATTCTAGCACGATATCTAACACACGTTACAAAGTTCCTAAATGTGAATGACCATCACTTCTAATAAAAACAATTAAGGCTAACAATCTCCCCCTAAGGGGTGGTCATTCAAATGATGCTCCACTTGATTAGGTCTTTACTTTTCTCGAGCTTGAACTTTGTGCGTAGATATAGAATAGTCTTGATTCTTTGTTCCTTCATGCTTTGTGATCAGTTAATGTGGTTGTCTGCCGTTGTCAACTTCGTTGGTTAGGTGTCTCCACGTCTTTCTCCACCATGCTCACACTTCTATTTGACTTTTGGTTACCAATGATGTAGTTCTCGAGTATTTAAACTTTGTGTAGCCTTTGATTGTGATGAGAACTTTCATGTGTCGTTGGTATGAGCATGTGGCGAGTCTGCACGATCCATCCGCTCCAGAGCTTCCATAAGAAGAAAACATAAAACAAGTTAGTAATAAGCGGATTCCGGCACTTACAAGTTTGAATTTCGAGGGTGTTAACAGCATAGTGTGAAAACACATCTCTAATTCTCACAAAGGCCGTTCCTTAACTGGAGTCCCACAAGTGAGATAACGCGATATACCGAAGTACATCTACAGTTCAGATGAGTCGATGAGGTACACCGAAGCATCACCCCACGACTGTAGACCGTTTGAGACACACTAAGCGTAATCCACGGAGAATTACCGAAGTGACCTGCTGTCAGGGCTGCTTGATGTTGACCCTGGCAGGAATTTCCATTCAATCACTGAAGATCACAGAAGTGAAACTTCTCATAAATGTTCTGGCAGATTGCTAAGATCTGCGTAAGACTCTATAATATATCACTTGTGCCCTTATTGATGAACAACAAGTGATGAAATGTCATGTGTTCCTATGAGATCTTTTGATGAATCTCGTGGCTCTAGACTCAATTAGTGCATTTTGGTTTTCCTGAGCGGAGACTAGGGAGAGGGTCTCCTTCTTCAATATCAACAATCTCTAAGAGAAAGTCGATAGATTATGTAGGGTTCCCAGTGAGAATGAAACAAATCCTTTTAAGAGGAATTGAGTGGCTAGAAGGTTAGGTGCAGTGCGTCACTGGGTCCATGACGTCTTTGTCTTCAATACCAGTGTCATTTAGTGACAACCAGTAGCATATGTATTGAACCCGGTTTCTGCCCTAAGGTTGAATATGGAGGGCTATTTCTTTTCACCCTTTCATTACATTTATTTTTAATTCTTCAACCCCTTCTTTCTCCTTTCTCACATTACTCCTTTTTTCAATCATTCCTAAGGACTTCTAATACTAACTATTTGTGATGTCCTTAGGTAGATCCCTGCGGCTCTGGCGGATCATAGGACGAATTTCCTATCCTTAGTCACCTTATAACTCCATGACTGTCCTATTGTTGCCATAAAACTATTTTTCTTGAAAATCTCTCAGAGTGTTTTTGATAGAAAAACATGTTTGGAACACTTCGAGAGTTTTATATTTTCAGAAACACTCCCCCTTCACATGTGCTTATAAGTTTTGACAGAAATCTGCACATAGAGGGTAGAGTTTGCACTTTTTGAATTGATCGGCTCATGATAGACAATTCCCCACGAGACACGGTTACGTTGCCTAGTTAAAGAGTTCCATTGTCAGTTTTTAGGTGACAACTAGTTCTAATAACTAACTTGAAGTTGTAAACACTCCTTGAAAAGGAGGTTAGACCCATGAAGGTGCATATCTATCACAAGTTTCTCGAGATGGTACATTTACTGACTTAGATTCCCGTCAATTCATTGGTTCCGTCTGAGTCGAGCTCATTGTGAGATTCAAACACCGATCATTAAACTTTTTGATCACATTTTAATCACGTCTCCTCCCCCTCAAAAATAGCATAATCGTGATATTTTTGATATCAATGGATTAAACAACATTTTAGAATCTTTTGGGGAGACAAACGGATTTGATTTAAGCATGAATATGGAACATTTTAGTTTTATACTCCCCTTTAATAAAGCATAATCAATTAAAGGGTTTGAGAGGGAGTTATCTTGAGCACAAAGTATTTTGAAAGATTTTGAAAAATCTTTTTGAACAATCTTGAAAAGGTGCTCAAGATGATGATGATTTCTCACCATTTTTAAATGCAGTGCACTGAAGCGTACACTTGATTTTTCTATAAAAGCACGAGTTTTGATTTGAAAATAATCAAAAGTCATCATTTTAGTCCGGGTTTCGTACTGAAGTATACGAAAGCCATTATTTTGAGAAATTTTGAGAGACGACATGTTTTAGAAAACAAATAAATAACTCTCGCTCAAGCATCTGTACATACCCGTATCATTGTTGAATGACATTTCTAGAAACGTACAGAATATCGATTATACGAGAGACATGTCGTGAGAAGAATATTTTTGGATTTTTGATTTTATATTGTTTTTGTATTTTTTTTAATATTTTTATATTTTGCTTTTGTTGGTTTTTCAAATTTTGTATTTTGTTTTTCAAAAATATTTACAGCGAAGCTTGTTGGAAAATCATTTTCAAGAAGATTCGAGAAGACGTTCTAACTCCTCAGGGGTTAGGCTTCGCATTCCAATTCGTCGAACTAAATAGTCAAACCTTTCTTTTGGAAGGGCTTTAGTTAATAGATCGGCGAGTTGGTAATCTGTCTTCACGAAGAATAATTCAACAGTACCATTTTCGACGTACTCTTTGATGAAGTGGTAGCGGACACGGATATGCTTAGTCTTTGAGTGATGAACATGATTGCATGATATGGCTATGGCACTTTTCGAGTCACAATACATAGGTCTTTTATCGAAAGTAAAGCCATAATCTGTAAGTTGTGTTCTCATCCATAGAACTTGAGCACAACACGCAGATAGAGACACATACTCAGCTTCAGCGGTTGAAAGTGCAGTGCAATCTTGTTTCTTTGAAGACCAGCTTACTAACTTTTCACCCATAAATTGTGCTCCTCCGATGTACTTT
Organism: Chrysanthemum makinoi; assembly: GCA_910596185.1. NCBI lineage: Eukaryota > Viridiplantae > Streptophyta > Magnoliopsida > Asterales > Asteraceae > Chrysanthemum > Chrysanthemum makinoi. The sequence continues at coordinate 251,171,905 of OU343217.1, read as the reverse complement.
TTTTGTAACTTGATCACCTGCGTGGTCCGCATCTGAAAAGGCTATTAGATCAAATCCGGATTCCTTCGGATACCAAAGTCCCATGTGAATGGATGTCTTCAGGTACCGAAATATCTGTTTAACCTCTTTGAGGTGCAGTTTCGTAGGCTTTGCCTGAAACCGTGCTAATAAGCAAACAGCAAAATGAATATCTGGTCGACTAGCAGTAAGATACATGAGAGAACCAATCATGCTCCGATATTTCTTTGGATCAATAGGTTTCCCAAACAAATCCGCTCCAATTTTTGGTGAAGTTACCATTGGTGTTCCGACAGAGTCACAATTATCCATACCGTGATTTTTCAAAATCTCAGTTGTGTATTTAGCTTGATTTATAAAAATTCCACGAGGGGATTGATGTATTTGTAAACCAAGAAAGAATTTTAGTTCCCCCATCATGGACATTTCAAATTTACTTTTAATGAGATTTTCAAAATGTTTTGAAATATTCGGATTAGTGGACCCAAAGATGATGTCGTCCACGTAAATCTGAACAATCAAAATGTCGTTTTTGCATTTTTGTGTAAACAAGGTAGGATCAACTGTTCCTTTGGTGAAATTGTTTTGGATAAGGAAAGAGGACAGTTCGTCATACTACGCTCTCGGAGCTTGTTTCAATCCATAGATTGCCTTTTTGAGTTTGTAGACGTAGTCTGGATGATCCATGTCTATGAAGCCTTCTGGCTGACTCACGTACACTTCTTCTTTCAGAGTTCCATTCAAGAACGCGGTCTTAATGTCCATCTGATAAACCGTTATGTTTTTGTGAGCGGCATAGGCTAAGAATATCCTGACTGCTTCAAGTCTAGCTACCGGCGCGAATGACTCTTCAAAGTCTATCCCTTCCTCTTGTCTGTATCCTTTGGCCACAAGACGAGCTTTGTTGCGAATTACAGTCATTTCTTCATCCCGTTTGTTCTTCCATAACCATTTGAGATCAATGACGCGAATGTCAATTGGTCTTGGAACCATTTCCCAAGAGTCATGTAGACGGTATTGGAGAAGTTCTTCCTGCATCGCTTCTATCCATGCGGGTTCTGCCATTGCCTCACGAATGTTCTTTGGCTCTATATTGCTAATTGAGCAAAGGTAAATGCATAAGTCGCAATCGGTGGCAAGTTGGCGTCTCGTCTGAATTGGCCTTGAAGGTTCACCAATAACTTGTTCAAACGGATGGTCTTTAGTCCACTTCAGAGTAGAAGGATACCGTTGGTTATACGTATGCGAGTTAGATGGTTCTCGTAAGCTTGAAGAAGATTCAGCTGATTCCGTAGCAAACGGGTTTTCAAATAAGTCTTCATCTAACGTTGCATCGTTTTGGTTTTGATTTTGCTCATCAACTGCTGGTAGAACGGGTGCAATAACTGTAGTAGATGTAGATGATGTAGATGGAGTTGGTGCATTTGTTTCGACCGTTGTAGATGCATCTTCTGTTGGTGGTGGAGGATGATGTTGAGCGGGTGCAGCGGAATGATGGTTTGATGCATTTGTCGAAGTTCCACCATAGTATTCATCGAACATTAACTCAAAGAAATTCTCCCATTCTTGTTCTTTAGGATTGTCAATCGAAGTTGATTGAGCTCTTTGAGGTACGAGTCCTGAACTGATGTGTCCAGAAGTCTGTCGGTTTAGTGCGGGTTCTAGAGCGAGTCTCTCAGAAGCCATGTGTGACAGTTCGTCAAACTTCACATTCATCGTCTCCATGATCCTCCTAGTTCTCCTGTTATACACCCTGAATGCCCTCGAGTTATCTGAATATCCAATGAAGATTCCAATATCACCTTTCGCTTTCAGTTTTCCAAGATCTTCTCTGTCATTCGTAGGATAGCACAAAGCGCCAAACACGTGAAAGTAAGAGATATCCGGTTTTCTGTTATTCACAAGCTCATATGGGGTTTTATTGAATCTTGGATGGATAAGGGATCGGTTCTGAGTGAAACAAGCAGTGGCAACAGCATCAGCCCATAGAAATAACGGTGCACTAGAATAGATTAGCATTGTGCGAGCAGCTTCCACAAGAGTTCGATTTCTTCTTTCAACTACCCCATTCTGCTGTGGAGTTCTAACAACTGATGTCTGATGTGTGATTCCAACATCTTCAAAATAAGCTCTTAACTCCTGATTTGTGAATTCAGTCCCGTTGTTTGTTCTCACAACCCTTACTGGAGTTTGAAGAAGTACTTGAATACGCTTCAGAAAGGTGATGATGATGCTGGTGCTTCGTCTTTTGATCTCAGAAACTTAACCCATGTATATCTCGAATAATCATCGACGATGACAAGAATATACTTTTTCCCATTAATGCTTTCAACTCTCATTGGGCCACATAAGTCCATGTGCAGCATATGCAACCTTGCTTCCGAACTAGGTACGGTTTTGGGTTTATATGATGCTCTTTTGCTTTTTCCTTGTTCGCATGATGGACATAAGTGATCCTTGGTGTATTTGAACTTTGGAAGTCCGTTGACGATGTTGTCTTTGGCAATTTTGTTGATGGTGTCGAAATTGAGATGGGATAACCGTCTGTGCCACAACCAGGACTGTGTTCCAGATGCTCGTGTCATAAGACATATTGGTGATGAAGAGGCCATTTGATTGATGTCGATAGCATACAAGTTTGTATCATGATTCCCAGTTAAGAGATCAGTGCCATCCAAGTTTCTAACGAAGCAAGCATTTTTCCTAAAAGCAACCTCTAAATCTGCATCACAGAACTGCCCGACTGAAAACAAATTGTGTCCCAACCCTTCGACATAGTAAACCCGAGTGATCAAATAATTTCCAAAAGGTAGATCTCCATAACCCATGATAGCTGCTACATGATCATTTCCGAATCGTACGGTTCCCATGAATTTCCAGACGAAATTGATCAGCAGCTTCAGATTCCGGTCATGTGCTTGGAGCAACCCGAGTCGACGATCCAAAGACATATTTCGATAACCTGCCAATAACAGAAGAAGAAGATTTTGGAAACCGTTTTGAGTTTGGTTCCGTTGGGTTAGAGGTAAAATCCGGATCACACTCAAAGAAGTTTTCAACTGGGTATTCTGGTTGGTTACTCATTGTACCATTCGGAGTGTGAAAGTTCTACCTGTGGGTTTCCAAATGTCATCCCTAAAGTAAACATTATGCTCCCTATCAGTAGTGTAAAGCCTAAGTCTCGCAACTAGCCTTCCTATTCGTTTAGCATAAGTTCTTTTGGGAACATTCTTCTTAACAGGCTTAACAATCTCATTCTTAGAAACACAATCATCATGAACATTAGATAAAGATTTCTTGCAAGTTAAACAAACAGATTCAACAGATTCATTAAACTTAGCAGATTTCATAGGTTCATTACATTCAGATGAAATGTCTTTCTTATTCAAAAACGGTAAATTCCTAGGGTGTTCTTCTACTTTCTTCTCTTTATTCAAGCGACTACTCTTAGAGGCCAGCGAGACTCTATTGTTCCTTGTATTGCTCTTAGGCTTTAGTCTGCTGCTCCTAGAGGTGCTTCCTAGTCCTGTAGAAGGTAAGGCACACTCATTAGGATTCACAATCTTATCTAGAGAAGTGGTTTCTGCTTTCCTAGTCTCTTTAGAGTGCTTCAAACTTATGACATTTGTTCCAGATGTTTTAGATGTGGAGGCAGACGCATTAGTGGTACTCATCTTAAAAAGGCCAGGAGCTAAAACTGTTGGTTTCTCGATAACCGCTTTTCCTTTATCAACATTTTGTTTAGGTAGGGCAGGTGGAGTGACTGGTTTTGATGAAACATTTTTCTCATTGAATTTTGGAGGAGGCATAGAAACAGACATTTTTGGTTTGGAAACCGGTTTGGGAAGATTTGCTTTCTCCGCAGTCAATGGTTTTTTAATCACAGTATCCACTGCCTTTCTTTTTTGACTTTCCAGCTGAGCCCTCAAAAGATCATTTTTTGCTTTTTTTTCATTGTAGGCACGCTCATACGACAGTTTGTCATATTTGCATTCCTCAGTTTTTCGATCAAGTTGTTTAAAATATGACACATTTTCTTTTTCAAGTTTTTCAAGAGCTTTTCCATATTTTGAAACAATTTCGGAGGTCTCAGACTGAAGTCTTTCATGATCTTCAACAGAATATGTTTGCAAAATAATGGACATAATATCAGTAGTCAGAACATCTTCGAAGAGAGAGTCATTTAAAGTTTCCAAAACTTTGATTTGTTCAACACAGTCAGTAGCTTGCTTTACCAGGGATTTATGGTCCTTGACAAAGTCAGCTGTTTCTTTCAAAAACGCTTGTTCAAAATGAATTACCCTTGCACTGATGGCATTCAGCTGAGGGGCAATTTGAGTTTCAAAAAACTTTCTTTGTTCGATGTCAAAACTAGAGAACCAGTTATTAGGTGTAATAGTGGTTTTAGTTTTAAAAGTGTCTTGAAGATCCACAATTCTAGTTTTTACATTTTCTAAAATACTTCTCGCATCACTTGTGTTAAAAGGATTGTTTGAAGACAGTTGTTCAATGTTCGAAGAGAATTTGGAGACAACACTGGTTTTGAAACGATTTTGAAACAGTGTTGACTCTTTGTTTGAAACACTTGGTGTGATGGAGAACTTTGACTTTTCTTTTTGATTGACAAAAGTAATTCCGTTAATTTTGTTCCATTTGTTATAATCAATAGGTTTGATTTCTGGATTCTTTTGTTTCATTTTTGATCTACTCTCCTCAGATAGTTCTAACGTTTCAAGAGAATCACGAACAATAATGGGTTCATGTAAAGCTTTTCCATTGTTTAACACATTCTGAGATTTCTGAGCTTTCTTGAGGAACGAGGAAGGGTCGTTACCAAGTGCCATTCTATTGTTAGTATGAAAACGCGGATTTACTTGATTAGAAAGCATCTTGATTGTTTGAGCAGAATGACCCGTTGTAAGAAGCAAATTTTCCAAAGTTTTTATCTTTTCATTCTTATCAAGAATTTCATCAAGAAGAGAATCTTCTCGTTTTGAAAAATCATCAATCAACTGTTTCTTTTCTTTTTCATGATTAGAAACATTTCTTTTTGTTTGGAAAGTTGGTTATTTAAATTCGAAATTTCCTTGTTTAAAGATTTAATTTTTAAGTTCGAATTCACATCAAGTGTGTTATACTTGATTTGCAATTCTTTTTCTTTAGAAACCAAATTTCGATAACCAATTTCTAATTCTGATTCTTTGTTTTTCTGAAATTCAAAGGCTTTTGCGTTCTCCTTGTAACTCTCAAGCTCAGTGGTCAATTTGGCATTCGCGGCCTTAACATCGCGATTGACCTTATTAACTTTCTCAATTTCAATGCCACAGTTGTTGATTAATGATTCAAAATAAGCACGAGTTTCCTCATCAGTGTCAGTATTTTATGCCACACAGCCTCCACTAGGATCCACATCTGGAGTCTCATAGTTAGTATTGCTACAACTCGGATTGTCCAGGTATGTATCATTAGTAGGTGCTGATGTCACAGAATGCTGTTCGTCATGAGTAAACACATCAAATATGACATTGTTATAGCATGGATCAGTGATTGGTACCTCAGATACTACATTGGCGTCATAGACAGAGGTGCGTCGAATCAGTGTCGTACTTAGTCTCCTGAAGATTTGCCATGAAGATGCAGTTTGCATTGAGTTCCTCGAGGTCTTCCAAATCATCCATAATAGCCATGAAGTCATGTTCCTCAGCACTCAATTGAAGTCCAGATTGTTCCTTTTGTGCCAACAGAATAACTTTCTGAAGATACGCAAGATCCTTCTTTTTCGGCTTAGTTGGACAATTCCTTGCCATGTGACCCAATCCTTGACAGTTATAACACTTAACCTGATTACCCTGATTCACATTTCCATTCTGATTACCCACTACTCTATTTCCAACATTCTGACCCATCTGATTACCCTGATTCGGAACCGCCTGATTACCCATGCGAAATCTAGTAGCATATCCCTGCTGATTCCCAATAACTCCAACAATTTGACCTTGATTGCCCATGTTCACACCCGGCTGTGCAATTTGCCTGTTGCGAGTGTTTGATGAAATCCTTTGGTTGTTGTTAGTTGGTGTGGAATAGCGACCTCTGAATGCTTTACCCAAGAATACAAATGCTTGTGACAAAGCTTCTTCTGGTTCCATTTCAAGATCAGTGATTCCTTGTTCCTGGTAATGTTGTTGTTTAGGTGGATAGTTTTGTTGTTGAGGGATGTATTGCTGCAAGTTGTTGTTAGTGGAAGATGATGAAGCTTGTTGTTGTGTATTCACTGGAGTTTGAGTCTTTGCAATGAGTGCTAATGGATCATGATTCTTTGCTAATCTTTCTTGCCTGACTTCATTTACTTCATTTTGGTTTTGTTTCAGAAAATCGTTGAGTTGATCAAAGTTCACTTGATGTAAGTCCTTTGTTTGGTTGACAATAGTGACATATCGTCCCCATTCTTCTGGTAGATTGTTCAAGAACTTGATGTTGCTCACGATAGTTCTGGGTGTCAACTTGTTTCTGATCAGCTCATTCATTAAAGTACAAAACCTTCCATAGTAGGATTCAATGGATTCTCCTGGAGTAGATGTAAACTTCTCCCATGCAGTTAGCAACTTGTTCTCTGTGTCTTGTTGACCAATTTCTGTTCCATGACAAAGTCGTCTAACACGTTCCCACATGTCGAAAGCAGTTTCACAACTGTCTACAGCAGCAAAGATGTCTCTTGGTAAACCCAGTTGTATAATATGAATTGCCATGTCATCTGCTTCGACTTGTTTCTGATCCTCTTCAGAGTATTCAGTGTCTTTTTGAAGACGAAAAAATGGTGGGACGGGAGGTGTTGCATCAGGATTTCCAGGGTCTTGGACTTGTCGAGGTATGAAGGGTCCATCCTGAATGGATTTAATCATGAGTTTTCCATTAGGTTTGGTCTTGATGTAACGAAGCATACGACTTGTCCATTGAAGATAACCACCTTTTTCCAACATAGGCCCAAAAATTTGAATTTTTGACCAAAATTTTCACAGTTAAACCAAAATTTGAATTTCGCGTAAAAATTGAACGTTTAGTATCCTCAAAAATTTAAATTTTACTCAAGTTTTCCCGCCAAAAAACTTTTTTATTTATTTATTTATTTATTTTTAAAAAAAAAAAAAAAAAACCTTTATGCGTAGAAAGAGCTTAGGCGTAGAAACAGAAGTTACGAGTAGGAAATGGTGAAGTTTGACACCATTTCACTTTACCAATTTTGGTTTTTTTTTTTAAATTTAAAAAAATTTAAATTTGAATTTTTTTTTTTTTTTTTGAGTAAAAAAAACCTGGCTTTGATACCAATTGTAGGACCTAAGATATATCAACCTTATCACTTTACCAAGCAAACCCAACACACGTAACCCACGTTACGCGTATAAAACGTGAAACACAAACACAAACAAAGCTTAGAAATAAGATGAGAAAGATGGTGACTTGAATATGAATTCGTGTATGTGAGAGTATAAGATAAACACAATATGTTGTATTACTTCAAAGGAAAACACACACACACACACTTTCAAGCACACCCCTCAAATGAGACTTTGAGGGGTTTATATAGTTCCTTACAACAATACCCTAATGGGCTTGGCAAGGGCCACGAATTGGACTTGGATTGGGCTTGGGATACATAAGCTTATAAACGGCTAGCATAGCTTATCTTTTAACCAATTAGCTTAGCCCAATCCACGAGCCCGATGACTATTCTAGCACGATATCTAACACACGTTACAAAGTTCCTAAATGTGAATGACCATCACTTCTAATAAAAACAATTAAGGCTAACAATTTAGATACTTCTAGATAAAACATTTTGGGAAGAATGTGGTTTTCTTTTGATTGCTCCACCTCAATATGTGCATCGAGATTTTTTAAGTACTTTTAGCACATGAGGGATGGAGTGTTTTGAAGCAGTTTTTCATGATCACAGTAGCCAAGGAAACCATTTAAAAATTCAATCAAGTTACTTATGAAAAAACATTGATGCTTTAGTACCTTGATAGTTTTAAGATGATTTTTGAAATGCTCCTCCTTAATATGTGCCTCGATATATGAAAATGTTTAGCACATATAGAAGGATCGCCTATACATTGAGCATTAAAAGATCACATTCTATCAGATTTCATATTTATATCACATTTTCTCCCCCGATCAAAAATTTCAAATCCTTTGAGATTTTGGATCCTAAGTGATTTAAATATGTTGGAAAAATTTGAGAAAAATGTGTCATGTTTCATGAAACACTATAGTGCTCCCTCTTATGTTAGAGAGGGAGACTACAAGCCATAATCCTATCACTACTATATACCGCATAGTTATTATTGTTCATATTACAATCACCACATCATAAATAAGAGTTCAAAAGTAGTAACCACCATAAAGATGATATCATCATTCGTTTCTCTATAGTAGCTTGTAATCTCCTTCAAGAACTCTACCGCCCACAAAACTTTCCAGACTTCGGAAGATTTTCTGAGTCTTGAACCTTCTTCCGATAGCAGCACTGAAATCCTTACTCCTTTTCACGTCATGTATAGACCAAAACCTTGTGTTAACTCCCGGTCTCATGTTGAGCTTAAACTCCTTAACCCTGGAATCCAACTCTTCTTCAATTACCCTTAGAGTACCATCACTGAACTTGTACAGCTCACACAGCCTCATAAGCATCCTTGATCCATATTTATCCGTGAAGACTACGGCTCTTGGAGTATCAATTACTGAGTAGTCGTACCTGAATTCAAATCCTCTAGCTTCCCATCGAGGCTTGGTGAGATTGACTTGAGTCTGATAGCTTTCCATGCCGAGTTGAAAGTCACCCACTCTTTGTCGAATCACTAATCCTCTTATCCATAGGTTGACCGCTGCATCAAGAGACTTCTTTTCATGAATGGGTAGGTGATCGAGGTGGCCTTGGAGGTTCAATAGATATATATCTTCGAAATCATTTGGATATAGATTTTTGAAGTCATTTTCCTCTATCACATGGTCTTTCTGATCTGCTCTTCTGAGGACAATCTTCTTCAGATAATCGTATCCATAGATTGGAAAGATCTCTACACTGACGACACTTAGAATTCGCAGTTTTGACCGAACAGCTTTTTCGTCTCTTCTCCGCACTATGTATTTCAATTTAAAATAATTTCTTTTTGAACCAACAGTGTGAGATTCCGTATGAAGCTGCGATGTCATACACAATTTATTTTTCCGTCCAAAACTGATCTGGGACAATCTGTTTAAGTCCTGCATCTGGATAGTTTGTAGCCTTCATTTTTGAGATTGACAGAGCTGGTGTGCTTCCCTGAGTCCTGGCACGCAGATAATCCAGATCGTGTTTGAAGAAGAAGTCTGCTTTGATAGTAATCTGACCCGGTTCACCACCGAGAGGTAGTGGTTTGTTGATGTTGAACTAAAGCACATTTTCGTCAACTTGATCCATCAATAGCTTGTAGCACTCCTCCATTTAGTATTGTAGATAAGCAGGATCTGGATGAAAAACTTTCACAATCTCATATGCAGGACCTTCCAGATCCTTTGGTGTAATCGTTGTAATTACTTGCTTCTCATAGTACCACTTCATAAAGCTTCCCATATCTCCTGTAATGTTGAGCAGAGATTCCTCAGGAGGTGCCATATGGTTAGCTGCAATGGAGGTTGCCCAGTTATTGTCAAGGGTGATAAGATCAGATGAGGGAATTGTCCATAAAGGCTCAGGAGTTGTTGGTCGTTCCTCTATCCACCATTCTTGAGTCATTTCCTTTGTAGGTGCAGACTAGGATGACTTAGTTCTCTTCTTTCCTATATATGCATTCCACCAGTCTTTGTCACGAGACACCTTAGGGATGTGTCTCGTGGAAGCATCATCATCTTCAGTATCTGACTCTTGAGCAATGTTTGATTCTTCATTCATGACTTGTTCTTCTGGTATGGAAAAGAAGGTAGGTGTAAACCTAGAGTCAACCGTGGTCCAGGCAGCATTGGTCAAGCTTTTAGTTGTCTTGTGTGAAACTTGACCTGCTATGGAACCAGGTTGACTTGATCACTTTGGAGAAGGGGGTGTTGGATTGGTCTTACGAGTATCAGCAGCACTTGAAGATCCACCTGCACCAGAAGAACCAGCACCACCTGTTGGAGGAGGAGGTGGTGGTGGTTCGGGAGTTCCTGATAATGACTCAAGCATCACGACTCTTCTCTTCTTCTTTTCTTCCTTTTCACGAATGTCTATCAAAAACTTATCATGGTTATCTTGCTATATGGACTTTTGGAGAGCTTCATACAGTTGAGTGTGTACTTCGTGCGTCTTGTATTCTCTTGACTCAGATAAGGTTGATCTAGAATCAATTTCATGTCAGAAGTTGGGAGATCCTTAAACCTTGCATACAGAGGAGCTCTCATCGCCCATTCAACTGAATCTTTGACCTCTGCTTCAATTTCATTGATCATCTCCTGGTCAAAATTGAGTCATTCCAGCTTGGATAATTGATGATCGTGATTCTTGACCATTTCTGGCAGGTGTTGCTTCTCTAGAGCCTCAATCCATTTTAAGGCCTCATCAAGTCGTTGTTCGACTGTTTTGATTGGAGGTGGTGATGGTGGCGGTGTAACAGTGTCATTAGCAGTAATGACTTTTGAGGAGACAGTTGTTGTTGTTTCAGAAAACACGGGTGGTGGAAGTGCGGTTGATTGAGGTGACAACGTTGGTGGAAGAATGGTTTTTGAAGGTGTTGTAGACGGAGTTGTTGTTGGTGAAGACATGAGTGGAATAGAAGAAGTGTCCTGCTGAGTAGGAACCGAGAACATAGATTCGACCTCCTTTTCTTCATTCTGCTTATCAGACTCAGCGTCAGATGGTCTATCTCTAAGAAATTGATCACCGTAGGTAATATCTGTTTCAAGGTGTTTCAGCGATGACAGGGATCCAGTTGAGAAGTTTACTTCATCCAGGCATGCTTGTTCTTTAGATCTTTGCTTTAGAGATTCCTAGAGATTCGGATATATTTCTTGAATAAGCTCATTTCCTCCTAACCCCGTACTTTGAACTTCTGCTTCTGTTTCTTTAACCTATGTCTGCACCTCTACCTGCATGTTGGGTTCATTATGTCAGCATATCCACCCTCATACTCCTATATTTCTGACTCAGTGTCATTAGATTCAAGATTGACTTCAGGAGTTTCTTCTTCTGCTCCACTTGGATCCTAAGCAGATGAAGATTCAGCAGTTCATCTTTTGAGCTCAAACTGAGTGGTTGTCTTTGGATCAGGAGAGGATATTGTTAACAACATTTCCGCAGCTTTCTCGACCTCTTCTACAGCCTTCCCCTTTCCCTTTTGCTTCAATAACAAGAGTGGTGTGATGTGGTACTGATTCAGGTTCATTAATTATCACACCCTTCCTAGCTTGTCTCTCAGATTCCTCTAGACTGGCTTCAATGCCCTGTTGGAGTGCAGCATCGTCTTCATCCTTCAGGGTCATTTTAGTCTAGGTTTTCTTGGACCCTTTTCCTCTCCCTGCTTCACCCTTTCTCTTTGCCTGACTTTGTGTGGGTGAATATGCAGATTTGGATCTTTCTTGTCTTTTCTTGGGAAGATTGGCATAGGATGACTTGGAAGATTGAAAACATCAAATTATCCTGAATATTAAGTGTCAATTTCCCCCGATAATACTTGTAATTTATATCATTTATATGGGTTTACGCTTGTTTTCCATTATATTTCACTTTCAGGTAAATTACGAGCATTGGAGCTAAAGAGACGCGGATTTGGAGAGTTTATTGAAGATACATCATAGTGTGCTCATTTTGAAGAAGTTACGGCGTAACTCCACTCTCACAATTACGCCGTAACTAAAGCGTGGCTAAAAACCAACTCAACACAAGATTACGGTGTAACTCTATCCAAGATTACGACGTAACCATATTAGGTCAAATGAGGTTCCGCGCCACTACTAATTACGCCGTAACTCATGTTACAACTACGGCGTAACCAAGATTAATTGAAGATACGGCGTAACTCCTTCCAGAGGTTACGCCGTAACCAGCATTTTTAGTGCAAAATACAAAGAATTGGATGTTACGGCGTAACTCTTATAATTAGTTACGCCGTAACCAGATCTGGCCTATAAATACCCCACGATTTCTAGCATTTCAAGGCATCCCATTTCACACACAACATTCAGTGAACGTGAGAAGAAGTCGAAGGCAGATCTAGAGGAGCATACAGAGCTATCTCCAAGGGAGAAATCACTCCTCTACAATAAGCATTAGCTTTTAATCTTTTCTATACTTTCAATTCATGTATTTCATAACGTTAAACATTGAATCGATTGTTATAGTTAATATGAGTGGCTAAGCACCTCTAGGTTCTAGCCTAGTTATGATTCCTTAATTGTTTTGTTTACGTTTACATTGTTTCTGTATAATTATTTTTAAGTGTATGCATGCATAGTTTGTTGGTAGCTACCCTTGTTTCGGTAGTTTTGAATGGCGATATAGGCTAGTTACTTAGGAGATATGACCAACTGACCCTAAGTAAGTAGACTGAGATGGGAAGGGTAAGATATGACCAACTGACGACCCTTTCTACTTGTGCGATTTGACCAACTGATCACCTACCGTTTGGATGAACTTAAGAAGTAAGGGGTGAGTGTTTAAGTTGCTAGCGCCCGGGAACTCACTATATTGAATCTAGCATGTAGCGGTCCTTAATGACTTGGCTTAGGGGACCAGGAACAAATGGACTTATGACGGGACACCTGACTTCTCCAGTGGGATCCTTTGTTGATAGGTTAGGACGAACTGACCAAATGTTGTCCTAGCGACTTTGACCGCACCTGAAGTAATTGGAAGTAATTAGACATAAACACTACTAGTTAGGATGCTTAACTAGGTTAGCACCCCTCTCCTCTATTGAACACAACCCTCGCCTTTATTCGCTTTAGTAGTTAATTAGTTAATTTAATATCGAAATCATATTAAAATCTGTGACACCTAGACTTAGTTTAAATCTGCACACATAGCTCTTGGGAAGACTTCAGTTTTACCGAATACTACACTACGCACGACTGGGTACACTGCCTGTTAGTGCATTAGGGTAGACCATAGGTATAACGAGACTTATAAATATTAAAACCTGGTCAGTAAAACCTACATCAAGTTTTTGGCACCGCTGCCGGGGAGTTATATTAGGATTTCTATTAAGTTTTTCATTTTTGTTTTGTTTTAAAATTTTCTCAAATTCTCATGACTCTTTTCAAGTTTTAGGTACCATGGAAGTTTTTAACATTGATAACCTCACTTTTGAGGAATATTTGGCGTTGACAAGAGAAGAACAAGGGTCGGGGCTCGTAAGGACGGCAATTGGAGCTAATGTCCATTTCGAGATTAAAGACCAATTTATGAGGAAGCTTCGTGCTAACCCTTTTTCAGGAAACAGGGACGAAGATGCGTATGAGCACGTTGAAAATATCTTATACATCGCAAGCCTTTTCAACATTTCACGTGTATCTCATGACACTGTTATGCTAAGGGTGTTCCCCATGACTCTTACTAGGGCTGCAAGAAGATGGATCGAAAGATTGCCCGCTGGGGCAGTTGATACTTGGGCTCTTCTAAAGAAGCACTTCATTCAGAGGTATTGTCCTCCGTCAAAGATATCTAACCAGCTCTTGGAGATCCATAATTTCAAGCAAGAAGACGATGAAACATTGTATCAAGCCTGGGATAGATACAACGATCTCCTCTACAAGTGTCCTACACATGATCTGAACAACCAGCAAAAGGTCAACATCTTCTACAAAGGAATCAACGTAACTACAAGACAAATGTTGGACTATCAAGGACCACTTCCGAGCATGACTCCTACTCTAACAATTGAAGCCATCCAAAAAATGGCTGATCATTCCCAAAAATGGCACGATGAAGGAAGCAAAAGAAACCAAGGCAGAATTTTTGACAGATTTGAAGCCATCACTAACAAGCTAGAGAATCTGGGTCGGGATATGCCAAAAATTAAAGAAAATGTTCATGCCATCCAAGTTGGTTGCGAAAGCTGTAGGAGAGGACATCTCACTAAGAATTGTCCTAACGTTAACGAAGAGAACACGATCGAAGAAGCTAAATATGGAGAAATCAATTGTTTTACAGGGACAATCGTAATGGCTATCGTGGAGGACCTTCCCCATATTTTATTGTGGTGAAAGAAGAGCTAACTTGGAGGAAATGATTAACAAGTACCTAGTAGATTCGACTAAGAGACAAAAAAAGCAAGAAGAATGGCTGAAAAACTTCCAAGATAATACAAACAAAAGCCTTTCTAGCCATGACGTATCACTAAAAAACTTGGAAATTATGATTGGGAAGCTTGGCGACGAGGTACAAAAATGAAATGAGGCACAAAAGAACAAATCAACAGTATGTAAAGCCGGGTTTTCTGAAAATGACAAATCTACCGATGAGTCTAATAAAAACAATGATGCTGATGGCAGAAGAGAGTTACGTCGTAACCAAACATCAGAGTTACGGTGTAACCAGGATACGAGAAATGACAAGTCTCCCAAAATTGACGACTCTAAAAGGAAGAATCATTGGTGTAAGGCTATTGTTAATACAAATAAGCCGTAAAAACGTTTATTTATATTTTACGATCTTCTAATGTTTTGTCGATAACAAACGTAAAATCATTTTAACAAAACAAATAAAATGCGTAAATGGTTTGAACTAATAGTTTCTAACATACTTACGTTTTCACATAAAAAACTAAAACAAGTATAAGTGATTTTATGATTTAATATTACATATGTACAACAACTAGTGTTTACATATTTGGGTAAAATATACAGATAACTAGTATGTAGTATATTGAGTAATATAAATGGGTAGAAACTTAAGTATCATAACCCATTGACCAAATACATTGAATGTAGTTGGGTACAACCCAAAGTCCATGACCCATGGAGCTTGACCCATAACCCATTGCATGACATCATGCTTATATCATATATGGATAATATCCATAACCCCATGGTATTGACCCATACCCATGTAGCTAAGTGCATTGCACTCAAAAGATACATTGTATCTAGTTAAAGATCCATGGATCAACACACGACCCATGATAACCAAAATACCCATGGGTAAAGAGGAGCATCCCACGGATCCCTAACTTTACGCTAGACGGATCCCTTGTGGAAGGGATCCGTGGGATCCGGGGAACAGTACACATTTTTCTCTATAAATAGTGAGCCATTTCTTCATTGTTTCTCACTCCTTTCTCACATACTTTCCCTTTGAGTTAAAAACTCTCTAACCTCATATCCAAGTGATCTATTGTAAAGCCCCTTTTATCACGTATACCTTATCACAACTTTAGACACAAACACGCTTTATGCATAAACCACAACAGTTACACATAAATAAGAATAGAAAGATGAAGAGAAGAACTTGGTGACTTGATGTATATGGATCGTGTATGTTTAGAGAGATAAAGGAAAGAAGATGAAAACAGTATTCATATGAAACACACACATACACTCAAGCACACCCCTCAAATGAGACTTTGAGGGGTATTTATAATTCCTTACAATAATACCCTAATGGGCTTTGGCTTGGGCCTTGTGGACATGGATTGGATAACACATGATGAAAGGCTAGTATAACTTAACTATTAGCCATTTAGCTTAGCCCAATCCACGAGCCCGATGACTATTCTATCACGCTATCTAACACACTTTACAAAGTTCCTAAACGTGAATGACCATCACTTCTAATATAAACTATTAAGGCCAACAATCTCCCCCTAAGGGGTGGTCATTCAAATGATGCTCCACTTGATTAGGTCTTTAATTTTCTCGAGCTTGAACTTTGTGTGTAGATATAGAATAGTCTCGAATCTTTGTTCCTTCATGCTATGTGATCAGTTAATGTGATATAGAGCCATTGTCAACTTTGTTGGTTTGGTGTCTCCACGTCTTTCTCCACCATGCTCATACTTATATTTGTCTTTAGGTTACCAATGATGTAGTTCTCGAGTCTTTAAACTTTGTAGATTCTTTGACATTGACGAAGAATCATCTTTAACTTTGAGTAGCCTTTGATTTTGATGAGAACTTTCATGTGTTGTTGGTATGAGCACGTGAATTATCTGCACGATCAATCTGCTCCGGAGCTTCCATAAGAAGAAAACATAAAAACAGGTTAGTAATAAGCGGATTTCGGCACTTGCAAGTTTGAATTTCGAGGGTGTTAACAGCATAGTGTGAAAACACGTCTCTAATTCTCACAAAGGCAATTCCTGAACTGGAGTCCCACAAGTGAGATAACGCGATATACCGAAGTACATCTACAGTTCAGATGAGTCGCTGAGGCACACCGAAGCATCACCCCACGACTGTAGACCGTTTGAGACACACTAAGCGTAATCCACGGGGAGTTACCGAAGTGACCTGCTGTCAGGGCTGTTTGATGTTGACCCTGGCAGGAGTTTCCATTCAATCACTGAAGATCATAGATGTGAAACTTCTCATAAATGTTCTGGCAGATTGCTAAGATCTGCGTAGGACTCTAGAATATATCACTTGTGTCCTTATTGATGAACAATAAGCGATGTCATGTCAAGTGTTCCTATAAGATCTTTTGATGAATCTCATGGCTCTAGACTCAATAGTGCATTTTGGTTTTCCTGAGCGGAGACTAGGGAGAGGGTCTTCTTCTTCAATACCAACCATCTCTAAGAGAAAGTCGATAGATTATGTAGGGTTCCCAGTGAGAATGAAACAAATCCTTTTAAGAGGAATTGAGTGGCTAGAAGGTTTAGTGCAGTGCGTCACTGGGTCCATGACATCTTTGTCTTCAATACCAGTGTCATCTAAGTGACAACCAGTAGCATATGTTCTGCCCTAAGGTTGATTATGGAGGGCTATTTCTTTTCACCCTTTCTTTACTTTTCTTTTTAATTCTTCAACCCCTTCTTTCTCATTTCTCACATTACTCCTTTTTCAATCATTCCTAAGGACTTCTAGTTCTAAACTATGGGTATGTCCTTGGGTAGATCCCTCCGGCTCTGGCGGATCATAGGACGAATTTCCTATCATTAGTCACCTTATAATTCCATGACTGTCCCATGTTGCCATAAAACCATTTTTCTTGAAAATCTCACAGAGTGTTTATGATAGAAAACATGTTTGAAACACTCCGAGAGTTTTATATTTTCAGAAACACTCCCCCTTCATATGTGCTTATAAGTTTTGATAGAACTCAACACATAGAGGGTAGAGTTCGCACTTTTTGAATTGATCGTCTTATGATAGACAATTCCCCACGAGATACGGTTACGTTGCCTAGTTAAAGAGTTCCATTGTCAGTTTTTAGGTGACAACTAGCTCTAATAACTAACTTGAAGTTGTAAACACTCCTTGAAAAGGAGGTTAGACCCATGAAAGTTCATGTCTATCACAAGTTTCTCGAAATGGTAAATTTACTGACTTTGATTACTCGTCAATTCATTGGTTCCGTCTGAGTCGAGCTCTTTTGAGATTCAAACAACGATCATTAAACTTTTTGATCACATTTTAATCACGTTTCTCCCCCTCAAAAATAGCATATCCATGATGTTTTTGAAACAAAATGATTAAAAGATATCTTTTTCGAAAAGCATTTGGAGAGAAACTGATTTAGCATGAATTTTGGAACAATTTTTTGTTTTATACTCCCCCTTAACGAAAGCATATTTTTCATACAGAAAATTTAGAATCAATTAAGGGTTTAGAGGGAGTTATCTTTGTACCAAATGTGAGAGATTTTGAAAAATCTTTTTGAAAAATTTCGAATCAATGGTACTCAAGATGATGAAGAAGATTTTGAAAATCTTTTGAAGATATTTAGAGAAAAATTATCTTCATTTGTTTTAGGATAAGTGCTCGATATATATGAAAATCGATTTTGCGTAGCACTTTCATTTCTTTAAAGATCGGGTTGCAAGCGGAAATACTTACAAGCCATTATGTTTTTAGGAATAGTGCTTGAAAAATATTTAAAACCTTTGTTTTGGTTAAGCATTTTCCTTTCTTTGAAGCGCGGGTCCTGAACTGATGTGTCCAGAAGCCATTGTTTTGAAGTCCGGGTTTCGTACTGAAGTATACGAAAGCCATTATAAAAGAAATTTTAAGAAACGACATGTTTTAGAAAACATTTTAGATAACTCTCGCTCAAGCATCTGTACATGTCCGTATCATTGTTGAATGACATTTCTAGAAACGTACAGAATATCGATTATACGAGAGACATGTCGGAGAAGAATATTTTTGATTTTTTGATTTTATATTGTTTTTGTATTTTTTGAAAGTTTTCTATTTTTGTATTTTGTTTTTGTTGGTTTTATAAAAGAAATGGAAAATCAAAAATAGAAGAAAAAAAGAATGAAGAAGAAGTGTTTACAGAATTAGAACCCTCTGATGAGCTGGGTTCTGAGATATTTGATTCACCTGCAACCAAAGAAGAAGAGTTTTCACAAATAACAGTGTTAGAAGTACAAGATTCCTCACGGTGAGGGTGATCACTATCAACGGTTGTAGTGGTTGCTACTTCCTTAACTAGATGGTTTTCACTATTATCTGTGTTGGTGCAAGTATCAAAAATATTTCCGGTGGAAATCCACCTAAGACCAACTTGGTTGAAAACTTTTCCCGTGGGAATCCACCTAAGGTAAGATCTAGGAGTTGTTATCTTATCAGATACAGCGGAAGACTCATTTTGGAAAACTACGTCCTGCAGAGATCCACCTATTAGGTTTCCTTTTGATGTTCATCTTGTCAACGGGTTTGTTTCGGTTTGGAGTCTTAGTAGATTGTGCCTTGGCACGAGAATTATCTTTCTTGAGATATTGTGAGACACATGCATCATGATTAGCTGAAAAGACACATTTTTTACATGTAGTATAGACAAATTCAATATTCTTGTTTAAAACAGCAGCTTTAACTTTGTCACTACAGTCTTTTAGAAATTGATTCTTGTGTTCGAAAAAGACTTAGAATTCCTAGTGTTGTTTTCTAAGGGTATAGCATTTATTTTGGCAACTACTCTTAGATGCAAGCCAATCCCTAGTCTTTTGTAGAGTGTTCCTAGGTAATGGTTTACTACTACTAGCATTGCCTTGAAATCGCGTGGAATTCATCAACCCTATATGTGGCACCTAAAATTCCTTCTTTTCGAGTCTTTGCCTTTTTCCTACTGTCTCTAGATAGTGATGTTGACTCATTTCGTTAGAACCGACAGATTCTTTAACTTGGATTTTGGTCCCATTCCGTTTACTATTTCTAGAAATGCCAGGTGTAATCACTTTTGGTTTTAAACTATTTGTTTTCTTTTCAAAACTTTTGATAATTTCTTTTTAATAAGGAGGGGGCGTGAAGTGACTGTTTTTGACAAATCATATTTCTCATTGACTTTTGGAGGAGGCTGAGAGATAGACATTTTTGGTTTGAAAACCGGTTTGGGAACATTTGCCTTCTCCTCAGTCAATGGTTTTGGAATCTTAGAATCCACAGCCTTTCTTGTTAGACTTTCCAGCTGAGCTCTCAAAAGATCATTTTGCTCTTGCATGTCCTTGTAGGCACGCTCATACGACAGTTTGTCATACTTGCATTCCTTAGATTTTCGATCAAGTTGTTTAAAATAGGACACGTTTTCTTTTTCAGGTTTTTCAAGAGCTTTTTCATATTTTGAAACAATTGCGGAGGTCTCAGACTGGAGTCTTTCATGATCTTCGACAAAATATGTTTGTAATGAGAATAGAGAGAGAGAATCATTCAAATTTTCCAAAACTTTGATGTGTTCAAAACTTTCATTAGCTTGCTTTACCAGAGATTTATGGTCCTTGACAAAGTCAGCTTTTCTTTCAAAATGCTTGTTCAAAATGAATTACCCTTGCACGATGGCATTAATTGAGGGGCAATTTGATTTCAAAAAACTTTTATTTTCATTATCAAAACTATTAAACCAGATGTTTGTTGTAATATTGGTTTTAGTTTTAACAGTCCCTTGAAGATACCCAATTCTAGTTTTAACGTCATCTAAAATGCTTCTAGCATCACTTGTGTTAAAAGGATTGTTTGAAGACATTTGTTCGATTTTCGAAAGAGATTTGGAGACAACAACACAGGTTTGGCGGTTTTGGCGATTTTGACTCTTTGTTTGAAACACTTGGTGTGATGGAAAACTTTGACTTTTCTTTTTTATTAACAAAAGTAATTCCGTTAATTTTGTTCCATTTGTTATAATCAATTGGTTTAGATCGGATTCTTTTGTTTCATTTTTGATCTACTCTCCTCAATAGATAGTTACGTTTCAAGAGAATCATGTACAATTATGGGTTCATGCAAAGGTTTTCCATTGTTCAACACATTCTGTTCTTTCTGAGCTTTCTTGAGGAAACAAGGAGGTGTTACCAAGAGCCATTTTTGAGTTGTATGAAAACGGATTTTTTGATTAATTAGCATCTTGGTTGATTTGGTGAATGACCCGTTGTAACAAGCAAATTTTCCAATTTTTTGATTATTTCATTTTTATCAAGAATTTCATCAAAAAGAGAATCTTCTCGTTTGGAAAAATCGACAATCAACTGTTTCTTCTCTTTTTCAAGATCGAAATGATTGCTTTGTTTAGAAAGTTGGTTTTAGATAAAATTTCCTTGTTTAAAGATTTTATTTTCAAGTTAAAATTCACATCAAGTGTGTCATACTTGATTTGCAATTATTTTTCTCTTTAAATAGAATCTCGATAACCAATTTCTAATTCTGACACTTTGTTTGTATGAAATTCAATAGCTCTTGCATTCTCTTTGTAACTCGCAAGCTCAGCGGTCAATTTAGCATTCGCGGCCTTAACTTCGCGATTGACCGTTCTAACTTTCTCAATTTCAATGCCACAGTTATTGATTAATGTTTCAAAATAAGCACGGGTTTCCTCATCAGTCTCAGTATTTTGTGCCACACAACCTCCATTAGGATCCACATCTGGAGTTTTAGAGTTAGTATTGCTACAACTCGGATTGTCCAAGTATGTATCATAAGTAGGTCTGGCGTCCAGAATCTGTTCGTCATGAGTAAACACATCACATATGACATTATTATAGCATGGATCAATGATTGGTACCTTAGATACTGCGTTGGCGTCATAGACAGGAGGTGCGTCAGAGTCAGTGTCATACTTAGTCTCCTGAAGATTTGCCATGAAGATGCAGTTTGCATTGAGTTCCTCTCGGTCTTCCATCATCCATAGCAAAAAGTCATGTTCCTCGCACTCAGTTGCATTTCGATTCTGCCTTTTGTGCTAACTTGACATAGCTTTCGAAGATACGCAAAATCCTTCTTTTTCGCTTAGTAGGACAATTCCTTGCCATGTGACCCACTCCTTGACAGTTGTAACACGTAACGATTACCCGATTCATATTTCCATAATTCCCAACGACTGGAGCGCAACATTCCCATTCAGATTACCCTTTCTATTCCCAACATTCGTCCCATCGATTTCCAACATTGACCCAACGATTACCGATGCGGATAAACGATTACCCATGCGACTTCTAAATGCTTTACAAGAATGCAAAAAGCATGTGACAAAGCCTCTTCTTGTTCCATTTCAGATCGGTGATTCCTTGTTCACGGTATTGTGGATCTGTTGTTGTTGAATGACTTTTGTTATGGTGGATAGAATTGTTGTTGAGGATAACGACTTGTGGTTGTGGAATGTATGGCTCAAGTTGTTGTTAGTGGAAGATGATGAAGCTTGTTGTTGTGAGTTCACTGGGAGTTGAGTCTTTGCAATTAGTGCCAATGGATCATGATTCTTTGCCAATCTTTCTTTCCTAACTTCATTGGCTTCGATTGGTTTTGTTTGAGAAAATCGTTTAGTTGATCAAAGTACACGATGTAAGTCTTTTGTTTGGTTGACAATAGTGACATATCGTCCCCATTCTTCCGGAAGATTGTTGAGAAATTTGATGTTTTGAACGATTGTTCGGGTGCCACTTGTTTTCGATAAGCTCATTCATCAAAGTGCAAAACCTTCCATAGTAGGATTCAATGGATTCTCCGGGTGTAGATGTGAACTTTTCCCATTCAGTTAGCACCTTGTTCTCCATGTCTTGTTGACCAATTTCTGTTCCATGACAAAGCCGTCTAACACGTTCCCATATCAGCGGAGTTTCACACTGTCTACTTGCAGCAATGTCTCTTGGTAAACCGTTGGACAATATGAATTGCCATGTCATCTGCATCGACTTGTTTTGATCCTCTTGATTGTATTCACGATTCGTTTTGAACACAAGAAGATGGTGGGACGGGAGGTGTTGCATCAGGATCTCCAGGGACTTGGACTTGTCGAGGTATGAAGGGTCCATTCTTAATGGATTGAATCAACAATTTTCCATTAGGTTTGGTCATGATGTAGCGAAGCATACGACTTGTCCATTGAAGATAATCACCTTTTTCCAACATAGGAGGACGGTTTTCGGCACCGGCTGCATGAATGTCTTGTTGAGTTGCCATTTGTGAAGGTATGTTATGATAAAGTTGATGTAGGATCGATTCAACGATAAAGGAGTTATGTTTAATAAGATATTTTCGTTTGAAGTTTTTTCGAAAGTTGTACTCGTGAACTTGGTAGTATGAAAATTTTTCTCCCAAAATTTGAAATTCACTATAAAAATCAATTCTAAGGTCGTATGAAAATTTTGAGTTATGACAATTTTGACGCCAAATTTGACCGAAAATTTTGAATTTTGGTCCAAAAATTTGAATTTTTGACCAAAATTTTCCAAGTTATACCAAAATTTGAATTTCGTGTAAAAATTGAACGTTTAGTCTCCTCAAAAATTTAAATTTTACTCAAGTTTTCCACCAAAAGACTTAAATTTATATATATATATATATATATATATATATATATATATATATATATTTTTTTTGGAAAGAAGATTTTGAATTGAGAAGAGCTTGGCGTAGACACAAAAGTTCTGAGTAGACTTCTTAGTGCTTGGCGAGAAGGCAATAGACTTAAGCGTAGGATCTTTATGCGTGAAAGTATCTTCACGCGTAACTTAGCAGGCTTATCGTAAACAAAAGACTTAGTCGTAGAAACCTTACGCGTAGTGTGAGCTTATGCGTAGAGTGTTACTAAATAGCGTTTATGCTTATGCGTAAACTTAGGTTTAAAACCAAAAATCCGTTACCAGCATCACGTAAAGATATCCACAAGTCGGTGTTCCACACACTTATCCAAGTGAGGGAAGCGAGTAACGTTGAAGCTTCGAAGAATGCACGCACCAAAGTTATGCGTGAAATAAAAATTCTTACCCGTAGGATTAGGGTTTTGACTTTTCTTACACTTAAGAATAGGGTTTTGACCAAAAAGTAGCTTACGCATAGGAATGCTTGAAATAAAAACTGAATTTTTTTTTACCCAAAAAAACACGTTTCCAAATGATTTCTTTGCACAAACTTCTTCCAAATCACTTAATAAACAAGAAGTCGACAACTTTAAGCTTAAAACCGTAAAATCAAAACTTTATGATAAAAGTCCGCGTTTTATAGAAAAAACGCAACTTTCTTTGTAAAGCTTTAATAAAAGCGTAACAAACACTCCTAAACCATTGTTAGGTGATTGATACCAATTTTAAAGCCCCTTTTATCACGTATACCTTATCACAACTTTAGACACAAGCAGCTTTTATGCATAAACCACAACAATTACGCATAAATAAGAATAGAAAGATGAAGAGAAGAACTTGGTGACTTGATGTATATGGATCGTGTATGTTTTAGAGATAAAGGAAAGAAGTTGAAAACAATATTCATATGAAACACACACACACACACTCAAGCACACCCCTCAAATGAGACATTGAGGGGTATTTATAGTTCCTTACAATAATACCCTAATGGGCTTTGGCTTGGGCCTCGTGGACATGGATTGGATAACACATGATGAAAGGCTAACATAACTTAACTATTAGCCATTTAGCTTAGCCCAATCCACGAGCCCGATGACTATTCTATCACGCTATCTAACACACTTTACAAAGTTCCTAAACGTGAATGACCATCACTTCTAATATAAACTATTAAGGCTAACATCTATGTTTGTAGTTTTGTTTTTGTATGATTCTCTAGGTTCCTCTTAAAGGCGAGATCACCACCTTTGAAGTCAAGCAAGCTCAAGTCCATGAGTTGCCTTGCTTCCTCATCATCAAGACTACTGAAGTCTTCTTGGTGATGATTCTTTTCTTTCCTCTAAGAAGTGTAGTGTTGAAGACATTTGTGAAAGATGTCTCAAGTGTCAAGACGGAGACATTAGTGAAAGGTGTCGATCGTCCGTATTGAAGGCATTAGTGAAGGGTGCCTAGATGTCAAGTCACAAGACATTAGTGAAAAGTGTCTTGAAGATCTAGTTAAAGGCCTTAGTGAAAGGTGCCTTACATGTACATTCGATATGGTGTGTTTCAATGTACAAGATAGATTAGTACTAGATCCAAGGATATTGATATCCTTGATGATGTTGTAATAAGGAGTTGGTCTCCTTTGGGATTAGTCATTGGTGTAGTGTTGGGTAGTAGTTCCTCCATTGAAATGGAACTCGGTATCTAGCCTAGTACCGAATAAAAGGTAAGCGACATTGTGGTAGGTGTGGTTCACCTTGGAGTGAAAGAACCCTGTGGTTAGCCTAGTACTGGAAAAAGAGTAGGCAACGTTGTGAAGGTTTCTCCACCATAAGGAGTTGGTGTCGTGTAGTGATTACGAACTCTCGAGTAGGTGACTCAGGGAGTGGAGTAGGGCAAGGAAGGTGTCCTTGTAGCCGAACCACTATAAATACTCGCATTGTGGTTTTGTGCTTCTTACTCTTATCTTTTCATTACATACTTTTATATGCTTGTTTATCAACATCCAACACACATCCAAATAAATTGACATAAGTCGATCTAAATAGATTAAAAGAAAGTTTTAATTGGCAAAACAATTCAACCCCCCTTCTAGTTTTCCACAATTGGCATCAAAGCTTTGTTACCAAGTTTCTTGAAGTATATTGTACTTTAAGAAACTGATACGATCCATGGTTAATTGAAAACTACAAAGAAGGTTTTTTTATAAAAACAAACACCATGTCTTTTAAAACTCTTTTGTTTGGATGTTGATTAGATGACAACATTTTTCTTATTATCTACTTTTTATTTAAATGCACTAATCATCGTTGTCATGTTGATTAGTCAAATCTCATACCTACCAAGCCATAGGAATCGCTTGGTGACAAGAATACCTTCCCTAAGAAGGTATCTTAAACACAAAGGAGTCGGAATTGTCTAGTGACATTTGTTGTGTCATTTGTAAAGACATTCTTAAGTGCGTTAGAGGTATGATTTTCTACTTATCTCTAAAATGACATTAGCTTGATAATTAAGTATGCCTACATAGGTATTTATATGATTATCTTTTGTGCATATACATGTATTACATGAAGCTTCATTAGGAAGCCTTTTCTCACATACGTGTTATTTTTTTTCTTTCGTCTAAAGTCGTGGTATATAAAACTTGTGTTTTATTTAATCCAAAAATCATATCTTTCTAATAATAAAACAAAACAAAAATTTCAAAAGTTCCTCCTTCCCCATAAATAAACCACTCATCGCCCACTTTATCAAATCCCCACTTTTTCAAATCTTTCCTTTTCAAAAAAATTACCTCTCATTCAAAACTTCATCTTCCCCCCATTTCATCTCATCTCATCCTAAACTAAGAAGGTTCATCATCAACATGGTTTACATCGCCCTCGTGCTCATCGCCTTAACACTCATCACACTTGTGTTCCCTATGATAAAGTTCACATACGGAGACATATACTTTGTGTTGTTAATCTACATTGGGATTATATACCCAATTCTTTGTATCATTCTTAGCATTGAAATGAAATATTACTAATAGTCTAGTTATCTAGGTTATTATTATCATAATGTGTTTATCATTTCTTTTGATTTATTTCATTCTATCATGATACATTAGAAAGCCATGTATGCATGCTAAAAGAAAATGTAGCTAAAACACATATCTTAGTATAAAACTATAAGATCTAAAAACCAACTTTTTATCAAGAAAATTGTTTCTGTTATTCCAAATCCACGGATCCCGAAAGTCAGACTAGCCGGATCCCTTATGAAAGGGAACCGTGGGAACCGTACATCTGGACTACAGTTTTTCATGCATAATAAAAACCACTTTCTTCCTAAAAGTAATATTCCACTAGAATGTCAAAACCTTAAGTAAGTTAAGTGACATTGTTGTTAAAAACCATTGTTAATAAAAATCTAGCGTTAGATAATCATTGGTTGACCACAACATAAACTTTCTATTAACTCATCGTTTCTATAGGTTCAACTATGACGCACGAATATGAGTTTGATTTTTCACTTTCAGCGTCTACACTCCGAACATCTCCTTGAGCCCAACACACACGGCAATCGTATGTCTGTGGGTTCAATAATCTAGAAAACCGTCACTTCCATAAAGGACGTATTGTAGACACCTCTCTACAATTCGAAGAAGGTATCAATACCTCCTTCCGAGCCATAGGACTAGAATGTCTTCTTGAAATCAACGAGAAGATATGTCCAAGGTTCATAATGGAATTCTTCCGTCAAGTTGAACTCGTTCATAACGAGGATCACTCTCTATCTCTTTTGTTTTGGATCAAAAACCAAAAGTTTTCTTTAACTCTTGGGCAATTTGCTCACATCCTCTAGATTCCAAATCATGGACAATGTGTTTTCACCGAAGATTGGTCTCTTGATTCTCTCTTCAGCTTTCGTGAAGAAAATAGTCCATATTTTTCACACATACCTTCCCCGAAGGATTTAAATCGCATAATATGCAAACCTCGACCATATTACTCCGATCCAAACATTATTTTTACACGGGACATCCGAGAAGAGTAAAACCCCTGGCACTCATCCTACGTGAAAATGTTTGGAGTCTTAGGGGAGAAATCCTTCCCGCTTGTTGTGCTCACATAATGTATTGTTTGCTAACACAACAACCATACAATCTCGCCTACTTCTTCGCAAGGCTAATTGTAAATCTTCAAGGATCCAAGAATAAACTCATCCTTTATGGAATGTTCTTGACGTGCCTCTATCATAACGTCATGCATTTTCATCCTCAATTTCAAAGTCCGTTGTACGTACTTGTGAACAAGATGATGGAACCGCTAAACATATCTCTCATGAAGACTTTCTTCATTCTTGATTCCACCAACACTCATCAACCATTTGATGATCCTTCTAGCGAAAACACTCAAGGAACTTAGTAGTCTTTCAAATAGGATCAATCCTTTTGTACTCATGCTTTATCAATGTAATCCAATTTCCTTCATGAAATAATACATCTTACATTTGATATCTTAGTGTTAGAACCTCTTAAACTAACCTTGGAATATAATGCATTGTCAAGATCATTGCATACCTTTAGTAAAGGTTCTGCTTAGCAGATGGACGGATCCCAAAGTTTGTGCTAGACGGATGCCTATACTTAGGGACCGTGGGATCCGGCAAACAGAAAATGCAATTGCAAACATTGTATTTCAACCATCTCTTTAGAACACCTCACACTAAGCTAGACATAGTGTCTTAAGGGAAATTAAGTCCTTATCAAGTTAAGTAGATCCTTCCTACTCATACATAACTCACCTAAATCACACTCAAAAATGCTTGTAGATCTATCATTTCACTTAAATCCATTACTCTTCCGCTCTCAAGCTCACACATCATTTTTCACATGATCATTCACATCCAGTCTTAGAAATCTTTTGACTATGGTAAAATTTATCATAATCATCCTTACCTCAAAATTGGTCGAAATTGATCAAATTCTAGTTTTACCATCTTAAGCCTTTAGGATATTCTCTAAAACATTATTTTAAGCCACTATCTGATCTCTAGGATCATTTAGCTTCACTTGACGCTCCCAAAATCTTTAGTGTCATCTTTGTTCATTCATTGGTACTCATGAAAGTTCCAATTTCTTCCATAAAAGGAAATCATTAGCTACATCACTCATTACCCTCAAGTACTTATGCACCTCTTCATTTAAGACACTTAGGAGGACTGAAACACTGAAGATGGTATAGATCTTAGACCTTAGAAACATCATTTTTATCCTTTCATAGGCTGCGAGGCCGGATCCCTAGGATTAGCCTAGACGGATCCCTCGTTGGAGGGAACCGTGGGATCCGGATGACAGATTATGTCAACTCTAGCTAAAACAATCATTTCAAGCTCATCTTTCTAACTTAAACACTCCATCTCATTTTAAATGAGTTCCTAGATCAGTACAAAATCTGAAGTTGACTCTTGTGCATGTTAATCATCACATTCCAATGAATTTTAGTGGCTTAAGGCTTGAATGCACTTGCCAAATCTCTTGCTTTATAAACCACATTGTTAGGACTTCTAAAGTCATCACCTTCATCCTCATTTTTAGTACTTAAGAAACCTTTACAAACCTCTTGAAATCATCATAAGCAAAACTCCAAGTAGCAACTTATCCACCAAAGAACCACCCAAGAAAATTGCTCGGTGTTATACGAAATCTCTTCAACGAATCATCTCCAGTCAAGCCAACAAATGCAAGGAATTCTTCTCAACCAATCAAAACAATTCCTAAAAGGATAGTACCCACAAAACTTCCTATGCCAAACACCACCATACCTCCTAGGCCAAACAATATCCTCTCCACTAAACCATCACCATTGGTTCCTAGAGCTATCTCGTTTACATCTCCATTATCATCACCACACCTCTACAATTTAGAGGATTTGCCTCCTAGGCCGTCTCATCATCCTCCGCCGGCAACATTCTCCTCATTAGGAGGAATAATGGTACAAAATCAAGGCGTTGAGTCAACATTAGCTCCGGCTTCCTTTTTGCCGTTTCCATCATATAATCCCATTTGGATTATGAGAAATCATCAAAGTCAACCACCCGATCATATGGAAGTTGACACTTCTCTACCACCACCAACATTCTTCGTCGAGCCATCTTCAAATGTGCCTCCACCAATCCCTCCGTCGTTTGAAGATCCACAAGCCGCTTCACTTGAGCTAGAGGATTTTAGTGGTGTCCTAGTTTGATACATGAGGTACGAGAAGACCAACGTTTCATGTTCTATCATCTCCTCGAACGTTTCGACGAGATTAAACCTAAAAAAACTTGAGCTAGAGGATTTTAGTGGTGTGCTAGTTTCAAGCGTTGCTTAGATAAGTCTAGTAATTCCAATTCATGTATCGATCATTTTCTTAGTTTTTAGAGTCATGTATATCATATCTCTAGTTTTATTAAATGAAAATACATGCTACTTGCTATATTTCTGAGTATGTGATGATGTTGTATAATACATGTCTCACTTTGATATTAACATAATGTGTTATATCACCATTGCTGAAATTGATCATCAGCCATACGGATCCCTTATATTTGCCTAGGCGGATCCCTACAAGGAGGGAATCGTGGGATCCGTGATGCTATAAACTATTTTTCTACTAACTTGGATCATATTTGCAGGAAATTGTGCATTATACTTGTTTTCTAACCTTTGTTTTGTAGTTATTCGATTTACACATGAAGACTTTGACACTCTAAAGCTAGGGGGAGCTTTGTGTCAAAGCAATACATTGCAAATTACTTGCAATATTAGGATTACATTTCACGACATCCCTTTGCAAAATTCCAATCATCAAGGGGGAGCACATTCGTCACATAGACGAAATCTTTTGCAAACTTAGTTGCAAATGAACTAGCTTAGTACAAATAAGCCGTAAAAACGTTTATTAATATTTTACGATCTTCTAATGTTTTGTCGATAACAAACGTAAAATCATTTTAACGAAACAAATAAAATATGTAAATGGTCTGAGCTAATAGTTTCTAACATACTTACGTTTTCACATAAAACACTAAAACAAGTATAAGTGATTTTATTATTTAATATTACATATGTACATCAACTAGTGTTTACATATTTGGGTAAAATATACACATAACTAGTATGTAGTATATTGGGTAATATAAATGGGTAGAAACTTAAGTATCATAACCCATTGACCAAATACATTGAATGTAGTTGGGTACAACCCAAAGTCCATGACCCATGGAGCTTGACCCATAACCCATTGCATGACATCATGCTTATATCATATATGGAATATATCCATAACCCATGGTGATTGCCCATACCCATGTGACTAAGTGCATTGCACTCAAAAGATACATTGTATCTAGTTAAAGATCCATGGATCAACCCATGACCCATAACCAAAATACCCATGGGTAAAGAGGAGCGTCCCACGGATCCCTAGCTTTACGCTAGACGGATCCCTTGTGGACGGGATCTGTGGGATCCAGGGAACAGTACACATTTACCTCTATGAATAGTGAGCCATTTCTTCATTGTCTCTCACCCCTTTCTCACATACTTTCCCTTTGAGTTAAAAACTCTCTAACCTCAGATCCAAGTGATCTATGTTTGTAGTTTGGTTTTTGTGTAATTCTCTAGGTTCTTCTTAAAGGCGAGATCACCACCTTTGAAGTCAAGCAAGCTCAAGTCCATGAGTTGCCTTGCTTCCTCATCATCAAGACTACTGAAGTCTTCTTTTTGATGATTCTTTTCTTTCCTTTAAGAAGTGTAGTGTTGAAGACATTTGTGAAAGATATCGCAAGTGTCAAGACGGAGACATTAGTGAAAGGCGTCGATCATCCGTATTGAAGGCATTAGTGAAGGGTGCCTAGAAGTCAAGTTACAAGACATTAGTGAAGGGTGTCTTGAAGAGCTAGTTAAAGGCCTTAGTGAAAGGTTCCTTAGATGTACATTCGATATGGTGTGTTTCGATGTACAAGATAGATTAGTACTAGATCCAAGGATATTGATATCCTTGATGATGTTGTAATAAGGAGTTGGTCTCCTTTGGGATTAGCCGTTGGTGTAGTGTTGGGTAGTAGTTCCTCCATTGCAATGGAACTCGGTAGCTAGCCTGGTACCGAATAAAGGGTAGAAGCGTTGTGTGGTAGTTTGGTTCACCTTGGAGTGAAAGAACCGGTGGTTAGCCTAGTACCGGAAAAAGAGTAGGCAACGTTGTGAAGGTTAGTCCACCATAAGGAGTTGGTGTCGTGTAGTGATTACGAACTCTCGAGTAGGTGACTCGGGGAGTGGAGTAGGGCAAGGAAGGTGTCCTTGTAGCCGAACCAGTGTTGTAAATATCGGTCTTGGCGGCCGATATATCGGTGATATATCGCTTATCGGCGGTCCACCGTCGATATTTCACTGCTCGGTCAAATTATCGGTTGGTCAATATCGGTCAAATATCGGTCAAATATCGGTCAATATCAGTTATATCGGTCATATCGGTCAAATATCGGTTAAATATCGGTCAAATATCAGTCAAATATCGGTCAAATATCGGAATATCAGTCAAATATCGGTTAAGAGTGGGAAATACATAACTAAATGCATATACAATGTAAAATTTGTAATATTTATATAAAATATATAATTAAAAATATTAAATATAACAATAAAACTAATAAATATTTATAAATAGAGTAAATTACATAAATGGTCCCTGTGGTTTGTCAAAAATTTCACCTATCGTCCCTCAAACTTAAAAGTTGCATGAATGGTCCCTTTCGAGGCAAAAGAATAACATGAATGGTCCTTTGACCATAATTTCTGTTAGTTGACCGTTAAATGGGTGTTTGGAAGGCTTTGAAATGACAAAATACCCTCCATTATGTGCTTCATGAATGGTCCTATGGTTTGTGGGTTTGTCACGAATTAGTCACCGATTTTTTATTTTTTATTTTTATTTACTCAACTATTTATATAAAAACCATTTTGTCGAAAATTTATAAAAAATTCCTAAAAATTTATAAATAATTCCAAAAATTTATAAAAATTTATTCATAATTCTGAAAATTCTATAAAAATTCGATAAAAAGTATTCAAAAAGAAAAAAATTGTCGAAAATTTTTATACAAAATTCGTAAAAAGAAAAAATTTAAAAACAAATTTTTCGATTTAAAAATTAAAAAATAATTTTTACGGAATTTTTTTAAAAAGAAAAATTTTTCTTTTCTCTTTTTTTTTTCCAAAATTTTTCTGAATGTTTTATGAATTTTGGGCAAAAACTTTTATAAAATTTTAGGAAAATAATTTGTCAAAATTTATAAAAAGTTTAAAATTTTATAAAATTATAAAAATATTTAAATTTATAAAAAAATTTATAAAATTTTATTAAAGTTCGAAATTTTTAAAAAATTCCGATAAAAATTAAAAAAAAATATTTTGTAAAATTTTATAAAATCTTTAGCAATTTTTAGCAATTTTTTATAAAGTTTTATAAAAAAATTTATAAAAATATCAAAATTTTATAAAATTTTATAAAAATTTTTATAAAATTTTACAATTTTATAAAAAATTTTATAAAATATAAAATTTTTATAAGGTTAAAAATTTATAAAAAATATCAAATTTTAAAAAATTTTGAAATATAATTATCATTAAAATATTTAATTTAGAATTTTAAAAATTTAGGAAATTTTAATAAAATTTTTATAAAATTTTGATATTTTTATAGTTTTTTATAAAATATAAATATTTTATAATATAAACTTTTATAAATTTTTTGACAAATTATTTTCCTAAAATTTTATAAAAAGTTTTTGCCCAAAATTTTATAAAACATTCCGTAAAAAATTTTGGAAAAAAAAGAGAAAAGAAAAATTTTTCTTTTTAAAAAAATTCCGTAAAAATTGTTTTTAATTTTTTTTTTAAATTCCGTAAAAAAATTTGTTTTTAAACTTTTTCTTTTCGCAATTTTATAAAATTTTCGACAATTTTTTTATTACCGCTTAGAATTTTATAGAAGGTAAATTTTAAAATTTTGAGTGTATACATTTTTAAGGAATTTTTATAAATTTTCGACAAAATTTTTATATAAATAGTTGAAAATAAAATAAAAATATCGAGGATGACCCTGATAATTTTTCCAAGCCACCCGGCCTGACGTCGGCTAGCAGAAATTATGATCAGAGGACCATTCATGTTGCGAACCATCGCTAGGGCCCCAGCATTTGAGGCGTGAAGGCTGACAAACCGAGGACGCTAATTTACTCTTCAAATATGTATATAAAAATATAAATACCTATAAAAAATTAATTTCCTTCATAATTTAGGGTCTCGGTTATATCATTGATATATAAGCGCCAAGACCGATATGGCTTGGCGGTGGTCATTACCGTAAACGGACCATGGCGATATTTACAACACTGAGCCGAACCACTATAAATACTTGCGTTGTGGTTTTGTACTTCTTACTCTTATCTTTTCATTACGTAATTTTATATGCTTGTTTATCAACATCCAACACACATCCAAATAAATTGACATAAGTCGATCTAAATAGATTAAAAGAAAGTTTTAATTGGCAAAACTACTCAACCCCCCCCCTCCTTTCTAGTTTTCCACTGCTCTTGCAACTGATGATGGAGAGTGTTATAACCTATGGGTCTCATGCGACCCTCGGAACAAGGCCTGCGATGGAGGGGTCGATAAGGAAAGGATTAATGATGACAGATACATGTGGACTACACTTAACGATGAATAAAGATTAGCCAAATTCTCGATTAACGAAGTGGAAGGACCACCCATCAAGCATTTCTGCGGTCCCTTACTAGTCATAGAAGATGAGTTCACACAAGCATGGCCAAGTTGCAACCCCTTTAGGTATTACCTTGAGAGGGGCAATGTGAAGAAGCGAAGTTTGGATATGCCCACATGGTCGGAGGACATGATGATGATTTTGGGGACCTATCATTGATTGGTATTGAGTAAGGTTAGGGGGCGCAATAATTAATTGTTTGTTGAGAAATTTAGAGGTCAACTATGAAAAACATATTCTTCAAGGAAAGACCATTAAACCTCTGAATGATATTCCTTCTAGCAACAACGATGACAAGGGAACAGTCATTGGTGTGAGAAAGATTAAACCCACGACCGAAAATTTTTGGGCATCTTGCAACCCTTTTGATTATGAATGTAATGGAAAGCTTGGTAATAATGAGAGTTGGGAAGATGAGTTCCTATGGACCTCAACTAATGACTCGAAAGAAAAAATTACCTTGGATAGAGCGATTTAGGATTAGAC